>OZ059902.1:20410309-20430309 GCA_964057215.1 Oscheius myriophilus
ATGTTTTCGCTTTTATGCCATTCCAGCGTTTTTTCGCCATGGACTTTATCGCGAAATGTTATTTTTTGTACACTTTTGCTATGTCCATATTCAGTGTTTTATAATTTTGTGTTGTTTGAATTGTTTCGTTTTGTTCCCTTTGTCAACAAACAACCACTCATTTTAGCCTTTGTGAAACGTGGAATTGGTTGGCATTGTGGCTTCTCATAGATTTGCGCAATTAGAATACGTTTGGAATAGCTAATTATTCCTAATTTTGACCCCAAACCAATATTTCAACTTGGATATTCTAAAATTCTTTGCAAATTTCTTCGTCGTTAGAAGTTGAAAATCAAAGTTTTCATATGTTTCTGCTGCGATAAAGCGATTTCCCAACAGTAAAGAAAATCATTAGCAAAGGTTGTCTCATCACGCGAAGCAGCGCTACACGAACAATGTTAAAAATAGTTTTCTTTCGGGAGCATTAAATTAAAATCTACGTCGGGCAATCGGGAAATGTCAAAAATTGAATTTGAAACTGATGGAATTGAAATTCGTACCAATAGGCGCAGTTGTAACCGAAAAATACCTTGTTAAGATACGTTGGAGAAAACTGCATCGTGACTTGGATTCCCATAAAGTTTCCAACTCCAGCTACCCAGCAACACAGAATGGCGGGGCTGGTGAGCATAGCTCTCAGAGGAAGAGGCTCACGACGGGTGGTGTCTCCCTTTCCACGGCAAATACGATCCAGCTCCTTGAATGAGACCATCGAGTGCTTGTGAGGGTGTTCACTAAAGAAAGGCATTTGGTTTATGTGTTTTGTTCACAGGGTACCGGTAGAAGTAGTAGAAAAGAGAGAACAGAATACAAGTGACGACAGCATGGACGTAGTAGACGGCCTGCCATCCGAAAGAGGAGGTGCATAGAGCTCCGGCTACGGGCATGGTGAAAATGGGACCGAGCTGAAACGAGAGAGATATGAGAGAGAGAGAGAGAGAGAGAGAGAGAGAGAGAGAGAGAGAGATAGAGAGAGGAGAGAGAGACAGAAAAACAGAAAGACAGAGAGACAGAAAGACAGAGAGAGAGAGAGAGAGAGAGACAGAGAGACAGAGAGACAGAGAGGCAGAGAAACAGAGAGAGAGAGAGAGAGAGAGAGAGAGAGAGAGAGACAAAGAGACAGGGAGACAGAGACCTTACCTGGAACAAGCAAGTCATAACCGCAATGAAGAAAGCACTCTGCTTTTTCATCGACCATTGCAAAGTCACAATCCCGATGAGGGTAAACCCAGTAGCCAGTCCCATTCCCTGGAAGAACCTTAACCTTAATGACCTTAAGACCCTAACCTGTAGAAATCTCATAACCAGCAGCCAATTGAACCCAGTGGCAGCGGCCACAGGCATTACTGCTGTACAAGCGGCACAGAAGAATCCCATTAGGGTCACAACGGAGCGGGAGCCAAAGACCTAAATTACCTAAGGTTGTTAATGCAAGGACTTAAAACCTTTAGACTAAATGACCTAAGGTTGTTAAGGCAAATCCCTTAAGGGCCTAAAGTTGTTACTTAAGCGCACTAAGGTCTTACCTGCATCAGCCACATGCAGGGGTAGACGGCGACAATGGCTCCAACTGCGACGGCTGAGAACAGCATATTCTTCTGGTTGGCAGTGTAAGCATAGGGAGACTAAAAATTAAAGGACTAAATTTAGGTTAGGGTTGAAGGACTAACCGGTTCAGCTGTAGAATTCGTAGAAACCGGTTCCGCCATGCAGATAATGGTAAAATTTAGAGTGAGGGCATTGCTCTAAAAATGAAATACATTACTATAGCTGCCGCCAAAAAAGCATCTGCGGTAGAAGTCGCTTTTTCTCTGCATCTGCAACCGTAACTTCGAATCGCAGATGTGATTTAGGTGATAATTTGGCTTTCTAACAATTTCGAATATATAAAAAGCTGTGTTCAAACGCTATGTTTTGGCGATTCATTCGGCGCCCTCCTGATTACGCGTACTCACTAAAACTAAGGTAGCCCAGCAAGCGGTATTCCTAAACCCGCAGCTCCAAACTACTGTATCTCGCCGTTAGACTGTTGAAACATGTTTCTAACTATAATAATCCAATTATTCGCTATTGTATACCGTAACCCAAACTATAGTAACCCACAATGAGACCGTAACCCAAAATATTGGCCAACATTTTCGAGTCAGCCCACAAGTCTCCGTTACCGTAGCCAGCTCAATTAAATTCTCTACCGTAAACCTGGTTGCTGTAATCAGTAACGGGAGCTAAAGTTAAATCTTCCTTACCGTAACCAGGGCTACAGTCTTTTTTTAATACAGTAACCAAGCTTCAGTCATGTCTCCCCTACCGAAACCAATTTTACAGTCATCTCTTTACAACCGTAACCAGAACTACAGTCACATCTTTCCTACCGTAACCAGGACTACAGTCAAATCTTTCTTACCGTAACCAGGACTACAGCCACATTTTTCCTACCGTAACCCGGGCTACAGTCAAATCTTTCCTACAGTAACCAGGGCTACAGTCAAATCTTTCCTACCGTAACCGGGGCTACAGTCAAATCTTTCCTACCGTAACCAGGGCTACAGTCAAATCTTTTCTACCGTAACCAGGACTACAGTCAAATCTTTCTTACCGTAACCAGGACTACAGCCACATCTTTCCTACCGTAACCCGGGCTACAGTCAAATCTTTCTTACCGTAACCAGGACTACAGCCACATCTTTCCTACCGTAAACAGGGCTACAGTCAAATCTTTCCTACCGTAACCAGGGCTACAGTCAAATCTTTTCTACCGTAACCAGGACTACAGTCAAATCTTTCTTACCGTAACCAGGACTACAGCCACATCTTTCCTACCGTAACCAGGGCTACAGTCGAATCTTTCCTACCGTAACCCGGAATACATCAAATCTTTCCTACCGTAAAATGGCCGCAGTTTCCTGTACGGTAACCCCGCTACAGTTAGATCTTTACTACCGTAAACCGAGCTACAGTCAAATATTCGTTACCGTAACCAGGACTACAGGCAATTCTTTCCTACCGTAACCAGGCAGACTCCTATACCGTAATCTTCCAAAAAAAAGCTTTGTAATTACAAAAAACTAACCTGGGCGATAGAAAGACAAAGAGTAGTGATAATAAGAATCAGAAAGCGAGTTCGGTTAGCGAATTTAATGTCTGAGGGAGGTTCCCCTTCCGCTCGACTTATTGTAAGCACGTTTCTGAAATTATTAAAACACATTTACATTTAAAAACGATTTAAATGAATTATTCGGTAATAACTCACTTTATCTTGTTCCCGTCGGCAACCATAGTTTACGAGTGCGATAAGTTGGTATCATTTCGGCGGCGGCGCCTTTTAACGGGTCGCTCGTTGATAGATGACCGTAAACGTTCAATCGGAAGATCATCGACGAATTTACATCGACAATTAACCACGGGAAGTGAGAGAGTGTGAGAGGGAGAGAGGGGCGAGGAAGGAGGAGAAAGGTTTCGAGAGAACGGACGGCCATGACGTAGAACAAACCACTATTTGCGGACGAAGGAGGCGTGCGCCGACGGGAGAAGAAGAAGAACTTTTTGGACGCGAGAAAAAGATTTATAACGAGACAGAGATCATGAGAGGGCTTGGGAGAGAGAGAGAGAAAAAGAGAGAGAGAGAGAGAGAGAGAGAGAGAGAGGGAGAGAGAGGGAGAGAGAGAGAGCTCAAACCTAAGCCTTAACGACAGCTCCTCAGCTCGACAGGTCCTCACCTCCTCACCTCCTCACCTCGTCACCTCGTCACCTCGTCACCTCCTCACCTCCTCACCTCCTCACCTCCTCACCTCCTCACCTCCTCACCTCCTCACCTCCTCACCTCCTCACCTCCTCACCTCCTCACCTCCTCACCTCCTCACCTCCTCACCTCCTCACCTCCTCACCTCCTCACCTCCTCACCTCCTCACCTCCTCACCTCCTCACCTCCTCACCTCCTCACCTCATCACTTCTTCTCGCCATCTCACTTCTCCTTACCTCCTCACTTCCTATTCTTGTTCTTTTCTCTCAAGGTCCCAGCCTGATTTTATGATTTTGCCTCTACATTCGCCTCATTTTTACTCATTCCAATGTTTTGCCTCATTTTTTGCCTCCGCCTCCGCCTCAACTGTCAGCCAACTCTTTGCCTCCGTCCAAACTTTTGCCTCAAGTTCAACTTTCCCTCATTCTTTCCTCTGCCTCAACTGCGGCTCCTTTTTTGCTCAACATTTGTCTCAGTGTCGACCTCCGTCTCAACACCAACCTCCTCCCTCTCCCTCCTCCCCACCCCCTCAGTTGAAAATCTTCAGAGACCAAAACTGACCGAGCGGTCAAGAATGATAAAATTTTTCGGCCGACGCAATTCGAACTGGTTCATTGTAAATTCTTCAGTTTTATAATTGTTCTTTGGGGTACACGGCGGGTTCACTGATACTTTGTGCAGAAGTCAATAAGCATTTGAGCCTTTGGAAAGAAGTCTATTGCTTCAAACACAAAGAAAAGCCAAAATTTGGGTCAAATACGCCTTGGTAGCCTCAGGCATTGATGGCAATTTTTGCAATAAATAAATGTCATTTTGTCTACAATAATGGGTTTTGTTGTTTTGGTACATTCGATGAAACAGGGACGAGAGAGAGAGAGAGAGAGGAGAGAGGAGAGAGGAGAGAGGAGAGAGGAGAGAGAGAGAGAGAGAGAGATGTCGGTATCTCCAATTATTTTCGATTAACCTTTTGACCTTCTTTTCGCGCATTTCCTGTTTATTTTGATTTCCGCTATCAACATTTTTCCTCCCTCGCCTTTTTGTCGTGCATACCATCATCCTGGAACTGCCGACCACTGACGTAGCCATTTTATGTGCTTCCGCTAAACGAGTGCTCTTTGAAGGCACAGCTATGCGTGCATCCGATTACAGCGACTTAAACTTAAATTTTCACACCATGGGGGAAGGAAAAACGGAAAACACATGCAAAATGCTATTGACTTTGAAAAGCCATGCGCAAAAACATTTTAATGGGTCTTTTTATGTTAAGATGTCCAAAAATGTCCAGGTAAAAATCGGTAGAGCACTGGAGTGCTTCATTTTTAACCGGGTTTTTGTTTATAACCGTAAAATCGACGGTCTATACAACATTATAAAGTTTTATCTTAGAATTCACATCATCCCATCTCAAGAAAGCGGCTGAAATTGAGGGAACGCGACATTTTCACTGCCACGGGAAATTCGATAAACGTTACTGTAGGCTTCGAAATCCCATTTTCTTTTCCATTTTTTGCTACATTTCCTGCCTTTTTCTGTCACTAAAAGGAAAGTGCATTTACAATATTAGTAATGTATGACAATAAATGCGTTTTTATTTACTTTATTGACCGTTATTTGGTTCAAAAACATCGATTCCCTAATCCAGTAAAGAAGTTTTCGAAATAGCCATTTCTTTAAGTTTTCTCGTCCTTCATTCGTTCTTATCGTTAGCTTGTTTTTTTTTTGAATTGATGTTTCATTTTCACGCATTTTAGGTACAATGTCGGTTAGAATTCCTTTGCACCAGCGTAGGGGCGACAACAAGGAAAATGTGAAGGTAAGTAGCGACAATTTAATTATTTTTTTCACGAATAAAATGACAAAAGCGAAAAGGAAGCTTAACAGGGGCTGCAAAGGTGATGATTTTGCACAATTTTCTCATTTTTCGAGAATTCCAGTAGTAGGCATATAGCTGTCGCCAAATTGAAATCATTCCAATAAAATTAAAATGTTCTAGTGATCCTCTGTTGACATTGAACTTCGTAGTCTAATCACTAGACGACAGAGCATGATTTGACATTTCCGCAATTAGCATATGATTTCTGTTTGGCGACAGCTATAGTTGGCCTATAAGAAAGCCGGGAAAACAGAAAAACGAACATGAACACAATTTTTCCTTACATCTTTTATTTATATAAAACATCTTCGTCTTCCTTCCCTAGGGGTTGTACTCGATGGGGAGGTTCTTCCTGCGGACCATGCCGTCTCCCTGGAACCACTCCCTCCTGAACTGCTTGGCGGCGCCATCAGGAGTGTTGGTCCACTCGACCGTGATGCGGTCGTTGTTGGTGTCCTCCTGTCCGAAGGCGAAGTCGTCGCAGGAGACGGCCATCAGGATGGCCTCCTTGGGGTCCAGCACTCCGCAGCCGGGGTCAACGCCCAGGCGCTTCATGTTGGTCGTCTTGATGGCCCATCCGATGCGGCGGGCCGACGAGTTGATGATCTGAAGAAGGAGGCTCAAAGAGGCCGAAGAAGACACGAAACCTTGATGTGGTAGGTGTGCTTGTCATCGTAGGGCGCGTTGAAGACGATCTTCGAGCCGGGCTGCGTGGCGATGTCTCCGGGAGGAACCGACTGGGCCATGATGAACGGGATGAGGAGGGGGTGGCAACAGGGGTTATATTGGGAACGATTTGTATGTTAATTGGGGTCTAGTGAACAAACAGCGCTGGAAAAGTGGAAGGAGCAGACGGTAGTCTAATCACAGATGGTTCCAGAACAAGTCCAACTCATCGCCATGTTGCTTTCCATTTTTAAATATGGTTTGGCCAATATAACAGGTATATACTGGATCTACCATGCATCTTAGCCGCTGTGACGAAGAGCTTAAAAGTCCAAGTCAAAGCCCCTAAGAGGCACGGATTTCCCTAGTGGGATTGGGGAATAGCAACCCTTCCCAGTGAGGTTACTGCCATAACAAATCGATTAATATTCTGTTGTTCCCAGTAAACCTCAGTGGGTTTGAAAGAGGAAAGAGAAAGGGAGGGAAAATGGTGGCAGAGGAGATTGAAGCCGATAGTGGCACTGAATGGAAATGGAGAGCTTATATACACTTTCTCCGCCCACGGGGGTATAACAGTTTATGTGATTCAGTGATCAGGCACCTGGGATAACAGTTTATCGAGGGGTGACTCAGGAATCGGGGAATTCGGTTTACTCTCGCTTTAAAATATGATTTTTTTTAAACCATTGTCAAATTTATTTCGTGAAGATGGCGGTCACGGCAGAGAGGGACTGCCGCAAAAGGAATCTTGGTTAAGAACTGTTTTTAACTCGGAATATACGAAATTCCGAGTCAAAAACGAGTCTCTACGAGAATTTATGTCACAGACAAATTTAGGCACGAATCGGATGCTATGGGTTCCGAAGTGCTCCTAGATTCTCATTAAAAGTCTATATCACCCCCAGAATCTGTCATTTGGTCTCACGGCGGGGAAAGCTAAGATGGAAAAGCTTCGAAAACTATTCCAGCTGAAGGGTGGAATTTTTAAATTCTTCTCGTAACTAAGAGCCAAATTTAGGAAACTTATACTCGTTTTTTCATAGAATTTCGTGGTTTCGAAGTCCCCGCCATGACGGATTTTAATTTTGGTCACACATGAAGCCAAAAGATGGGCACATATGAAAGGGTAGGGATACTGTGGACCGTTCATGAGAATCTAAACGCGCTTCGTGGCCCATGGCTTTCAGTTCGTGCCTAAATTTGTCTGTCATATTACTAATCCTCGTCTAGACTAGTTTTTGATAGGGAATTGGATCACTTTCCAAGTTAGAACAGCCCTTTAACCGGTATTCCTTTTATGGCAGTTTGTCCCCGCCGTGGCTACGAATGTTTTGTTTAAACGAACTTTTATAGATTTAACCACTTCCTATTTAATTTTTTCAGGCCGTCGAGGAAGGCGCCGTGGCGACGATCCCGAAAAGCATGGTGGACACGAAGCACCCTCTGCAGAGCCGCTGGTCCATGTGGTACCTCAAGGCCGACCGCAACAAGGAGTGGGAGGACTGCCTAAAGGTCTGATTCCCCATTTAAAGGTCTAAATCTCCCAAAAATTCAGATGGTTTCTCTATTCGACACGGTGGAGGACTTCTGGGCCCTTTACAACCACATCCAGACGCCGAGCGGACTGGTCTGGGGCTCCGACTACTACCTCTTCAAGGAGGGAATCAAGCCCATGTGGGAGGATCCGCAGAACATCGGCGGAGGCCGCTGGCTCATCCCCATCGACAAGAATGTGAGTTTTTATTTATTTTGTTGGAGTTTGGAGGGAATTTCAGCGCCGCACCCACGTGTTGGACAAGTACTGGATGGAATTGCTCATGGCCATTGTGGGAGAACAGTTCGAAGACATGGGAGACTTCATCTGTGGAGCCGTTGTGAACATCCGCAACAAGGGAGATAAGGTTCGATTGTTTTTGTTTTGTTTTTGTTCTATTTTTTTTTTATTTTATTTAACTGAGTTCACCTTCAAAGTTATCGGGGCGCTCCGAATAGTAAAGTTTGTGGCTACGGCGTGGTGAATTTGTCTGCAACGTGGAGTGAATCGCTACCCGAAACAGACCGTGTGCGCGGCACGCACGCGGAAGTGGCCCCACCACGATTGCGGCCCGCTCCTTGCCGTTCCCTGAGCGTTCTCTTTTGCTGATTTCACTGATTTATATGGGTTCGTGGTGGGACCCAACTGGGTCTCGGCGACCGTATTGCGTTGGCGCTATGCCGTTTTTATGCCATATAGCAGATTTCATTCGAAATTTCACTTGCTGGGCCAGATTTTGAAAGTTTTCGCTAGTTTAAAACGTTAGTTTAGCGGATTTTGATTTTGTTTGCAGCGTTCTCAATAGCGTAAAGGTGTAGCTGTCAAGACTGGGACACATTAATTTTTCTCAAAAAAACGAGTGGCCTCCATCCAATTTGAAGAAAGCGACGATTGTGTCCACGCGACATGCACGCAGGCCGGCCCCGGCATGAACGTGCACTATTACTGATTTCATCGATTCGTGGCGGGACACAACTGGGCCTCGGAAAGCTGTGAAATCTGCGCCAGAATGAAATTACGCTCTCGGATGATAACACCAGCTCACAACGGGGGTTGAAATAAAATCCGAAGCCAAAAAATGAGCGAAGATGGACGGGGGATGCTGAAGTCCGTTCATGAAAATCTAAGCACATTATTTTTTTATATTCTCGTCAATTTTTTGGCATCCAGGCAACCGGCCACTTAAGGCCGCTCTGTTTGAAATTCGGAGTCCCCAATAGCTTTTGAAGATGGCAAACGTTTCCAAAATGGCTTACCAAACAAACATGGCTAAATTTTTGATTTACCGTTTCTGGCCATCCGGGTGTCAAATGGGTCCAAAATTTAAAAAAAAGCAGGGCGCATAGCTGGTGTCAAAATGCGGTAAAATCGCAATGGCTAAGGGCTTCGCGGATCTTTGCCTTCTTGATTCGGCTTCATTCTGCCCCTCGGCTACCTTTGATAATCGGCCTTCCGCTCGCATATGTGCCGCTTCGCGCTAGGCCGGTTCTCGGCCGCATTTGGTGCCATTCCCTTGCTGTCGCACCATTCCGAATTCCCTTACCTTTGAAAATGGATCGCTTTGAATATTCCGTTCCGCTGCTTTCCAACCGAAACAAGAAGCAAGGAACTCCTTAAGATGGTAGAGAATCAAACTTGCTTGTTTAGATCCAAATCTCGAATCGCCCACATTTGGGGAGGGCCCCCACCAAAAAAATTTCCTTCAAAAGTTTCAAATTTTTATTCACATCTCTCAATTTCAGGTCTCGTTGTGGACGCGTGCGGCCACTCGTGACGACGTGAACCTGCGCATCGGCCAGATAATGAAGGCGAAGCTCCACATTCCCGACAGCGAGCAGATCCGCTACGAGGTGCACAAGGACTCATCGAAGCGAACCTCGTCGACGGTGAAGCCGCGGATAATCCTGCCCCAGAAGACGGCCACGCCTTCGACCTCCAAGGAGAGCCACGAGGAGTGAAACAGTCACTCTTGAATTAGCTATGTATACGGGTACGCCCATTCCCCACACCGGTTCAGAACTATTCCCTCTTTGTTGTTGTTAAAAGTACATAGCATGGATTGTGATTTTTGTAGCATTAAATTGTTGAGATTCATATTTTTGGTAGGTGTGGGTGGAGCAGCTACCAACCATGGCGAAATCGCGGGCCGGCCCGAGCCGGGCCGAGAAAAATTTGGGAACGGCCCGAAAAAAATTTTCTTTGTTTTTTTTTTTGATTTTTACATTGAAATAAGGCATAAATTTTTGGTCGGGCCCGGGCCGTGAAAATTTTGTCAGCGGGCCGGCCCATTGCCATGGTTGGCAGCTACTAGGTCTCTCTCGTCTTTCTTTCTGTAACCCCAGGTTATTTATCTCTAACTACATCTCTTTCTACCTTCCTCTCTATCTCACTGACCACCTCTTTCGCTCTCTCTATCTCTCTTTCTCTCTCTCTCTCTCTCTCTCTCTCTCTGCGTCTATAGCAGAGTATCTTCCGTCAAAAAAGTTCTGTGAGTGTGTAGAAGAGAAACACTCGCTGAAGCACAAGTCATAGCTATTTGTTTTTTATCAACTTATGAATTCGAATTTCTCAAAAATTTAGGGAAAACTCTTGTGCCATTTTCAGAAGGAACAGGTTCTCCACTAAGAACAGTATGGCTTCAAACAGCGGCATGTTTGCTACTCACACCCGTACGACATCGGGCGCTACCCGAGACTGGGGTACATAAGTTTTGCGCCGGCTGACTGAGGCGCGGCTCTTAACACTGGTCATTCATGGTCAGTTGGCTGTGGTGATAAATAAAAAGAGCAATAAAGATTTTCCGATCTCCCCTGCTTGCGTCATTGTGCGGAAGTAGGAGGAGAAAACTCCTCAGCCTTGAAAAAATTGGAGTACAATTTTTCTTTTCTCTCTCTCTCTCTCTCTCTCTCTCTCTCTCTCTCACTCTCTATCTATCTATCTATCTATCTATCTATCTCTATCCCTCTCTCCCAATCTTTCTCTCACGTGCGCTCTCACTTACGTTCCCTTTCTCAATCAGTATCGCCATTTGTCCGTCATTTCCTCCACATTCAAAGTTCAAATGGGTCCCGTCACGAAAGTTCAGTAACTGTGCTGAAGGAGCACATTCGCAGAAGCATACTTATCCCAGGTGCCTGATCACTGAATCACCCAAACTGTTTATATCCCCGTGGGCGGAGAGATGGTATATAAGCCAGTGCCTTCCATTCAGAGTCATTATCAGCTTAAGTCTCTTGTCCCACCGTTTCCCTCCCTTTCTTTTTCCTATTCCCAACCCACTGAGGTATTTTGGGAGCAACTAACGTTTAATAGATTATTTGTCACAGTAACCTCACTGGGAAGGGTTGATATTCCCAATCCTACAAGGACAATCCGTGCCTCTTAGGGGCTTTGACTTGGACTTTAAAGCTCTCTGTCACTGCTTCTAAGATGCATGGTAGTTCTACCGTATACCAATCACCAATTCCCATAGCCCAGTTGTTCTATTACTCGAATGTACCGATTTAAGAGGATCTAATGGCTCTTACATCGGTATTTCGGGTCATGGAAAACTGGATTTCCCTTCCCTCCTTTGTTTCACTACGGAATAACTTAAATGTCGAAGACAGTATGCTGCATAGCTTTATTGGGATATTGCAGCTAAGAAACCTACTCACGTCGAAATAACATTCAATTCTTCGTTAGGTAAGACGTGGACAGATAGAGAAAGAGAAAACGTATGATCGTGATTTTCGGTTGAGGGGGTCGTGCCAAGTTGAATTTCTTACTTGGGGGCTCGCGCCACAGTCGCTTGTATACTGTGGGGAGAAGGGGGGAGACAAAATCAACCCCCCCCCCCCTATTAGTAGCATGTTCATGTATGGTTAAGCCACGCCCCGATAAGCCACACCGCATATCTGACAGACATTCAGCAAATCGTTGCCGTTGCCTCGTTAAACGATAAATCTGAGGAGAGTTCATGTGGCTATATTCCTTGCCAAAGATGGTTCGGCCGACTTAGCTGCGTATACGGCTTTAGTATCCTTAGTATAGTTTGTGGCAAAACTACTTCGGAACAACTTGCCAATGATGTGATGTTGCTCCGAGAGTGAAACCTGCAGTATAGGATACTCAGGCCGTGTACGCAGAAAAAATGGCCAAAGTAAATTTGGCGAGGAGTATACTATGCTAGATACGACATCAAAACCTTGGCAAGCTGGAACGAAGTAGTTTTGGCAACAGCTATATAACGACATATTCACACCCGACTGTTAGAAACTGTGACAGACAACCCACGAACGATCTATTTAATCATTCAACCCCGAAGACAGTACGCGGAGAACCCATAAATAATCCAAAACACCAACAAAACATAGGGATCGATGCTTCACTCTACGCGACACGTTCATTTACTTCGTTTCCTCTAAGGGTTGTACTCGATGGGGAGGTTCTTCCTGCGGACCATGCCGTCTCCCTGGAACCACTCCCTCCTGAACTGCTTGGCGGCGCCATTAGGAGTGTTGGTCCACTCGACCGTGATGCGGTCGTTGTTGGTGTCCTCCTGTCCGAAGGCGAAGGCGTCGCAGGAGACGGCCATCAGGATGGCCTCCTTGGGGTCCAGCACTCCGCAGCCGGGGTCAACGCCCAGGCGCTTCATGTTGGTCGTCTTGATGGCCCATCCGATGCGGCGGGCCGACGAGTTGATGATCTGAAGAAGGAGGCTCAAAGAGGCCGAAGAAGACACGAAACCTTGATGTGGTAGGTGTGCTTGTCATCGTAGGGCGCGTTGAAGACGATCTTCGAGCCGGGCTGCGTGGCGATGTCTCCAGGAGGAACCGACTGAGCCATGATGAACGGGATGAGGGAAGGGTGGGAGAGAGGATTTTTATGTGGAGAAAATAGTATGCTAATTGGGGTGTAGGGAACAAACAGCGCTGGAAAAGTGGAGGTTCAGACGATAGGCTAATCGTAGATGGTTCCAGAACAAATTCAAATTATCGCCAGTGGAATCTGAGACCCGTAATTATTCGTTGGAACAGAAGGACCCACCACGAAAAGTTGCTGGCGGTTTGCCAAAACCAGGATGTGCCATTCCTTTTCTGCCAATGTTGTGAAGGCGCATACTGACATATTGGCAAGGGTCCAAATAGCACTGATTCTAAACTGCTCAGTTATCGGAGTACTGTTACGAATAGCTTGTCAATCCGGCGTCCCAAAGTTAAGCTGTTGCTGAGGTTCCTACGATTTCAGCTGAAAATTTGTCAAATCCGTTAGAGACGCATATATTCCGTAACATTTTCGAGCTGCCAAGAACTTGCGTTCCCGTCCCTTTCCCTGAATTTTGACAAACGCTAATCCTATGAGTGTGTATATGCAAGACACTCGCAGATTTTTGAGACGCACCCTTGTTGTAACTGGACAAGTTGTAACTGGGATGGATTGTAACCTAGGGCGTGTTGTAACGTCCCCTTTTTGTAACTAGAACGATTTGCAACCTTCCTGATTTGTAACCCGTCCCAATTGTAACTCAGACAAATTGTAACTGGGACGCGTTGTATCCTTAATTACCATAAGATCACGTAAAGGAGTAATAGCAATATCCTTATTAGCCTAAATAAACTCCGTAATTTTATGGTAATTAAGGTTACAACGCGTCCCAGTTACAATTCGTCCGATTTATAATTGAAGCGGGTTTCAATCTGTTTGGTTACAATTCAACCTAGTTACAAAATGGCCAGGTTACAACTGCCCTGCAAGGTTACAATTCGTCCCAGTTACAACATGTCCAGTTACAAAAAGGGTGCGTCTCAGATTTTTGGCAAATCGCCAGCAACTTTCGTGCCTGCCGAGACTCCTTTCCTAGACGCCTGCATTTCTCAGCAATTGGCAAAACACCAAATCCGTTTTCTCTCTAATTGTCCGTCTGTTTGTTCTGAGGGATTAGGAAGGCGTTTTGGACGGGTTTGGCACTATGTCAGTGAAGGAGAAATTTGCAGGAACAGGATCCTTGTAGTACCTAAAATAATGTCTCGGAACATAAGATGCTCAGACCGCGTTAGCAGCCAAGACTCCTTTCCTAGACGCTGTCGCCAAATTGGAACTATAGCTGTCGCCAAATTGGAATCCTGCCAAAAACAGCCTTCATGCAGTATTCGTCAGATACACACATGAAAAGAGCGTACAAAAAGCGGAGACACACAGAAAAAGCGGCTTTTTTCTCGCAGATTTCAGTTTGGCGACGGCTTTAGCAGAAGTATGTTAAACTGAAGGCGTCCACCGAAAAAAGCGGATTTTTATTCATCCTCGTCGCGTTTTGCAAGCTCTCTCGCCGGACTATCGCACATCTGCTGCAGCCAAACCAATTTTTGGCAGAATTCCAATTCGGGGTCAGCTGTAGGTCAGTTTTTGAGCACCCTAAAATCCCATTTATTAGTCATTTAGGGCGAGGAATCCCCGGTGCCTGATCACTGAATCACCCAAACTGTTTATATCCCCCATGGGCGGAGAAATGGTATATAAGCCAGCGCAGCCACTATCAGCTTAATTCTAACAAAACCTGGGAGCAACTAACGTTTAATCGATTATTTGTCACAGTCACCTCACTGGGAAGGGTTGCTATTTTCCAATCCTTTGAGGGCGAACCGTGCCTCTAAGGAGCTTTGACAAGGACTTTCAAGCTCTTTGTCACAGCTTCTAAGAAGCATGGCAGTTCTACCGTTTACTTTCCCACCAACCGTAGCCCCAGTTCTTCTGTTACTCGGATATACTGATTTAAGAGGACCTAATGGCTCTTACATCGGTATTTCGGGTCATGGAAAACTGACCTTCCCTTTCCCAAAAGCCATCAATTTACATCCACTGGCCAACACATGGAGAAATTGAAAAAAGTGTGTCAGTGCAAAGCTTCTTTAAAGAAAAAGCTTGTTATCCAATTTTTTCAGCTGCTGAGTCTTTTCTCCTCCTACTTCCGTACAAAGACGCAAGCAGGGGAGATCGGATAGTCACTCTTGCTCTCCCTCTCGATCACCACAATCATTCGATCATCGATGACTTTGTTTAAGAGAAGTAATACTTCCTGCGCGTCTATTGTATACCCCAGCCTAGGGGTTCGCTCGATTTCGTACGGGTGCGAGTTACAAGAGCGCTTTTTGAAAGTTTGCTTAACAGTTGGGAATTTTGCCCATGTTTTCACTGAATATAAAAGGTGGTCGAAAATATGTATTTTCTGTTTTGAAATCCAGGCTGAGAAAAGGGATTTGGCCATGTGCCGATGATATATGAGCGTCAGAGGCCAGCGAAGGGGGTCTCACCACGGAAACCAGCTAGAATTTTGCCAAACTCCATGGGTGGTTCAACTTTTCTGAAAGTCTGGTGACTCCGCAAACTCCGCCATTGGCAGAAGTCCAAAATATGGATAAGAGGCGGGCTATTAGCAAAATACTTATTCTGTTTTGGAGAGAGCGGAGTTATACCTTCACACCCCGCCGCAACCATTGCTACGACGGCACCATCCATTGCATCCACGGCACCATGGAAGGTAGTGTGAAATCTAGTCGAACTGATCTCCGGCAGTGAAAATAAGGTAAAAAAACAGAAAGTATGAGAGAGAGAGAGAGAGAGAGAGAGAGAGAGACCAAAATGATAAATTAGCATGTGTTCCAATTTTTTCAGTAGGGGGTTTCCTCCACCTACTTCCTCACAAAGGCGCAAGCAGGGGAGATTGGAAGATCATTATTGCTCAATGCGGAAATCACCACAGTCACTTGACCATCGATGACACATGTGAAGAGCACCGAAAAAATACCAGTGCGTTTCTTATAAACCCAGGTCTAGGTGACCCGCCGAGTTCGTACGGGTGCGAGTAAAATGACGTTCTACCCAGGCGCACACTACTTCTAAAAAAAAAGATACTTCGGCTGATTTGGCTAATAAAGAGGCTGAGTATCGTATATACGCTTGTAATAACCACCGGATACTATAAAACGACAAAAAAAACAATGGAACTACGCGAAAAACCCGAAGAAAAAAAAGGGAGTTTGGACAATGACCACACCCCTTTTCTCATCTGTCTGCCTCATTTTTCCATCTGTTTGTATGAGAAATGTTGCCTTTTTCTTAAGAATGCTTTCATTTTTATTTTTAAAAAATCAATTTAATTTTTTAAGACCGGGTTTTGTCAAATTTATCCCCTACACCTGAATTGCGCCAGCACGGCTCCTGCGCCAATCTCCGTTTGCCAAATTTGTAAAAGACAACTCACACGTTGTATTTACACTGAATATTGTTTATTTCCTGTTTTTAATGTTTTTACTACTTTGCTTTTTGATAAAATCAATCAATAATTTATTCATGTTGAATTTAAAAGCACTTTTAGTGCCCCATTTCGTTTTATTCACGATATCTCCATCTATTTTTTATATTAAAATTTGAAACTTTGCTGACGTGTATTGTCTGTTTCCAGGTAATGAGGAGCATATTTTTGTGTCTCCTGATCGCCTTCACGTCGGTGGCAGCCATCGAATTGACATTCGAGCTGCCCGACAATGCGAACCAGTGCTTCTACGAGGACATCAAGTCCGGCACCGATTGCATCCTTGAATTCCAGGTAATTTTGTTGTTTTTTTCGCTGTAGTTGTGTATTTTTTGTTAATTTAAATTATTTTATTTTAGGTAGTAACAGGAGGTCAGTACGACGTCGACATGACGTTGGAAGACCCCTCGGGCAAGGTTCTCTACAAGGACATTAAGAAGCAGTACGACAGCTTCAACTGGAAGGCAGAGGTGAGTAAAAAGTAAAAAGTTGTTAAGAAATCCTTTTTATTAGTTTTATTTGTAAAAATGGCCATTTTTAGGTTCCCGGCACGTACAAGGCCTGCTTCTCCAACGAATTCTCGACATTCTCCCACAAAATTGTCTACATGGACTGGCAGGTAGCTCTTTTCTGATGAATTTCATCATTTTCCTAAACTTGAGGTTGGAGATCTTAACAATCTCGGCAGAGCCGTCACCCCCGGAGTTCATGCGATGAGCAACTTGGAGAATTCCGCCGTTTCTATCGGAGATAAACTCAGAGTGGTGAGTTTTTATATTTTGTTGTGGTTTATTTTTGTATTAGAAATTCTAAATATTGCGTGTCTTTTCCATGGAGTTGATGTGATGTGAAAATTGTCACGGTGTGAACTTGCTGACCTCACAGCTAGCCGGCGCCGTACACAGGACTGGCTATTTTTTTTTGTTAATGTTGGAAGAACGATCATTTTAGAGGTTCAGAAAGCTGCGTTTTAATCTTTGTTTCGATTTCTAACAGTCTGTGAAATATGAAACCAAAATTTGGTTTCATATTTCCTGGTTTAAGGACTGTGTTTGAAGTGAAGAATTGTCGAAATTGTATTAAATCCGTCTTAAAACGAAGATAAGTTCACAAATGAGATTTCGTTTGAGACCAATGCCAAAATTCTTTCAAGCCTATCAAATTTGGTTTTTCCCGCCTTGGAGCGGGAATTCATCCATTGCACGGCGGGGAGCCGCGGATTTCATGATTTACCGCGGCGTGTTTCTATAAAAAAATGTATTTTCGCTTAAACTCTTTTTTATTGGGAATTGCCAGATTTCCAAGTTAGGGGATTCCTTTCGTTGGCTTGTCCCCGCCGTGCGCCTCGATTGATTTTAAAAGTAACACTTTTGAGAGTCTTGACACGAAATCGATACCAGACGAAAGTGTATGTGTTAAAGGACTATTTGCCACGGCGATCCGCATAATCGATTGTCATGGGTCATTTTAGTTTGTCAGCTTGGAGGGGGCTTGTTTGGAGTACCCCGGACGGATTATTTTTCTATCCATGAAGCTGTGATTCCGATACGAAACACAAATATCCCGTTTCAAACGGCTGATAAGAGTGAAAGCGTGGTAAAAGCTTGTTGTTCATAATGTACTGATGACGACACTTTTATCTTCTTTTAAAGGGCTAATTCAGCTTGCTTGAGGCAAAACTAGGTCACAGTGCGTCGCGATTCGCTTTTAAATGGAAACTTTTACATTGTAGCATTCAGTATCCGATTATTGTTTTTTCGGCTTTCATTTACGTTACATTTCCAGGTTGACGACTACCAGACGCACCACCGTCTGCGCGAAGCCACCGGCAGGAAGAGGGCCGAACAGCTCAACGAGCGAGTTTTGCTCTGGAGTCTGGGGCAGACCGCCGTCATCGTTCTGCTTGGAATCGCTCAGGTACGGGGTTTCTTTAAATTTTTTAACTGTAAAGTTGGTTACTGTAAGTTTCACGGTTTTACGGATACTCCTATCAGCTGGCTGGTTCAATTTTCTGTGTGACAGCTAGCTGCAGCTAGATTTGACTTTGTGCTAAAACAGTGTGTCTTTGTGGAATTTAACAATGAACATGGTGAATAACGATGAAATACTTCATTCAGCAAACAAAAAGCCAAAATAACCCGTATAATCCGAAGTGTTGCAGGTCGTGCTGCTGCGCTCGTTCTTCTCCGACAAGCGCTCCCGTTACTAATTTTAAGTAAGTCTATCTTCATAACTCCTCTTTGCCTCCCTCCTCGCATTCGCATCTTATTTGCCTCATTTCAGCCTCCTCCATGCCCTCCGTCGGCTCGCTCGGTAGCCAGAGCAGCTTGGCCGTGTACTCCTGCAAACGAGGTCCACATTTCTCTATTTATTAAGCCTGTTTGTAACATATTTCGGGATTGTATTATATTTTTCACACACTGATTCGTCTTGAATCTAGTGCATAATTGTGATCTTTTCGTTGCGGTTAACAATGTTTTTCCCTACCTTTAAGAATGTAGCAAAGTAGCAGTACAGATTCTTCGGCTGCAAGTGGTCGAAAACGAATTGTTTCATCGCCGAAAGGGTCTAAATTGAAAATTCCCAACATTTACAGTCCTTTAAACCTTATTATGGTCATTCTCCTCCGCCCATTTTAGCGTTTCCATAATGTTGTCCTCATTGAAAGGGATATAATGGGTCCAAGGCTCTATTTTACGGTAAAAGTGCTCGTAATATTTCGAATCTGATTTGAAAATCAAAGAATTCCCGGCCAAAAGCTCTGGGAAACGATAAGCAGCTACCGTACCATCGACAGATATTATGTATTTGTTCTAAAATTTGAAGAATTTTGTATTTAAAGGAATGGAATACTTTAAAAAAGTCGGCGAACTTCACTTTGGGAACTTTTGGCGTGTATTCCTTTTCATCGTGGAAGAAGTAGTCGGTTATACCAGCATCCAGAAGGCCTTCAGGGTTTTCAGAAGTCATCTTGGCCAACTTTAAACGAAGATCGTTGGAATCTCGACCTGAAATTGAGAGATATCAGTTTTAACAGCATAAGTTTGGGACATCGTAGTGTTAGGCAAATCGTTCAACAACTGGAGCTTCGCCAAACCCCGCCCCTTTCCTGACTTTGAACAAATTCCAGTGTTTATAATTAACCTCACATATTTTGGCAAACTGATTTTCTGTGTGGGAGCCCGTATAAGAACCCTTGAGTTTCTAGAACGTTTAGACAACTTCTAGGAATCTCAAACAACAGCAGAACTTTCGAATACAGTCACCCAAAATCGAATAGGAATCGTTCTGAATTTGGCATACTGTATTGACAAATTGAGTTATTGTTGCATTCAAACACGGTCCTTTAACTTTCATGGCAATTATGCTAGTCTGTATCCGTCTTGCAACTGTGCGTCTGTGACTGCATAGTTTTTCCCATCATAATGTTTGATGTATGCCAAGGGACAGAGAAAACGGATTTGTATTTTTGCCCATTACCCAGAAATGAGGAGGTCAAGAAAAAGAGTCTTGGTACGAAAGCAACTCTGACGATTTCCCGAATCCCGCGAGTGTGCTAATATGCACACAAAGGGTGGCCAAATTCAGGGTTCATGTCTCGGTGTCTCTAAAGGATTTGATTCGGGCTGATATGGGGGGAACCTCAGCTACAGCCTAACTTTATGACACCGGATTCACAAACTATAGATGTAGCCAAAATGAAAATTCCAATTTGGCGACATCTATATCAGTGAAAGGGCCTCCGAGAACTGATCAGTATGAAATCATTGAAGTCCTCTTTCTGATTTCGGACACTTGTCAATCTGTTAGTGTGCAGATTCCGCACACTCGGAGAAAGGCAATTACACCCTGGCTTTG
>OZ059902.1:20435309-20500309 GCA_964057215.1 Oscheius myriophilus
GTGCCATGAGCTAACATTTAGTCAAGTTGTAGTTTTCTCTTCTGTCTCCGTGCGGAGCAGATCAGTCCATATGGGAGCAATAAAAGTGGGATAACTACGGGCCGGGCCGCGTTGATAGTAGTAAATCGGGCCGGCCCGATAAAATGAAGAACTACGGGCCGGCCCGCGTTGAAAAAAGTACATCGGTCTGGATCGGATAAGAACCAGCTAAGCAGAGCACTCTGAGCAAAAAAGTGGGATAGCTACGGGCCAGCCCTGTTGGGAAAAAGAAAACGGGCTGGCCCGACCATACAGAAAACCACGGGCTAGTCCGGTTAGGACAAGAAAAACGGGCCGGCCCGAAAAAGCCAATAGCACCCTTCCACAAACCCATTTCTTTTCAATCCCGTCTCTTAATGTTAGACAACGTGGCGTTTCGGTCGTTCGCCTGGCGGCTTGCACTAAACTGTGGGAATAACACCGCTTACGGCGGACTTCCGTATGCAACTGCTTCCTACAACATCAAAAAATTGATCAATCCTTATAGACATTTATTATACGACAACAAATAAATTTCTCCTTATATACATTCATTAAACAAACTCTGGACTAGCAGGTAAAGTATGTACACATAAAAGAGGTGGGCTAAAACAATAAAACGAGTTATTATGATAAATGCGAGAGGAGCCGTAGGCAAAAAGGGGCAGGATTAGATCGTGGCAATTTGGAGGAGCGAGATGGGGCCGTCGTTTCGGAAGACGGACACGTGCTGAGGGGCCGGACAGCCGTGCAACAAGGTGCGCAGGTAGAGACGCTTCTTCAAGAGAGGGTGGATCAGCATGTTTCTGAAAAAGAGAGCGATGAGAAGGGAGACAGAGAGAGAGAGAGAGAGAGAGAGAGAGAGAGAGAGAGAGAGAACATCTGCAGAAGGATCGGCAATTCTATGCATATCTGATTCCCAGTTGCTCCCTCCAGCTGCCTTTTCAACCAGCAATGGACCAAAAATGGGGCTGAATTTAGGGTTGGGCACAAATTAATGCATAAGAAATTCTTCACAACTTGCTACTTTTAAGGTTCACGGCACTCTAAAAAGCACACCTCGAGAGAATATATCCCAGTTTTCCAATTTAAGAGTGGTAAACACTGCGAATGTCCGTGTGGGTAAAGGAAGGTTGGTTTTCCGGCTAAAGTTAAAGATTATGAGAATTAGCCGATTTTAAGGCCTTAAATTTAAGGATCGTCAGCTGCAAGAACAAACCGGGGTATTCCAAAAGGAATTCCACAACATGTACCTCATTTTCCGTTTGTCTCATTTTGGCGCATACATCCTCAAAGACAACCACGGTAAACTTTAGGACCATTATGGGCCGAGAAAATCTGGGGACCACGTTTGGGTAACCTGGTAAAATTTAAACAAAAAACGCGCTCCATTACGAAACATTCGACCTATGGATAACATTGTAAAAGATTGGTTTGAACACAAGATTGAGCAGTCCTATTTTCTGCTTTTCCACATTTTCGGCAACAAACTAACATTAATCGAAGCCCGCCGACAACAAGTAGAAGCTATCTGGGATACTCATAGTTTGGAATTCCAAATTTTTCATGTCAATACGGGGTGCCGGCGGTTCAAAATATTGATCAAATCCCCGAAAGATACCGATTTCAGGACATAACCAATCGATACCACAATATTTATCATAATTATATTAAGAAGGGGTGGAGTTAAATCCAACCGCTAATTTTTCGCCATTCTTGTTTGTACTGGTTGGTTATTACGGTATTCTACAGAATTCTGCTGGCTTTATGTCGAAGCCCCAGAAATTTCACACAAAAACTCGTCTTTTTGGGGTTTTTAGTTTGTTTCATTAAGAATCGTTTATGCCTACTGGCGGCTTTCAGTACCTTGTTCCCCTCAAAGTGATGCGATTGAATGCCAGCATGCGGAGGGAATTCGGTTGAACCCTGAATTTTCGATAACACACGCTTCAAGAAAGAATTATTCTTACATAACACTCTCCAGCAGCTGGTGTCTGACATCGGTGACCACGCCGAGACCTCCCACGGCGGAGAGAATGCCCGAGTGGAGAACACCCACGTGCCAGTGTCTGGAAAAGCCGTTTTATTACACGAAAAGGAAGGATGTTTCCGAGTTGGCTGAGTATTCTATGCAACATTCGACAAAAGAGTGCAAAATTCACCTGTCAGTGAGGGCGGAAGAGGTGGCTAGCCACTTATTGTTGACCAAGTCGCCTTCGATGATTTGACCACTGGTTTCCATGGGTCCCGATCCGTCGAGATAGCCTCCCCACACGTAGCAACGGGTCAAATCACTAAAAGAAATGTCGGATTTATTGACTCTGTATATGGAATTAGAAGCCCCCACCAAACGTAAATACTACCCCCTTACTTGGATGCGCCACGTGTGAAAGGTACAAGCCTAGAGCTCTAGAGCTGTATTGTACCCCCACAAAATGTGAAAACAGTAAAAGGACATGGTTAGGAGGGTGCCAAAAAGTAAGGTCTCCCAAGGGAGGGGCATTCAAAAATTAAGTACCCCATTTAAGAAGTTCCACTACAAAGCCATCTCCAAAAACAAGGCCCCGCTATGGTCTAAACAACCCCCCCCCCACACACACACACACACACACATACACACACACTCTCACACATACTCACACACATACACACACACTCACACACATACACTCTCTTTCTCTCACACACACTCTCTCTCTCCCACACACACCCTCCATACCGTGTCCAGGTATGCTCTCCCTCCCTCCCTCCCTCCCTCCCTCCCTCTCTCTCTCTCTCTCTCTCTCTCTCTCACACACACTCTCGGTTATATCGCAAAAATGCCTACACCAAAACAGCATTTGTACCCCAATTACTACATGAACTTAGGGAATTTAAAGTTTTACAGCCTACCTCGGTAGTGCCCGTTAGTTGATAATAACTTTTGGAGCCATAACTCGTAAGGGCAGGAGTAGAGACCACAAAAACGCAAAAGTTAAGGAGATTAGGCACTATTTTCTAAAAATTCAGCTCGAAAGACCAAGAGTTAAGGGGCTACCCTATTTGTGACCCCAATAGTTAAGGGTGGGTCCGTCAACTGTCAGGGTCTCCTGGGATATATGTGGGGCTCAAAATTTGACACCCTCTTTCGGAACTTTGGGCCACAATTGAGACAGGTAGTACTTGACCTCCCTTAAAACCTCAATTTTGTAGTGTGTAGTCCCAATGCGAGCTGGTGCTTTAAGATCTGTGACGGTACAATTGAAATAGCTCTTGTTATGAGCCCCTATATGAGCCCCTATTACGTTGACTGCACGTATAGTCTGTGTCCAAATAACAACAGCCCCTTTGGCATCTTAAAGGATTATAGGTATCTGGTCCCGCCGCGATTCGAGTAGATCAGAAAGGGCGCCAACTGCGGACGCGCGAGGGAGTGCGCTTTCTTAGGAGAGCGCAGAGAAACCAGACAAAATAGCGTCTGAACAATGTTTCTTTTTGTACGAAATTTCAGGAAAACCATTTGTTGTTCGGACACAGACTATACATTAAAATTGACCATGTTCCTGGCACTGAGCAATGTTAATAGAGCGCAGGTGGTAGGTCAACACAAAAGTTGACCTGTGATTACGGTAGTGTCTGCAAGCCCCTGACCGCCGCCGTTCAAGTTAACGGGAACCAAATCGAAGTGATAAGAAGTCTCCATCTCTCTCACTCACTCGTTGTCTAACTCACTCAGAAACACAGAGCGACGTCCACGACCTCCCAATGATGTCCTCCTGAGGGGCCTTCGCCATGTCGATCCTCGTCCAAATGAGGGATTTCATGTCCAGCTGGTAGAGGTCCCGCAGCCTGGTTTCATATGTCCTTCCTCCGAAAACGAAGGCCTGAAACATTTGATTGTTTAAGCATCTCGTCCTCTCTCTCTCTCTCCATTTCTCTCTCTCGCTCTCTCTCTATTTCTCTCTCTCGCTCTCTCTCTCTCTCTATTTCTCTCTCTCGCTCTCTCTCTCTCTCTCTATTTCTCTCTCTCACCTGATCTCCCACAATGCACGAACCAGCCGCCGCACGGGGGCACGGCACAGCCCCGTAGCTTTCCAAACTATGCCAAGTATCCCTAAAACCCATATTTTGTGGATTTTCAAACGAAAACAAACGTTTTCAAGTCAAATTCGAGTAGCTGGTTGTTCCATACTCGGGAGTCTTGCCGTTCTAGGTCTTCACGGAAGGAGGAGGGTTCTTGGAATTCAGTCGCGAGAGAGGGAAGGTCGCCGTAGCCGGAGAAGAAGAAGGCTCTGAAATGAGAGGTTTTGTGTGTTGTGCTGTGAGTGAGTGAGTGTGTGTGTATGTGCGTGTGTGCGTCTGACCCACACCTGTTATCATAACTCCAACCACACCCCTTATCCCTAGGAGTGGGTCTCATCTGCTTCTCTTCATAGACCACCCTCCTCCAAACCCTCGTCTCCATATTCAACGCGTACACTCTGTTCGTAGAACCCGCCCACACCACACCTTCCTCGTCCCGATGATCAACTTAAACCCAAAATATTTACCCAATCGGGTATAAAACCTACTAGAAAAGCCTCCGAACACGATCAAGTGTCCCGATGCGAACACCATCGAAGCGCCGGAGGAGGGGCTGGGCACGTCGCCTTTGTCGCAATTGACGCGGATCCTGCAGGGAAATTGGGGTACATTAGGGTTAAAGGACTAACCAGATGGGCCTTCGGTAGTCTATAAGGTCTAGGCAGAGCATGAGGATGGAGCTGGGCGAGCGGTAGTTGTCCGTAGGACCGAAACCTGAGACAAAAGTTTAGTCAAGAGAGAATTCCTCTAGTCTTTTCTGGAAACGAAAAACTTATGCAAACCCTCTTTCAAGCACGAAACCGGCCGGTTTCAAGGGCCAAGCGATAGAGCAAAAACTGTCTCCCGATCAGAGTCCCTTTGTTTTTCACAATCCCCCATAGGAAAACATGAACCGTAACTTTCGGTTGGGGGTTTGCGATACGCGATTTACAGGTATATTCATTGGCGATTAGATGAGAGCTCGCCAACCCACGAGTCTCTATTTTCCTACTTGCTAAACGGCGTCATACATGGGCCGACTTTGACGGCTTGGGGGGGGGGGGGGGGGAGGGTTGTGACGGTTGCCAAGCGTCACACTCACTTCCCCTCACTCCTCTCTCTCTCTCTCTCTCTCTCTCTCTCTCTCTCTCTCTCTCGCTCTAACACACATTGTGACAGTGACTGTCTCTCTTTCACCTTTCACACCTTGGGAACAACTTAACAAAAGGCCTTTAATGCACACACGGCCCGCACACTCCGAAACCAACCACAGGAAAGACTCGGCCACATTCTCTAGACTGTAGACTGACGATGGCGGTGCCCGAAGGGGCGGGGACCAGGGCTGGTAAATTTGAGGGCCGGCCCGGGCTGGCCTGGGCCCGCTTTTTAAGGCGAGGGCCGGGCCGGCCCTATCGTTTAACAAAGGGCCGACCCGGGCCGGGCCCAACTTTTCACCGAGCGAGCCGGCCCTTTGCCAGCCCTGGCGGGGTCAGAGGAAATGAGCGTGCTGACCGCGACAGGGGTCTCACCACGGCCCAAACGACGGAACAGTGCCCATATATGACCGGCGTGCAATATGAATTTGGAAAGTCAACTGTGCGTGTGCAAAATAAACAAAACCCACACAAAAACTTTTTTTCTATGACCATTCTCTCACTGCAAATTCACAGATTCGGGGGTTGAAACTGAAAGCTCCTAAATATTCACGGTGGTTCGTTTAGGTGCAACTTTTGTTAAACATGGCTCAAAGTTCCCAAAGTAAAAGGGAGTTTCCCAATTTTGAACCCCCAATGTTAAGGGTGGGTATGTTTTTGCACATAGTTCTCATGGGCTGGACCAACCCTAAAAAAAATCCTCTGCCCGACCCGGTCCACTAAAGCTCGTCTACTAGGACCACAGTTAGAATTAGCTAAAATATGTGTAGTAGTATTAGCAAAGAGTTTAAGGGGGTTTAAAATAGCTAAAATAACGATTTCAAGTCATTTAAGTTTGATAAGTCCATAAAACTGGCCGAAAACGGGATGGGTCGACACCTTTCCGACAAAAATTCGGCACCCGGACGCTGATTTCCGCCACTCCACGCAGTGTGGCTTGATTTTACACAATTCCTTTTTTTCAACTGGAAATCGATCGACATGCAATACCAATCGATTTCGCCAAATAAAAGTGGTAATTAAAATGCACATTGTGAGCTTCTAAGCCCACCCCGACCTCCCCAGACGACGAGAGTTCCTCCGACTGTGCAGGCGGCGTGGCCGGAGAACGATCCCTCGACTGATATGAGCTCCGTGCCGGCCTCCTTGGACATTTCCATCCATAACTGGTCCATTCTTACCTCCAAAATCCACTTTTCTACGATTTTCCCCATTCTAAAACATAATTAGGGGCCTAAACCCCTAGAAAGCGTTCGAAAAAGTGAATCGCACTGGTTTATTAGTGACCTTTGAATATATGTCTATGGGGGCAAAAGAGATCACTGGGGGTATTTGATTCTAGCGGGCTAGAACTAATCGCATCCGGGGAATGAAGGGCGGGGAAGGGGGTTCACTCAATGATCTCGCCGTTGAGTTTCTTCGTGTACTCCTCCAGACGACGGAGGTCCTTGTCACTCTGGTTCAGCAGGGTTTGGATACCATTCACCATCGACTTTCGCTTCTCGCGGTTGCGGGTCGCCTGGAAAATGAAAACCCATTAAATTACTAAATAACTCGGGTTTTTATATTGGGTAAATGTGTTAGCGATCTTAAACTATCCGCCATCACCCACGTGTCTGTGTCACTTACGATCGCGGCTTATTTCACTTCTCTGTATGTGCCTGCATCCATGACAAGTAAAATCTCACTTATACCTCTGCGTATCTAGCATAACCATTAACTATTTCTAACAATAAGTCATTCCGACCTCAAAGTTTAAAGGAACTCGAGGGGCAGAGACATCCATGAACAAGCCCCCACACACCGAGGGGGGTTATGTCAGGGTACACTTAAATGAATTTTTTTTCAGAAACGAAAATAATGGGACCGCTAGGGGGTCGCGCTTTCTCGGGGAAGTAGGTACCTCGTTCGTGGGTGTGGCAAACTCGCGTTTTTGAAGGTATGAAGTTATCATTTGGAAAAGCCGTATCTCGCCATTGTAGCAGATTTCTCTAGTCCTCTTTATGCCTCTTTATCTGCGTCTCTCCCTCGCTACCTAGTTATATATTTTACTTTTCTGTCTGCAACTCTAACCACTTGATTATAGCCGTTTGCATGGTACGGAGGGGACTCAAAAAGTAATGTCCTCAGAGGGTGGAGGTGCCAATAAGCTGGGGCCTCTCTTGTAGAATGTCTCCCTGCATCAAACAAACCCCACCCTCAGGCATGCGCTAAAAGTTTGCGCTATATCCAGTGCACACCCCGTTTGCATATCCAGTTTTGTAACACATTCTGTGCTTCGTGGGTGATCTACGGTATTTGGTGACAACCGGGTGTCAATAGAGCCCAAAATGGTGTCATTAAGACCGTCAGCGCACCCTCCTTCAGGGCTTGGTTTATAGCAAACTCTCAATATGTGTCCATCTAATTCAAACAAATCTGCCTGCGTCTCTAACCGTCTGTCATTCTTACACGCGTCGTGTCCGACGGTCCTAACAGTTTCTGTTCTCCGATTCCAGTCAATTTCTCCGCGCCTCTTGGCATTCTAACTGCTTTCTCTGCGAATCTAACCGAAGTCGCTGCGTCTCTAACTATGTCAGCCGCCTTTCCCTCTATTTCTACCCACCTGTTCCGCAGAGGTCTGTTCCGTGTTCACCGTGAGTCCGTCGATGGCCTCCAGGTGCCTCAGTCCGATTTCTGCGAACATCTTCAGCCGTTTCTCTATTTTCTTCACCATCTCACCGGTTTTCTGCTCTAAAACAACAAAAAAAACTAGAAAAACCTCTTAAAATTACTCACTGTCGAGGAAGTTCTTCTCCAGCTCGGTGAGGTCGGCGGAGATCTCCTCGTGGTTCTTCTGAAGCTTCTGCAGATGCTCCTTCTCGTACTTGATCAGGGCGGCGAAGCCTGGGTCGTCCTGAAAAACTCCTGTTTAAAACAGCATCGAGCCAGCTGGCTGGCTCCAAAAAGTCGGTGCTAGCACGAATGTTTGGGCCAAATTAAAGTGAAATACACGGAGCAGACCTTTAAAGCGGCCTTAGCCTTCCCCATGACGAGGAGTTTATCATTCGGCTGGAAGTTGATGGTGGAGAGGGGGGTTTCATCATCCCCGGCGAGGGTTTTGCCTGGAAAAGTATCTGATTTTAATATAAAACTCAGGTTACAGCAACTCACCTCTGTGAATGATCTTCAGGTGGGCGGGATCCAGGCTGGCCTGCTCACAGATGGCCGCCTTCAGTTCTCCCAACGTGGTGACGGCTCCTTCGCCGTTGATGACTTCCAACAAGAAGGACTTGGATCCTACAGCTACCGTAACCTTCATCCTACCTTTAAAAAATAAAAATGAACTAGGAAACAGGGTGGAAATGCGAAGAAAAATGACGAAAACGATTATTCATGAATACATTAAAAATAAAAACCACCGTAACTCGTGAGATTGAAAATGCTGTACGTAGTGATAGATTACACCGAGGATCACGTATCCTCTGTTTTTTATTCATGGTCGGGTTGTTTGCGGCGCTAGTTTTGGATTTATTGCTCTAATTTAACAAAATTGCACTTTAAATTGAAGTTTTATTGATTGTTTGCGTTGTAGGAGGCGGGTCTTGT
Organism: Oscheius myriophilus; assembly: GCA_964057215.1. Lineage (NCBI taxonomy): Eukaryota > Metazoa > Nematoda > Chromadorea > Rhabditida > Rhabditidae > Oscheius > Oscheius myriophilus. Next base: position 20,444,111 of record OZ059902.1, read on the forward strand.
GCATTAGTCATCATTAAAATGTAAAATCAGCGCGCTTAAGCTCGCTTGACCGCAGTTATGTCATGATGCTTCTTTTGCAATTATAAGTGTATTTCCTTGGTAAATTCAATCGTATCTTTGTAATTTGACCTGTTTTAGATGGAAGCGAAGGCGGCTGAGGCCAGTCAGCCCGCTCCCTCCTACGACCAGACGTTCCCGCCCGCGCAGCCCAGTTTCCAGCAACAGAATGCCCAGAACGTCAATATTGAACAGGTATTTAAACAATTAAATAGTTTTTATTAGTTTTTTACGCTTTAGAATGGAACCAGGCCGGCGACCATGTTCGTCACCGCCCGAACCTCCGTCTACGGGCCCCATCCCGTCGAGATGGATTGTCCCCATTGCCAGGTTTGTGTTTATCGCATTGTATCGCTATAATTATATGTAAAATACGTTATCGTCGATTTTCTGGCTAAAATTTGGAGTTTCCTGCCACCAATGGGTATTTAATCGATCCGTGTGAGTCACGCAAGTCGTGGCACTTGTTTTCGCAATCGCGGCAACCAAACACGAAGCCTGGAGGTGGTTTTTGGCTGATAATGTGATTGGTTGAGATTTATTTAAGTTTTATGACCTACAAGGCAAAAATTCGAAACAAATACCAAAATAGCGTTAAATCTTTGACCTACTTGTGCCGTATGTGTCCACAGACGCCCGTGAGTGTAGATAAGCTTTTTCGAAAATAAAAACAACGCGGAGAAATAGAAACTGTATAAAAACAGAAATGAGTAGTGCTAACCACGTAGAATTAATCTGGAACTTGTGAAAGCTAAGGAAGGTTCTGGTCTTGATAATCTGCAGGTTTGCTCAAAATTCTGTTTCCATTGGATTTTCCAATCCGAACCACTCGTTCGTGCCCATTTGAGTAAATGAGCTGGCACAAGATTTTTTTTGTTGCTTAACTGTAATCAGTGCACTGAAGCCGGGAAACGCAAAACGAAAGCTGTGGAGAATTTTCGGCGATAGGGGGGGGGGGGGTGCGTTAACGGTAATAACAAAACAATTTTTGGCTCATACCTGGACACGGTACGGAGGGGGAGGGGGTGCTCAAAAACTAAGGCCCCGCAAAGGAAGGGGGACCCCCAAAATGCAAGAACCGACATTTTTACAAGGCCCCCACAATAGCAAACCCCCCAAAAGCAAGGTACCGCAACCCCCACGTGTCCAGGTATGTTTTGGTTCTATTGACACCCAGCTGACATGAAATACGCTAGATCACCCACAAATAATTGGTAATACTTGGCGCCTGTGCAAGTATTACCAAATAATTTAATTATCACAAAATGCCTACGCACTGGATATTAAGGGCAAGCTTTTTGCCATACCTACCGTTAAAAGAATAAAAAAACAGGAATAAATAAAACATAAAAACTGGAATAATATTTTTAAAAAAACAATGTCACGTAAACACATGCTGAACGATATGACTGCAAAGCGATGTATCTGGCTTTTATTTACGCGTTCTATGAAAAAGCCACCATTGTTGTTCACTTTAGAAGCGTGACCTACTTTAAGAACAGAAATATCGGTTATTCGAAAATACAAACTCGGTCGGGCGCGGCGTTCTCAAATGACGGGCCGGGCCGAGGAATTTTTTGGGAGGGCCCGGCCCGGGTATAAAAAATAAAATTTTAAATTTTGTGTGAAAAAATTACCTAATAATGTTTGTTACTAACATTTAAGTCAATATTAGTTGTACAAAAAAGACTGTCACCGACCGGGATCGAACCCTAGTCGTGTGGGTGGCAATCTGACTGGGTGGTCCAGGGTAAACGGGCCGGGCCGACCAAAATTTTCCGCTCATAAGCAACATTAGGTCGATATTTGGGGTCATAGGTAATCTCTAAGCATCACTTGATAGGTGCAAAGACGACCTCAGTTCGCTTTGCGCTCGAGTGATCAAATGTAACCTAAGGCTAAGGCAGGCGCTTTTGGCTTTTTTTTAATATCAAGTGCCAGTTTTGATAATTCATATTGGCAGATAGCTGTTACATTATTACTGACAGCTGACTTTCCAATTTTGTAAATTACACTGGCCGTTTTTTAAACTTGTTTACTAAAGATTGCTGACTCATACGGATCGATTCGCGGGATTCCTTTTGTTGTGGCTTAACCCTTTAAAATTTCGAAACTGTGCTCAAAGTCGCATTTCTTCCAACACTTCCTCATTCCAGGCCCACATCGTGACGCACATCGACCGCATCGCGGGCGTGTTGCCGTGGCTGATATTCGGCGCCTGTGTGATCCTCGGCTTCTTCCTCTTCCTCATCCCCTGGTGCTTCTGCTGTCTGCCCTTCTTCACCGAACAGTGCCTCGACGTGCTGCACTCGTGTCCGGCCTGCAAACGCCATCTCGGCCGCTACTCCCGCATGTAAATATGTACGTTCCCACTCCCTGTAATCATCCCAAAATCTCTAGGCATTACTAGTCCTCTATGGGTGTGTATGCATAATTACTCTTGTATTCTCTTGCCCCTGCCCTGCATAATTGTTAGCAAAGCCTTGTCCATGTTGTGATGTTTTATATGGAAGAAAATGAACACAGTTATGCGAAGTTTCGGTGAATTAGAGGTCTGGATTCAGAATTTCTGAACGCAGCCTTCAGGAAATCAACCTTTGCAGATTGGAGGGACAGGAAGCTGAAGTTTACAGCCGAATTTTGGAACGTCGTTGATCAAGTTTGGTCGGGCGGGCCCTGAAGCTTGGAACTTGGTTCTTCGGCACCTCTGAGGAATCGGAAGTAGCTGCGAATAGCCATAGCCAAGCTCTAAATTTTCCCTAGCCAGACTCGAAATTTTTGCCTTTTTTGCATTTTTAGTTGTAAAATAATAGAAAAATGCTCCCATCATGATAGAGTTTGGACTTTCTGAATGAGTTTTGATATGAATCGACCGGTGTATTTTTAGGAGAGAGAAAATGATTGATTCAATTTGGTTTTTAAGGCTTTCGAACAGGAAGTTCCTGAAAATTTAGCTGTTCATGTTTGAAAGTAACAAGTATCAACAGCCGAATAGTGGAACTTCGTCACGGGTGAATTCCAGATTCGTCGTGGGTTTTTTCATGATTTTGTACACACTACGGGACAAACTTGTGTAGTTACGAGTTCCGTTAATCGAGGTTGGTGGACACCTCCGCCTCCCACGACAATTCCTCCGAATAAGTCTCATCCACAACAATTCCTCCGCCCAGGAAAATGGCCCCTCCGGCCCCTCAGGACGCGGGCCTCCTTCAGAGTGTCAGCCAGCTAAAAAGAGGCATATCTCTTTGCCTCTTTCCCTCTCATCACCGTCTTGTGGTCCTAATCGTTGGCGCAACTTTGTTCGCCACACTGACAGGCGCCTCCTTCTTCACCGTCAACTCTCCGATTACAACCTAGCTGAACTGTCCGCATCCCAGGACGTCCTCCTCTGTGTAGGAGACATACTCGTGCTCCTCAGTTGGGCCTGAGGACGGGCTTCACAGTGCACAGCTCCGCCTCTCCAGGCAGCTTCTCCCTCGCTCAAAGCCTTTTTTTACGTAACGACGTAGGATGGTTCTAGAAACCGCTGCGTAAGGTCAGTTACGTGAAAAGTGATACGTAAGAAGGGAGTGCCTCACCCCTTCATTTCAAGCTCATCGCTCGTGCAAGATGGTCTCTAAGAGGAGCGTCAGGAAGATCAAAACGAAGAAGAATCCGGAGAGTTCGCTGAGGACTATGAGGGAGGCACTCGGTGAGTTTCCCTCTCTATGCCTCTCTAAATCCCCTCTTTTAGACGTCGAGGTGCAGGACTATTATCAGGGCCTCATCCACAAGGAGGACCTCGACGGGATGATGGAGAACCAGGGAGACTTTGTCGTCCGCATGGACTGCAAGCTGTCGCAGTACGTCATCTGCGTCTACAAGAAGAACCCCGAGGGGGATGAGAAGAAGGGCGAGGTGAAGGAGTTCTTCATCGGCCGCGAGGGAAAGTTCTTCACCCTCGGCTCCGGCAACTACGAGGGCATCGTCCCGATGATCGACGACCTCTTCAACAAGAAGATCCAGCTGCCCGGAGAGGCTGAGCTCTGCATCGTGAAGCCCGTCCCCAGGCCCAACTGGGAGCTCAAGCACGAGTACGTCTCCTATGCGGAGGAGGACGTCCTGGGATCGGGACAGTTCGGCAAGGTTATGAAGGGAGAGCTGACGGTGAAGGAGGGAAAGCCCATCAGTGTGGCCATCAAGGTTGCCACCAACGACGAGGACCACAAGACGGTGAGGAGAGAGAGAGAGGCAAAGAGATATCCCTCTTTTAGCTGGCTGATACTCTGAAGGAGGCCCGCGCCATGAGGAACATTGACCACCCGAACATCATCAAGTTCTTCGGAATCGTCATCGAGCGCGACCCTGTGATGTTGGTCATCGAGCTGGTCAACATGGGGTCTCTCATCAGTCATCTGAAGAAGAACGGACCCATTCCGGACTCTCAGAAGCACAAGTTCGCCCTTCAGGCCGCCTGGGGCATCGAGTACCTTCACAAGAAGAGGGTCATCCACAGGGATATTGCTGCCAGGAACTGCCTCCTGCACAAGCCGAAGGAGGACGAGGAGGAGATTGTTGTGAGGAAAATACAGAGAGAGAGAGAGAGAGAGAGAGACAGAGACAGAGACAGAGACAGAGACAGAGACAGAGACAGAGTCAGAGTCAGAGACAGAGACAGAGACAGAGACAGAGACAGAGACAGAGACAGAGTCAGAGTCAGAGACAGAGACAGAGACAGAGACAGAGACAGAGACAGAGACAGAGACAGAGACAGAGACAGAGACAGAGACAGAGACAGAGACAGAGACAGAGACAGAGACAGAGACAGAGACAGAGACAGAGACAGAGACAGAGACAGAGACAGAGACAGAGACAGAGACAGAGACAGAGACAGAGACAGAGACAGAGACAGAGACAGAGACAGAGACAGAGACAGAGACAGAGACAGAGACAGAGACAGAGACAGAGACAGAGACAGAGACAGAGACAGAGACAGAGACAGAGACAGAGACAGAGACAGAGACAGAGACAGAGACAGAGACAGAGACAGAGACAGAGACAGAGACAGAGACAGAGACAGAGACAGAGACAGAGACAGAGACAGAGACAGAGACAGAGACAGAGACAGAGACAGAGACAGAGACAGAGACAGAGACAGAGAGGGGAGGCAAACAGGGAAGCGCCTCAATTCTAGCTCAAAATCGCCGACTTTGGACTGAGCCGTGTGGGCGAGTTCTACAAGGTGTCTGGCAAGAGGACCCTCCCCATCAAGTACCTGCCCCTGGAGTCCTTCAAGGGTCTCTTCAACTCTGCCACCGACGTGTGGATGTTCGGAGCCCTCTGTAGGTTGTACTTTGGTACCGTAACTACAGTATTCCCAGTGTTCGAGATCTACTCTGACGGCGCCGAGCTCTACGAAGGACAGAAACTGGTCCGCGTCAAGGAGAGGATCAAAAACGGGCAGCTGCAGGAGCTCCCGGATACCTTCCCCAAGGAGGGTAAGTCTCTCTCTCTCTCTCTCTCTCTCTCTCTCTCTCAACTTCCCTCTATATCTCCATTTCAGCCATCGACCTCATCGGCCAGTGCTGGCAGAAGGATTCCAAGGAGCGCATCACCATGAAGGCGGCGGCCGAGACCCTGGAGAAGATCACCACGATGGTCACTCCGGTGATCTGCGACGGCGATATGATCAGGAGGAAGGCGAGGGCTTCGGAGAGGGCCAACGCCGCGAGGAAGAAGGCGACGGCGGCCGCCCCGAAGACCGCCCGAAGGTCAAGTCGCAGAGGAAGAAGACCGCCGCATAAAAATTGTACACTATACTCGAATAGTTACCACGATAAAAATGGGCGAGTACAAATGTCTTCTTTTGAAATGTTGCTTGCTCACCATCAGTCTGGGGCCTTCCTAATGGTGTCTGTCATTTTATGGTGTCAAAATGCGGAGAAAAAGTTTGATACGGAGGGAACGAGAGAGAGAAGAGAGAGAGAGAGAGAGAGAGAGAGAGAGAGAGAGAGAGAGAGAGAGAGAGAGAGACGGCCTCACTCTTTAAGCCAAAAGTTAAATTTCGGCAAAATGGGAGTTATGGGATCTTTGTTGAGCCAAGATGTACAGCGGTCTCTCTCTCTCTCTCTCTCTCTCTCTCTCTACAGTTCACATAACTAGATATACTACTTGGATGTTCTTTACTAGTACTGCAACCAACAATCTTTGTGCGGAACTGCTGACTTTAGACTGCCGGCTTGAGAGGCGAGTTCAGGAGCGCGCAACACAGTGGAACGTTTGGATCACTTTCGCTGTGAAACCTAAAATGCTTTCAATTTGTGTTACAGAACCTTTTCTTCCTTTAGGAGGAGTTTTTTTTCTGTGAGAGGGTGGGAGAGAGACAGAGACGGAGGGGAAGAGAGATTAATCGAACTGACCTGTTAGAATCGGGTGATCAGAGACAGAAGAGCAATGATCTGTTAGAATCAGACAAACAGACCCGGCCTTTCCCTTCATAGTGACAAAAAACGAGTTGGACACTTTGTCAATCGTCCAGACCGAAGTGGTATATGTAACATGTGGTCCCGCCAATAGCAAAGTGCCAAAACCCAGATGTGGCAAATCGCAAGGGCTTTTCGTGGTGGGACTCTTAATTCAACCCAGAAAATGGCGCGGGGGTTTGGTAAAATTCCCGCTCTGTTTTTGATGTGACCCGACTTACAACTGGATAGGCCGTGTAAAGGCACATAGCTAACGATAAGGACCGCAGTGGTGCGCACAGTAGTGCAGCCCGAAATCTTAAGAAAATATGGTTTGAATCGCTCTCGCGCGTATTATTTTTATTTTGTTTTCTTAAACAGTGAATCCGATGTGAAAGAAACGAGAAACCTGTTGGAATTATTTTCAAACCGATACCTCGTTGTCTTCTGGGCCAAAGACAATGATTTTTCGGTTTTTTGGTAATTGAAAACATGTTGGGCACGGAGCGCGTCCGATTTCAAATTAAAATGATTACTCAACTTATTTTACACATACTTGCCAAAAAAAACTCAAAAATCCGTTCGTGCAGAAAAAACTATAACAGCTCAAATAATGTGTTTAGTTAGAAACGCTGAGAAGGCTGATCGGTTTGATTGGTTAGAGGAGCAGAAACGAGAAAATGTTAGAATGGCAGGGTGAGAAGAATTAGAACTATTCGGCAAGGAAGAAAAAAGCCGATAGAACAAGTTGGCTAGGGACGCAGAGAAAATGGAATGGACATAAACAGGCGGAGAAGGCGAATAGAATGGTCAGAGTAAGGCTGTAGACCCCGAGAACTCTTAGAATTAGGCGGTTAGACGGATATATAGATAGAAAAAGCTACTCAGATAAAGATGTTTTGGAAAGAATGGTTCGACTGAGAACAGATAGAAACTGATGATTAGACATACAGAGAAGACTTAGATTTGGAGACTTAGAAAACTGAGAGAACACGATAATGAAGGATGGGAGAGGGATTAGAACGTTAGAATCAGTAATTTGGAGACTTAGGAATGGACTGGAAAAGCGGCTTATTCAGAACGCGCAGAAAGCGAAACAGAAAAAGCGACTGAACGCAGAAACAGGCGCAGATCTGTTTGAATCAGATGGTTCGACATCCACAGGCTATGGAACTGAGGTGAAAAGAACATTGAACACCGATAGGGAAACACGTTTCTTTCTGAATATGTATTCGCGCTATCTCCGGCCCCTCAGGGGTTGTACTCGATTGGGAGGTTCTTCCTGCGGACCATGCCGTCTCCCTGGAACCACTCCCTCCTGAACTGCTTGGCGGCGCCATCAGGAGTGTTGGTCCACTCGACCGTGATGCGGTCGTTGTTGGTGTCCTCCTGTCCGAAGGCGAAGGCGTCGCAGGAGACGGCCATCAGGATGGCCTCCTTGGGGTCCAGCACTCCGCAGCCGGGGTCAACGCCCAGGCGCTTCATGTTGGTCGTCTTGATGGCCCATCCGATGCGGCGGGCCGACGAGTTGATGATCTGAAGGAGGCTCAAAGAGGCCGAAGAAGACACGAAACCTTGATGTGGTAGGTGTGCTTGTCATCGTAGGGCGCGTTGAAGACGATCTTCGAGCCGGGCTGCGTGGCGATGTCACCGGGGGGAACGGACTGAGCCATGATGAACGGGATGAGGGAGGGGTGGGGCAGGGTGTTATATTGAGAACGATTTGTATGTTAATGAAGGTGTAGTGAACAAACAGCGCTGGAAAAGTGGAGATTCAGACGATAGTCTAATAACATTCTAAATCCTGTTCAAACTAGCATCAGAGTACATTAACCGTCCACTAACAAATACAGAAAATGAAGACATTTATGCGATTTCCCGGGCAGCATTTCAATATTATTCGAAAGATATCTATGTGTGGGAGTGTTTGATGTTCAGGTGCTCTTGCCGAGTCGTCGGTACGTGCCCACCCAAGCCTTGCACGAAGCGCAGTGGTGGTCCACGTCCTTAAAGGTCTCCACACAGAAGGGTACCTAAATATCATCTTGTGAACTATTTCAGTGGAGCCCTTGAGTCAGAAGCTTAAGACAAACACTCTTCGAGCCGTTTGGGCATAGTCAAATTTTTTTTTTGGTTTTTTGGCTGATAGCTTATGTTATTTTTGCACATCCATCAAGCAAAAATGTGTTCTGGGGGTAATTTTATATTATGGTCTATTAGTTTTTGAATTTTTTTTTGGGGTTTAGACCACCTTTACTATTTGGGTCCTAACGAAGCCCAGCCATAAATCGCGTCTTAACATACCCAGAGGAAGAAGAGAGGAAGGACGAAGATGCCGGCAATAAGGATGACGAAGAAGGCAAGATACGTGAACATGCCGTTCACGAAACGAAGTTCTGTCTCTCCATGTGCCTGGAATGAAAAGTTGTTTTGAGTAAGAGAGTATCTCTGTTTCTCTCTCTCTGTATCTCTCTCTATCTCTCTCTGTCTCACTGTTTCTCTGTCTCTCTGTCTCTCTCCCTATCACGACTTCTAAAAATCACCCGAGTAAACAGAAAGAGTTATTTCCGTCCTTCTAATCTTTCTATGATCGTAAGATGGCTTCCGTCTCGTCCTTCGAGTTCCCCAGCCACTCGACCACTGGCAAACACGCGCAGAGACATGCGTCATCGATCTGACCGCTTCTTCTCTCGCAACTTTTCAGAGTGCATCTGGGAAGAGTTTCTCACAGAAAAAGAGGCTATCCCTCATTATCCCTCAAGTTCAGAGAACAGTGAGAGAACGCCTGGGAACGCTTCCGCCTGCTCATGAAATATGAGGCAGTGGCCGGTTCAGTCGTGGAAATTAGAGAATTGAGTTCTTTGTCACAAAAGATCAAAATTTTGTGTTTTGACAGCTGTTTCCTTCTGACCGAGTTCCTGTTGAGATCGTCAGTTTCTGCAGTGAATGTTCCGGCAATCGGATCAAATTTCACTAGCAAAGGACACCTCCGCTGCGTGAACTTTTTTGTGTTGGATTGGGAGCGAACGTCATGTTGTGATCAATGGCAAACACACGGGTACACACTCATTCACTCACACACCCATTCACGCACACACTCACACACACTCACACACACACACACACACATACATACAAATACACACACACATACACACACAAACGAGTTATAGATAAAGCCTTTCCTTCCCTTATCATAAAGGGAAGGAAAACATAAATTGTATACTCACCCTACAGCGAGGGCAATCTAGGAGCTGCGGCCTGTCGGAGAGGTACTTTTTGGCATTCACCAGCATCGACGGCGTGTGCGAGGCTGACCTGAAAATGCAATTAATAGTAAATCCAAATCCAATGCTTAATGGGGGGGGGGGCTGGCTTTGGTTTGTTTCCGAAAAAACGTAACAGGATGTGGCCGTTTACCACGGCCATTGTATCCCACGGCGAAAAGTTGGGCAGCCGCTGGACATTCAAATCATCTGATCTCATACTTACGAGATCGCTAGTTTGCTGCGAGGAATAAAGATGCTTCCCAGGTGCTTCAACCTATCCCGTAACCACACAAAAAATTTTCTTAGTTACAAAATGCTCTAAGTTACAAAATCTCTAAGTAGTCTAAGCACCTCTAAGTTACAAAATGAATGGCTGTCCGAAAGGCGCCCGTGTGTTCATGTGAGCGCGTGTTAACCTATGGGTTAATCAACCCTGTGAAAAAACGTTGTTCGTCGCGAGCGCTAGTTACCGCAGCCGAAAAAGCGATATCAAAGCTGGTGGGCAGATGAAACTTATTAGGTCAAAGTAATCAAAGCGGTCATAGGTACTGTTGGCAATTTTCGAAAAAGAATAATAAACTTCGCCAACATTGTAACTATAAAATAAAAGGGAAAAGTGTACCTGTGGATTGGGATGGGGTGGGATTTCGTCGGCATTGACATCGCTCTGAAATTGTGACCTTTTTGCAAAGAGACTGAGGCAACACAACAGAGAGAGGAAAAGAGAGGGAGACTAATTGCACGAGAGAAAGAAAGAAAGAGAGAGAGAGAGAGAGAGAAATAGAAAGAGAGAGAGAGAGAGAGAGCAAAACATATGCATTTGAAAAATAGACATTGACAAACCAACGAGGAAGAACAGAGTGAGTAGGTGAGTAAGTAAGTGAGTGATTCTCAGCTTCCGCCTCGTACTTGGTTGATATCTGACAAAGAGGCAAAGAGTAGAAACCCAGGCAGAGAGAGAGAGAGAGCGAGAGAGAGGACGAGGTATATAGACAGTAAAAAGAGATCCAGGTCAGCTGGAACCAGACGGTGTGAGTAATCCAGGCCGTGTGATTCGAGAGGATTACCACGTTGGCGCGGTCAATACATGGATTTTTAAAAGTCACCAAACGAAATCAAAAACAGTTTTTAAGTTTAAAAAACACGAATACTCTAATATGTAGTGCAAATTGACTTGTCAGCCTTATTTTTCGGCTTTTCCATAATTCAAACTTAAGCGGATTACCATTTCGTAAAGGTTAAAAACGTGTCTTTTATAAACAAGGCTAGGGCTAGATCACATGGTTCAGTGGTGGATTCGGTTGATAACATGGTGTGAAACCCCTGGGGGTTTCGTAATTGCAGGGCAGGTGAGGCATAATTACAAGTTCCGTTAATTGCACCTGCTAACCGTGAAACACAGATTTGCTGGGAATCACGCCCCAGGCGTTTGAAAACAGGGTTAGTTTTTAAAAGACGCTCTGAAAATGGGGTTAAAATTGTGTTTTAGACGGGGACAGAAACTGATAACGTTTGGGTTATGGTAGCGGTGCGATGAAGTGGAAAATAGTGGTGCGCATTCAGTTAGAATTGACTTGAAGCCATAGCGAGTAATGAAGAAGCGAGTGCCTGGGAAGAAGCGTCCGGGAAGCGGTGGGCGCCGAGTGTTTGGCCTCTCCACCGCCTGCAACAAGCACCTCCTCTCAGGCACCCGGCTGTCCGCAGCGGGAACTTACGGGCGGACATTCCTACCGAACAAGAGTGCAAATGGAGGACATAGAACAGTTATGGAGAGAGAGAGAGAGAGAGATAGAGATAGAGAGACAGAGACAGAGAGAGAGAGAGAGAGAGAGAGAGAGAGAGAGAGAGAGAGAGAGAGAGAGAGAGAGAGAGAGACAGAGGGACAGTTGTTGGACTGAACAGTTTGACAATTATTGTTGCTTTTTTGTTCGCTTTTGTCGTTTATAGTTTTTTCCCCAGGGATGATTAAGGAGTCCCGGAGGTGTTAAAAGCCGCGTACATTATATGACACAGATGCAGAAGGTGCAGGTGCAGATCCAGAATCACGACCTTTCTAATTGGTATCTCGGGCCACTTCAAAAACAAAAGTGGAGTTTTGCCAAGCGCCACCCAAAATTTAGGCACTAATTGTATGCAATGGGTCCCGAAGTGTGCGAATCCTACTTCGGCGATTTTTGGAAATGAGTGAGAATATTCTGATGTTGAAATTCTAAAAATTGTAACAAATTTTCCTATGCCAAGTTCGGATTTTTAGGCAAATATTTTAGTAGTATAGAAGTCCTTCGTGAGAAAAAAGTGAGGAGAGTAATAGTTGTAGCCAAAATGTTCGCCGAAGAAAAGAGACATTTTCTCTGCATATTCGCTAATTACACGCTCTCTCGCCTGAGTAGCGCACGCATGCAGCAATGAGGCGGTTTTTGGTAGGACTCCAATTTGGCGACAGCTATAGGTCCTTTTAAAGCAAAAAAAATTTAAAAAAAAACTAAAACTAATAAAAAACTAGTTCATTTGGTTCTTCGGAGGCTGGTAATAACGTGAAATATTGAAAGTTTTCACAGAACTTTACATTTAAAGAGTTTTTTTTTGTAAGCGAGATGATTCCAATTTCGTCCGATTAGATGCAAACACAATTTCCCCAAAAAAAAAATTTCATTTAATAAGCCACATTTGGTCCTGGAATGATGGGAAAATATTCGCACGGGGGATTCAAATATGCTCCGAAACCAAAAGAGGGGATCACATTAGAGGACGGGATACTGTAGGTTCTTCATCGCAATCTAAGCGCTTTTCGGGACTCATCGAAAACAATTCGTGCCTAAACTTGTCTGTCATATTTATTTGGCAGTTTTCCAATTTGAAAATGGTCCTTTACCGAGATTTTTTTTCTGGCAGCCTGTCTTTTGGAACCGGGCTGGCCCGAAACAACAATCTTTCCAAATTTTCCTCGGGCTGGTCGGATGTTCGGCAACTTTCTTACCCTTTTGCCAAATATACTTCTTTTTGGCTGCGTATTGGGATTTGGCTGCGTAAATGGCTTGAGTATCCTATATCGCGCACGCATTGCCCTAGGTACAACATCAAAATATTTGCACCTTGTGATGAAGTAACATTGTCATAAACTATAGTAGACAGGAAGTGCTTGGTGGAGAAAAAGGTGGCGGAAAGGAGCAAAGAGGCGGTTCGATCGGAATCGCCTGCTAATTCCAAGTCAAATAAGAGTCCATTGAGCTGATTCGGAGCTGCTTCGTTCCTCGGCGGCGAGTTGTTGCTTTTGAGAGCGCAAACAGGCAACTCGAGTAGCGTACTTCTCGCGAAGCCGCCGTTGTACGGTGCTCTCCACATCGGTGGTGACAACGTGTTTCCCACCCGCTCAACTCTGTTTTAAAGGGACTGAGAGAGAGAGAGAGAGAGAGAGAGAGAGAGAGAGAGATTATGTTACATGTTTAATGAAAGAAGCCTGCACATCTCTAGTGACTCGTAATACATTAATATAATATACAAACACCGGTGGCCGCCTGTCTTCTCTAGTTGTTGTAGAACTTCTTGCCCGACTTGGCGTGGTCCTTGAGCAGTTGGCAGGGCTCGAACTGTGCGGTGGAGTAGGCGTCGGCGTACTTGTTCATCTTGTCGACCAGCTTGTTGGCGCCGTAGAGATCAACGAAGCGGAACGGACCTCCCCAGAATGGAGGGAAGCCAATACCGAACACGGAGGCGATGTCTCCGTCACCCTAGGAAAATATTTATTAGTTAGGAGGGTTAAGGACAACTTACGGGGCCGGCGATGACGCCCTCCTCGAGACAGATGGCGGCCTCGTTCACGAAGCGGGAGACAAGTCGCAGTTGCCTGTCCTCGGTGGAAGAGCTGAAAATAGAAATGAGAAGACTTCCTAAGAAGATTATTGTTTTCATGAAGCCTTTCACAAAATCCGCGACATCGCAAACAATAAAACACGAGCAGAATCAAGCACTACCGGTTAGGGAGCTGAACACATCGGTTTCGTTTAAGGCGCCCCAGAATCCCCCCCCCCCTATTTCTTCGCCAAACATGTGACCGAAAAAACCATTTGTGTAGGTTCCGCAGCACCCCCACATAAAGCAGATATGACAGCCGTAGTATAACTTATGTTTGCTCCAAAATACCAAAACAATTTGAAGATATATAATCTGGTCCCAAAGTAAAATACACATACACACTTGAAAATTATTCACTCCAGTCGGTTGGTTGGTTCCTAGCAAATATAAGAAACGATTCTTTTTTTAAGAGACAAAGAAGGGGAAGACAAATATAGGATTTAATTGCGAATGTCACGGCGTTATTTTCGTACGATACAGCTCCAATTCGAAAAGGTAGTAAACAATACCCTCAAATTGTATTTAGCCAAAATGTTCAGTTTGGAATGAAATGTTGTCGAATATTTGAAAATATCGTTTTTTTTTTCATAACGTTTAACTTTTTTAGGTTATTAGTCGCATGGCTCTCATTCCACACTCATGCTCCTCGCCAAACAAACGGCCGATTCGGCTGCGTACAGTTCCCGAGTATCCTACATTGCACGCAAAATTCTAATATCAACATCCAAATACTGGCACGTTATGACGAAATAGTTTTGAAAATACCAACCGCGTCACTGACTCATTCTCCAAAAACTGACCAGTTGGGAGCTCCCTCCTTCCTGTACTTCTGAAGCAGCTTAACGGCCTCCTCGTTGACCTTCTTGCTGCCCTTCTTTCCATCTCCATAGACGTAGATTCCCTTGTTCGTCTTGCGTCCCTTGAAACCGGCGTTAACGAGATCTGTGAGAAGTTCCGGGGCTCCTCCCTGGACACGGGGTCCGAGAGCTCCTCCGAGGAAGGTGGCCACGTGCTCGGCCACGTCCAATCCGACCTGAATTTTGTAAATTAACAATTTGATTACTATTAAAAGAAAAACCTCATCGGCGAGGGTGGCGGCTCCGACGGGGAAGCCGAACCTCTTCGTGATCTTGTCCAGCTCGGGGGCGGGCACGCCTTCCTGGAACAGGCGGAAGACCTCGGCCATCATGGGGCCGAGACAGCGCACGACGAAGAATCCGGGGCAGTCCTTGAAATTGATTAATTGTAAAATATAGATCAATAAAAGAAACCTTGACAACGACGACCATCTTGCCCTGCTTGAGACCGAGGTTGGCCGCGGTGGCGAGGGTTTCGGCGGAGGTTCCCTCGTGAACGATGATCTCCAGCAGCTGCATCTTGTCCACGGGGGAGAAGTAGTGCATTCCGATGACCTTGTCCGGGCGGGAAGAAGCCTTGGCGATCTCCTTGATGGGCAGGGCGGAGGTGTTAGAGGCGATCACGGTGTTCTAAAATGGAAAAATAAAAAGTAATAATTAAAAAACATTGCGTGTGGGCGCTAGAGCAAAAAACGTCAGACTGATGCTGGCAAAAAGCTACTCACAGGTCCGACGACGGATTCGAGCTGCTTGATAACCTTGTGCTTCAGAGACATGTCTTCGAAAACGGCTTCGATGACGACGTCGGCGTTCTTAACAGCGTCGTAGTCGACGGAGGTCACGAGGTTGGCCAGCATCCTGGAAATTGGAAATTACACAACATATTTAATCGAAAATAAAGGCATTGTGCTAAACTGGCAAGTGCGCCGCGTCTATTGACTAAATTTAGCGAATGAAACCAAAATCACGAAGAAAGCTATACTTCTCGCCAAATCTACTATGCCTTTTTGGTTGCGTCCACGGCCTGAATATCCAGTATTGCAGGAACAACATCAAAAAATTGGCAAGTTATGATGAAGTAGCTTTGGCATAAAGATAGGAATCTTCCATAAATTTGACCACAGAGAAACGTGAACCCCCGTTTTAGGTTGTGGGGGGTAGTGCCGAGCTGGATTTCTAACTAGGGGGAATGGCGCCAGACGTCTCTTGCAGAATGGTGAAGTCACGCAAATCAGGCATCACATGAAGCTTGTTAAAGTGTGAATTTAACATGCGACAAAGTGCCAATGTTTGGCTGTTGAGTTTCCTTCCGTTCTGCACATGCGATACTCAGTCAACGCACTGCCAATCTAGACGATTTTGCTTTGCAGAGGTATATCCAGCTGTACAAATTCGTCGAATCAACTTGGCTACGTGGCCTGAGTATCCCAAATTTCTACCATTAGTGCAGGTACAACAGCAAAACATTGGCACGTTGAGACGACGTGGCTTTGTCATTAACTACAGCTAAACGAAAATAGGCAGGGCTGGCAAATTTAAACGTCGGGCCTAACTGTTCGAGAGCGGGCCGGCCCGACCTTTTGCCACCCTTGGTGACAGCCACAGAAAAAAGCTTTTTTTCGTCGTTGCGATCTGCGCGCTATCTGGCGCCGCTTCAAGATCGCTTTTTGGTAGAAACTCAATTTCTGCAATTCCGATTTATAAAAAAGCGATAATAATCAATGCCCACCTCTCCTTGTCCAACTTGTTGATCCTCTTCTTCTTCTCACGGCCGTTGAGCACAGTGGTGATCTGGGCGCGTCCCCTCTCCAATCCAGCCTCGTTCATATCCAAAAGCACAGTCTTCACTCCCTTGTCAATGGTGACGTTGGCGATTCCCGCTCCCATCAGACCGGCTCCAATCACAGCGACTTCCCTGGAAAAATGTCAGTAAGGTTAGTTTTCATGGAATTCTTACTTGACTTCGGCTCCCTTGCCATACTTGGCCTTCTTGGCTTCGGTGGATCCGTCGAAGAGGCCGATGAGGGCGTTGCTCTGGAAGGTCTGGGACAGCTCTCCGAAGGCCTGAAAAGGAGGGGTTTTAGAGAGAGAGAGAGAGAGAGAGAGAGAGAGAGAGAGATTACCTTGTTCTCAGCCTCGTATCCAGCAGCGGATCCGCTGACAACTCCAGTCCTGACCACATCCAGGATCTTCAGAGGGGCGGGGTAGTTGCCGTCGGTCATCTTCATGATCTAAAACCCAGATTTTAAAGGCATTAGGGCCTTAGCTACCTTATCCTTGGCCATCTTAAGCACGACGTTGTCGAGAACCAGGCGGTTGCTCATGACCTGGTTGGTGAGTCTCTCAACAAGGGGCCTCTCGCGGTTGACCTTCATCTTTCCTTCGGCCAGCTTGCGAGCAGTGTCGACGGCGATGTCCTCCAGATACTTGTGGGTGTTTTCGGCGGCGGGGCCGAGGCCGTCTCCAAGGGGCTCCACCACCTGGTCGACGAGGCCGATCTTCTTGGCCTGAAAGAAGAGATATAAAGTTATTGTGAAGATGTTTTGGGGATGCACCAATGTTGAAAACAGGACAAGACCGGCCTGGAATCCCGTTTATTTCTATCAGTCGTACAGATCAGACCGGTCGAAGACAAAAAGCATAGTAAATCAAGAAAAGGTCTAACAAAACTGAGGCCCGCCCACCGAACTTTTCGGCTTGGAATACAAAATGAAGGCATGGCCTGATTTCAAAGCCATGCAGCTAACGAAACAACTGATTCCTGTCGATTTTTCGAAACACAGGTTTCATTTGTCAAATCCATTTCATTGCAATATTCGAGAGGTCATTCAAAAAAGCTCCTATAGACCTTTAAGAGTCCACTTATCCGCGCGCTGTGGAATAAAAACGAGGTTTTATATGGAAATTATAGAATGATACGGCTATTCTGGAGATCTGTCATGCGCGATAAAGTTCCTTTTATAACCGCTTCATTTTAGTGCGACGATTTCAGAAAGACCAATTCCATGCCGCGTGCATTTGGGAAAGGTTATCCCATGTTAGGTCGTCCACGTGGCATTTTCCAGTTTCAGAACTTATCCAACCTTCTTGGCGGCGATGTTCTTTCCGGTGAGCACCATGTCCAAGGTGTTCTGAAGAGACACGAGCTTCGGCAGGCGCTGAGTGCCTCCAGCTCCGGGGAGAAGTCCCAGCATGACCTAAACTGCTTTTTGAAATCGAATAATAAAATAAATTAACAAAAAACCGATAAAACCAACCTCGGGCAGGGCCAATTTGGTCTTCTTGTCATTGACGGCGATTCTGTAGTGGCACGCCAGGGCCAGCTCCAGCCCTCCGCCCATGCAGCTTCCCATGATTCCGGCCACCACGGGCTTCTTGAACTTCTCCAGACGCATGAAGTAGTCCTGGCCTCCCTTGGCGACCTCCCTCGCCGCCTCCACCGACTTGCACTTCTTCAGCGTGTTCACATCGGCTCCGGCGATGAAACTACCGCTCTTTCCGGACATGACAACCACCGCCTTTAAGCTGTCATCGCGTTCCACCTAAATTTAACGGACTATTTAAAACACAAAAGGGAGGGTACGTACCTGATCGACGATCTTGAGGAAGTCGGAGGTGACCTTCTCGTTGAGGACGTTCTGGCTCGTGTTGGGGATGTCGATCTTGCAAATGGCGATGTCTCCACGGCGCTCCAGCCTCACAGTCTCTAAAATTCGAAAGTTTACGCAGAAAGTGTTAAAAACAAATAACCATACAGAAAAATACCAACCCTGGTGGAGGACTGTTGTGGAGGCGATGTTCCTGATCTGGGGAACGAAGGAGGCCTTTCGGCTAACGAGACGCGACAGCATCGCCTGGAAATGAAGAAATTTGTAACTTTCGGAGGCATGAGAAGAATAGGAGATAAGAGAAAGCAAGAAATTCACCATTGTGGGTACACAGAATTGAAAAAAAGTAACATAGCCCGTGTTGAAACGTGTTGTAATACATTTATGGACGAGTAATCGCCGAGAAATGTATCTAACCATATTTCAACACTGAAAATAGAGTTTAATTTCGAATTTTCTAACAATTCCTCACAATTTAATCCAGTAAAAACGTACAAACAGGCTAAAAAGGCTTGAACCTGTTGTATTTAGTTGAAATTAAGAGTACAATTTAACCTCATAGCGTGGATTTGAACAATCACTTTACAACAATAAAAAGATTTGGGACATGAAGACCTTCGATTTTAGCCATAAATCAAGCACAAAACAAGAAGAGTCTATGTGAATATTATCGTTGCGACACGGAAAACAGCCTATCCGATCAGACCGTTGCTTAAATTCAGACACAAGAATACTTGGTCAATTTAAATGTTTTTTTAATGGAAAAGTGAAAATTATACACAAGCATGACATTTATAAGCTCCATCGTTCGACCGGCCGAATTAATGCATAAAATAAGTTTAAAACAAAGAAAACAACAATAGTAACCGTGTTCTTTGGGAACCAAGAGCGAGATTGAATGCGCTCTGAAAGACCAGAAAATCAGCCAAAAATGTGACTATTTCTGGAGAAAAGGAAGCAGACGCCACTTCAGGAGACAAGAAGGGAAAGTCAAAGAAAGAAGAATGTCCGTGGTCGAAGTGCAAGGAACGCACACGTGTGGGATAAGGCAGCAGCACCGCCCGTCAAGGTCCAAAGTACGCTGGCCGTAGACTTCGCTCCCCGGGCGAAAACAGCCCCAAATGGGGTAAGAGTGCCTCCCGCACGTACTTCCTACTATTTTCAACAGAAAATCAATTAAAATACAATTAAAACATCGATTTATAAGCGAAAAGGGAAAGGAAGTGGCTCTGCAGGCATCGAGTTGTGTGCTGTTTACAGAACGGCGGACGAAAACAGGGCTGCGTATCGGGTGGAAATTGAAACGGCAACCACTGGGAATGATAAAAACAACAACAAAGAACATTTTCAATGTGTATTTGGCGAAAGAACCGGCAAAAATGCAGCGAAATCACAATGCTTGGCTTGAAAACACTCCTGAAGCCATGTACATACACGATTTTCAGTACAAACATAGCGGGAATTGTTGAAATTCATTCTAAAACAACTAAAGTCATTAAAATATGAGATTTAACAGCGAACAACCGAATTTCAGAAATTACACGTTTGAACTCGGAGAATTTAATTCCAACGTGAGAAACACAAATGACACCGTTAAACACCGGACGAAATGACTGGATTCACGGAAAATCACACCAACGCTGGAGATTTCTTGTATTTACCTGCGTGAATGCAAAACTTTGGGTTAAAGTCATGGTATTTTCCAATTCTCCAAGCATCAAACAGCTTCCTATCTTGCCTGTTCTGGCGCCTGGAATTGTCACTGTTCAATATGGTAACTGGCTTTGAACCTCATTAGCATGCTTTAAATGCCTTTAAAATGAGGAGACTTCGTCAGTTTATCAGTCAAATTTCGATTCGATTGGCCAAATGAATATAAAGGATCTAAAGAAAGAAAATTTACGTGTCTTTCATCACCCGGGAACGAGCTAGTGTTGTGTTTGGCACACGGTGGAAACAGCGATAGTCGAGACTCTCTCTCTCTCTCTCTCCCTCTCTCCCTCTTACTCTCTCTTTCTCCATGTCTCTGTCTGCCTATCTTTCTCTCTATGTCTCTCTCTGTCTCTTATTCTTTGTATATGTCTCTCTCTATGTCTTTGTCTCACTCTTTCGCTCTCTATCTCTCCGTGTCTCTCTCTCCGTGTCTCTTTGCCTATCTTTCTCTCTCTATGTCTCTCTCTGTCTCTTATTCTTTGTTTATCTCTCTATGTCTTTGCCTCTCTCGCGTTTGGCCGCGACAAAGCTAATTAATTGAATCTATAGGCAACTGATATTTCTGAATCTCCTTGCCTTTGGGTTCGTCACTGTTCAATATGGTAATTGGTATTAAATATCATTAGCATGCTCTGAATCCGTATAAAAGAGGATGATTCGGTAGTTCTTCAGTCAATGGATTTGACCCGGAATGGCTCTTATAATCGAAAAATAAATGACAGGGAACGGGGAAAATGCATCTGTTTTGCATCACCCGGAATCGAACTCCCCTCTCCCTCCCATATTTTCTCTCTGTATCACTCTCCCTCTTGCTCTCTGCATGTCTCCCTATCAGCTGCCAGCTCTCGAAGTATGGCGATTCTCTATCTCTTTTGAGTTGAACGTAACACAGTGATTTTACTTCTCATGATACCTCATTCGCTCTCTAACACATCACAAATAGAGATTCTTCATTGCCAAAAAACTGAAAATCATCGAGAAAAACCTTAACATAACTTAATGAAGGAATTAAAGTTAAAGGTATATAATGGTCGGAGCAGGTCACGATGGTACAAGTAGTGTAGTAACGCGTAGAGAGAATAGAAAGAACGGGTCGCATATCCTAAACTCCTCCGCTGCATTTTAAGAAGAGGCGGTGACCAGGGTGTAGATGAGTCTGAAATGAAAAATAATACAATACAAAAACATAAATGAAAGAAAGAATAAGAAACATACGCGTAGAGATAGTAGAAGAACGAGATGAGGTAGAAGGCGAGCTTCACCCAGCTGGCGCGAAGGGCACTGCTCAACTGGTCACGGTTAAGGATGGTCGTGGGGTCGTAGATTCCAGGGCCGGACATGATCGGGCGACGCATGTAGCTGAAAACAAGCATAAAATTCGATGATTTTGATAACAAAACAGAGAAATTTCTGGTGGTCAATAAACGCTGAAGCAATAACCGGGGTTCTCAAGGGACGGGGAAAAAAAATTGGCCGGCCCGTTTACCTTGGACCACCCAGTCAGATTGCCACCCACACGACCAGAGTTCGATCCCGGTCGGTGACATTCTTTTTGTACAACTAATATTGACTTATATGTTGGTAACAAACATTATTAAGTTATTTAAAGCAGTTTAAAAAATATGTTCAAAATAGTAATAAAAATAGGCTGTTCAAAGCTAATTCTTAAGATTCGAATCACAAAGCTACCCTAGTATACCGTGTGAAATTCGCGTTATACCAACATTGAAACGATAATAAAACACCAAAAGTCGTTGTATTGACAAAACTACCAGCAAACACTTACGTGACGACGTGGTAGATGGCCAGGGGCAGGTTCATGATGGTGGCGATCATCTGCGCAGAGAGGATGAAGAGCACGGTGAACGTGATGTGAATGGCGTACTCGGGAAGGACCAGCTGGTTCAGGTTCTTGCACTGCTCGATCGGGTTCTTGTAGTCCGTCTTCAGCTCATCGATGCAGATGACCTGGAAGACAAAAATTAGAATCTTTCTGGAACTGTCTTTATGCTATTAGACTATCGTCTGTTCCCTCCCCTTTTTGAATGCTGTTTGTCCACTACACCCCAATTAACATACATATGTTTCCCAATAAAACCCCTGCCCCCACCCCTCCCTCATCCCGTTCATCATGGCCCAGTCGGTTCCTCCCGGAGACATCGCCACGCAGCCCGGCTCGAAGATCGTCTTCAACGCGCCCTACGATGACAAGCACACCTACCACATCAAGGTTTCGTGTCTTCTTCGGCCTCTTTGAGCCTCCTTCTTCAGATCATCAACTCGTCGGCCCGCCGCATCGGATGGGCCATCAAGACGACCAACATGAAGCGCCTGGGCGTTGACCCCGGCTGCGGAGTGCTGGACCCCAAGGAGGCCATCCTGATGGCCGTCTTCTGCGACGCCTTCGCCTTCGGACAGGAGGACACCAACAACGACCGCATCACGGTCGAGTGGACCAACACTCCTGATGGCGCCGCCAAGCAGTTCAGGAGGGAGTGGTTCCAGGGAGACGGCATGGTCCGCAGAGGAAGAACCTCCCCATCGAGTACAACCCTTAGAGGAAATGAATCAAATGAAGAAGTCGCTTTTATATAACCGTGTTCTTTTTTGTTCTTATGGGTGTCCGGGCTAATCTGTTGATTTCATGTGTTCATGTTTGTCTCAAAGTCAACTGTATAGCTGTCGAGCAAACAAGGAAATGCGCATTTTGTTTATTATTCATTGATCTTCTCAATCTGTCACCCTGTGTCTCTGAACACTGCTGCCATAGCTGGACGGGAAGCGTTTGGGAGCTCGAAGCCTCAGCCCCTCAAATGGTGCAGCCCAGCTATGACTGTTGCTTTACAGCCTGGTTGAACAGAAAGCAGAGTTGGGACACAGTCATTCAACATGGATACACAAAAAATGGAAACCATTTCTTTACCACTGCGAGCCTCGCAAAGGCCAAAGAAACAGTCAATGCTCGGATAAAATGTAACGTTGACTTTCGTTTCATCCTCCATTTCGCCCAA
Source organism: Oscheius myriophilus (assembly GCA_964057215.1). Lineage (NCBI taxonomy): Eukaryota > Metazoa > Nematoda > Chromadorea > Rhabditida > Rhabditidae > Oscheius > Oscheius myriophilus. Next base: position 20,466,918 of record OZ059902.1, read on the forward strand.
ATTGTGGTCACAAACGTTCGACTAGGAGTGCAAATCAGCACTGTTGATCCCAGCGCTATAATTCCAATGCACATATATATCTAATGGTTTTTTCGTTGGAAAGCCCGTGTATTTTTGGCCAGCAGTCTGATGAACAAAGCCCAATAATAGCATTTGTAACATTATTGTTATTATAGATTCGTTTGAGGAGAAATTTGTGGAATAATGTGCCGCGCTGGTTCGAAGCTATTACGTTTTATGATTTTTTTGTTATTCGACTACCCACTTGCGGCTTTCCAAATGGATCTGCAGCTATTTGGCAGCAAATCCGTTTCCTTTTTAACAGTCGCATATAATTCCTGCAATTGCAAACACAACGCGCCAGTCGCGGCCCTTTTTGCTATTTTCTTAAAGGGTTTTTTTTCATTCTTTTTTTTTTTTTTTTTTTTTAGAAATTCGATCAAATTCATGGCTCGAAAAAATTGCTATGCAAACTAGCTGTGAATACCCGCTAAATGCCATAAAAAGTACTGAAATCACTGCTCCGTTTGCCTGAAACAGCGATGGAAAGAAAAAAAACAGGAGCCGTTTAGCGCGGCGCGTTGTGAAAACCCCGTATTAAACATTATTCTGTCCAATTTTATATACAAAACCCTGCATCTTAAAAAAGGTGGAAGAGAAGCATTAAAAAAATACCGTGTAGATGGCAAAGAAGATGCAGAAGGCGACGGCGATCAGAGCGATGAGGTAGGCGAGGGCCGCGAAGGTGAACGCCATTCCGCCGCTTTTCGAGACTTCTGAAATAATTTTTAAACCAATATACATTAAAAATGCAATACGGACCGGCTGTCACATTTCTCAACAAAGTCGGCGGGAGCATGGCTGATTATTCTAATCGAGCCCTCTCCTGCTCGACAATCAATAGACAGCCGGGTGGCACAATTACACGAGGGAAAAACAAGATCAAAGATAAGATTCTCGTTGGAAACGAGTAAAAGTTGGGTGGAAAACAAGAATATCGCCACTTTATTATAACAACAACCTAGAGGACCTCCTCCTCATACGCCACATCGTCAACAATATTCGGCATGGAACCCTCGTCCTCCTCTTCTTGTTGAATCACGTGATCGTGTGACAACACGTCCTCACGCGCCAGCACGTGTTCCTGTGACATGTGAGCTTCGTCTATCACGTGTTCCTGAGGCAGATGGAGTTCCTCGATAACCTCCTCCACCACTATCGTTCCCTCGTCGATCTCGTGCAGCCCGTCCGTGACGACGTGATCCTCATGGAGAACCTCGTCCGTGTCGACGTGAGCCACGTGTTCCACTTCCACCTCCTCTTCATGGTGGGGCTCCTGTTGTTCCAGTGGAGGGGGCTTGTCTTCAACGGGGGAGGCGAAGTCACGCTTGGCCAGAGGGTTGTCTTTGACCACGCGGGAGGCCACCACGTAGAGGGGGTGCTGGTCGTTGGGTCGCAGCTCATCGGGGAATGGTTGGTCGGGGGCTGGAGCCTCACCCAGCAGTTGAAGCACCTGAAAAGCATAATATCAGTGAAGAACTGGGGATAATATATTGTCAAGCTCCGCATTAAGCGACGATAAGGCTGCTGCAATTTTAAGTTTTTGACATTTTTGTTAACGAAGGCAGCCAGGCAAATTTTTTGAAACTTTGAACAATAGAGGCTGTCTTGAAATTGGTCCCGCGGTTGTCCAGGAATGATTGGGATACCAAGTCGATGACATTTACTACTGGATAAACAAGCTGTTCGGTAGAAAAGGTTTCTAGCGTTGTTCTCATGCTCCCCTAGAAAACTATGAACCGCGATTTGGGGTTGAATTGGCGCCGAGCATAACATAACTACCATAGTTTATTGGAGGACTGCAAAATGAATCCCACATGTAGTTTGTTTATCTGTGGTTGCTTCGCAACTAGTGGTATCAAAAGTTCGGCCGAAAGCTCAGTATTCTATACATCACACTTAACTCTCAAGAAACATCGAAACTTAGGCACGTTGTTCCGAAATATTTTTTGGCAGCAACTCAGTGTTTCAAAACTAAGAGATCGCCCTGTTAGAATCCTGCCATGTGTGAAGCAAAAAATTCGCCAGAAAATCGCGATCTTATTGGTAAAGTCATAGAGAAGGATATTTCCCTAGAAAAATTTCCTGTATTGCGCTACAAATTTTCAAAATAATGCAACGCAAAATGACATTTTCGCATAAAAACTTTAGCAGAAATAGAACGAAAGTTTGCGCTATATCCTTAATGAATCGCTTTTTAATAAAATTCATACGTCGGGTGGTCTGTTTCGAGCCAGCTGATTGTCAATAGGGGCCAGCCAAAAATAAGTCATTCTGGCCGTTGACAACCCCAACTTTTGAATGGGATTTTGAAAAGGTCAGGTATGCCGCATAACTTCAGGCAGGCCTCGCAGCTGTTAAAACTGAAGCTTACCTCGTCATAATTGAGATCTTGTGCTATTCCAGTCTCTCCGTCGTCGAGACCGGCGAGCAGCAGCGGCTGGTAGGATTGTTCCTGAATGAATCTATTACACCATCTCCTGGTAGAAACAAACTGGCTGGCGAAGGAGACGTTCCCTGTCGACCGGAGTTACAGCCAGGGGCAGGTAGGCGAACTTCTTCCACACACCCAAGCCGGGAATGTACCTGAAAAAGACTTTTAACCGAAGAAGAGAAATTTTGCTAACAAAATGCGATGGGCATCTTAGGTGCAATTTATTATTAGGTTTTTACCATCCATAAATTTCGGAAATGGGTACCTGGGAGGGATTACAGTAACCATACCCTAAATTGGTGGGTGCGGCTGGGTCCGGGCGGAGCCCCCCGGATTTTTTGGCGGGTCCGGTGGGCCGGCGGAACCCCCCGTTTTTACGCGTCTGGGCGTTCTTGTCAAAACCCAAAATTTTCGGGCCCTGCGGGCCCCCCGAAAACCCCTCTCCTGACTCAGGGTCCCGATTTTCCCCGGCGCACCCCCCCCGCAGATCCTTACCCCAATTTAGGGTATGACAGTAACCCTAATAAACAGCTGCCGCAAAAACAAAATCAACGGGCATCCGCCGAATAAAGCGATCTTTTCTCCGCGTCTTCGCAAAATTGCCGCTCTCTCGCCTGAGTAGCGCACGCAAATCGCAATAAGATCGTTTTTTACAGGATTCCAATTTATCGCCAACTATACCCAGTTTCATAAAGGTACCTTAAGAACGGCAAGACAATAACCATTAATATGAAATGCTCCAGGAACTGTCACATGATACACACAACAATTACGCGCTGTTCTTATTTTAGATCTTCAGCTTTTTTTATCCAAAAAGGATGATAACGGTTAATTAATCTGTCCTCGGGAGCACCCCTTATATGGTCTGAAAATCGCATGCTAATCACCTCATCTGCAATTAGCATGAACTTTGGCGCGAAACGGAACATTTCAAAATGCAATAATTTGAATACACTTGGATTTCTTTTGAATTCGAGGCATCGCCAGTCTTTTGCATTCGAGCTAAACTTGCACACACTTGAATTTCTTTAAAAGACGAGGCATTGCCAGTTCTTTGTTCCATGTTCTTTTCATTCTTCGAACCTAATAAAACAAAAGAAAACAAACACGTTGAAACGGGCCAAAAGTTTGCAATATCCAGTGGTTGCCTTACATTTGTAATGAATCCCAAGTGCGTCGGTGGTCTACCATATTTCGTGTCCGGATTTGAAGAAAATCATCTATGGCTTGATCGGGGTTCTCAAATGACGGGCCGGGCCGAGGGATTTTTGGGACGGCCCGGCCCGGTCGGCCCGGTTATGAAAAATTAAATTTTGTGTAAATCTGTACAATAATTTTTTTTAAAACTGTTTTAAATAACTTAACAGTGCTTGTTACTAACATATACGTCAATATTAGTCGTACAAAAAGAATGTCACCGACCGGGTCGTGTGGGTGGCAATCTGACTAGGTGGTCCATGGAAAACGGGCCAGGCCGACCAAAATTTTCCAACTGACCCGGCCCGTGAGAACCACGGGCTCGATACTGTCATGTGTTTTTCACAGCCAATAACGCATTGTTCTTGTTTTAGATCTTCAGTTTTTTTTGCCAAAAAGGATGAAAATGGCTAATTAATCTGTCCTCTGGAGCACCGCATATATAGTCTGAAAATCATATGCTAATGACCTTGACTGCAATTAGCATGAACTTTGGCGCGAAAAGGGACATTTCAAAATTCAATAATTTGGATTTTTTGAATTCGAGGCATCGCCAGTCCTTCGCTCCATCTTTTCAAAATAACCGAGCCAAAAAACGTTAAGAAAGCAAGAGAAAACGCGGGCATAATGTACCGAGAGGGATATGGCCAGGGATTGGCTAAAAATTTGCGCTATATACAGTGTTTGTCCCATTTTTGTAATAAATTCCATAATTGGTAGGTAATAAATTCCATAGTTTTCTACCAAATTTAAGTGTAATTCGGGTATCAATAGGAACCAACATGACGATAATTTTACCGTAGCAAAAAAAAACAACAACAACATTGAAATACAAGGTTTGACATATGGCTGATCCGAGCAAGACGAAAGTACAGGATTGTTGGCAAGGAAACGCACGAAAAAGCTCACCTAAGGGAGTTTTTGTGGAAATGTGCGGTGCAGAGGTAGTGTCTTCCCTCCACTTCAAGCCGCTTCAGAAGACGAGTTTTGACCTGAGAAAGCGAAGATGAGAAGGATTCCCACACATTCACAGTGGAAGAGAGAGAGAGAGAGAGAGAGAAACAGAGAGAGAGAGAGAGAGAGAAACATACAATATGATCCCTGGCCAGCGCGTCCAGCCAGTGTCTTTTCTTGTCATCCATCGGGAACGGAACCATATTTCCGCCAATGTCGTGATTGTTGCACTGAATGCACTGCACGTCGATCTGAGACACAAGTTTCCGCTCGGCAATCACTGAATAGATGTCCTAAAATGGGATTTTCAATAGAATACGGTAAGAAAACGTACGTAAACCTGATCCGGCAAATGTGACTTGCAGATCTTGCACTGGTGGGTGCACATCTGCTCCACGCCCTTCTTCATTATCTGAAAACATTGAGATAATGTATTTTTACCAAAGAATAAAATTATTTCAGTTTTAGGACAAACAAAAGGGGATCTGCATCTTCGGCAAGGAATCTGTGCCGCGGTGGCTCGTACTAATTAGAGTGAAGCCAAACCTCGGTGCTTCCAGAGCAAATTCAAAATTGTGTCACTCAAACGTCCGTCAGAAATTTCGAAATCGACACGGGCAGGTGGGCAGCGCACAGCGGGGCCTGAGTCTACTACTGATACCTCGAGAGCGTGTGGCCGGGCTGCCCAAGATAAAATTGCGGACGGGGGCTTCCGAACCAAATCACACCAAGCTTCATGTGTTTTGCGGCGAAACTTTTGCCACAAAGAAACGTAACTATTAAGTTGAAACCAACTATTTGTTGGGCCGTGTATATCACTGGGCCAACCTCCGCTAGTCGCGGTGGTGGGGGTGCCGCAAATTGAATTTTTCCCGATTTTTGTAAAGGGATGGGCCTGCCGCACATTTTGAAAAGTTTTTCTAATAGAGGGGGCCGTCGCAAAATATACCCCTGCGGTACGTTGACCAGGTGTGGTATATATACATATATATATACACATACATATGCATATATATATATATATATATATATATATATATATATATATATCCCCGGGGTTCTCACGGCCCGGGTCATTTGGAAAATTTTGGGTCGGATGGGCTCGGGTCGGCCCGTTTATTATGGACCACCCAGTCAGATTGCCAACCACACGACCAGGGTTCGATCCCGGTCGGTAACATTCTTTTTTGTACGACTAATATTCGCTTATATGTTCGTAACAAACATTAAGTAATTTAAAGCAGTTTAAAAAATTATTGTACCGATTTATACAAAAATTAAAATTTTATTTTCCACTCCGAAAAATCCCTCGGCCCGACCCGTCATTTGAGATCCCCGTATGTCCCTACTGCGAAAGGCAATAAAACAGAAAACCGCCGCATAAAGTTCCTGAAAATCTATTCCGGGGAATACTTTGAGGCACGGTTGTTCCGGTAAGACAGCAATGGGCCTTTCCGCTGGCCAAACAGAAGGTTCCAGAGCGGCCACTATTGTGAAACTCAGTTGCAGCCAACTATGGGCTAAAACCTACCGGCTTCTCCCCATTGAGCATCTCCACAAGGAGGATTCTCTCAGCTTGGGAGGACGGTGTTCGTATTTCCGTCAAATCCTCCTCCACGTTCCAGTTGTCACACAGAGGACATTTGATCAACCCTTGGGGACCACGAGCGGTCACATCATACGGAGGGAGACCCTAGAAATGGGAAATTTTCGCTTAAAACGCTAAAAACGTACCAATGGCAGAGGGAGAGCAGCTTCGTTGAACTCGATGCAGTCGTCCTTCTCCACGAAAGACTCCTGGGCAAAGTGGTAGACGCAGATACGGTAACGAGTGGCCTTGGGGCGGGTGAGGCGTTCTCGGAGCTGAAATTGGGGAATTTAGAGAGAGAGAGAGAGAGAGAGAGAGAGAGAGAGAGAGAGATAACAAACCCATTTCCATCGCTTTTCGAGGATTTTGTTCACGGTCGGCAGGCTCAGAAGATTGTGCACCCACAGCAATCTGAAAAAGACCAGTTAAGCGAAAAAATGTTGAATTTTTGGCAAAAAAAAAAAGAAAATTTAAATTCTCTGATACCTTTTCCCCAGTTTCTTTTTTAAGTTTTATTTTGCAATAGGTGTTAAAAAAATAACAAAGTACTGGCTTTATTTATATTTTTTGTCAATTTGAAGCTCTTCGTTCATGCACCTTTTCCAGTGTTTTTAAGGAAAAAAAAGAAACTGGTTCAGGACAAAAACAAGAATCGGCAGGTTTCCTACGATGCTCATAAGTGGCCTGAAGTTAGGTAATATTCCAAACTAATAGATATTCAGTACCAAATCTGTACGTGGTATGATGTAATCTTCTAATCCGTGGGAATATTCCAACAAAGCGCATTCAAGATCAGATGTTACGAACATACTTGGCCAACCTACCGCAGGGGTTGATTTTGCGACCGCCTCTTCAATCAGAAAAACTTTTGAAAATTTGCTGTGGTCTCCCTCCCTTTACAAAAATTTGGTAACAGTCAAATTGCGACACCCCCCACCGCCGCGGCTCGGCACAGCTCGCGGTAAACGGCAGATTAAAGGAAAGTATCGTGAAAAAGAAAATGTAAATTGAGCCGTACGCAGGTCATAACCGTACATAAAAAATAGTTCGTGACAGCCGGCTGGCGCTCCAGCTCTTGAAGTTTGTGCTCGGTCTCGACACGAACACCCTGAGGATAACATTTCTATCTTTAAAATGCTTTTATTTAATTAATTTAACATTGAAATTTATGTTCTAATTTCTTAAAAATCTCATTATAGTACCAGCCACTCACTGAAATCGGTTTAGCAGGCTGGATAGTCAGAATAAGCCAGAACGCGAAGGGCTAAACTGCTGGTTACTGTAGCCCTTGTTCTGCTGAAATAATAATGAACGAAATAATCAGCTTCTGGGACACTAAATGATGTGGAACTTGGTCTATAAATGGAACAAAGGTGTAACTATGCAAACTAATTTTTTCAGTTGTTGTAAATATTTCATTAAAGTGTATTCGTTTTTGCATCTATACCCCCTGATCAGGAGGTGCCATGTGCTGAAAGAATTAGTTTGCATAGATTCGAGTACGCTGATTCCGAAAATGTATATAATTGCTCATAAAATGTCCCCCATCCATGAGAATTTCGTTCATTTATTTACAACTAAAATATAGTGTTAGGTCCCGCAACGAAATCATGCGCCGCTGCGACAAAGGATGCGGCGAGCTGTGTCGGGCAGGTTGGCCAAGTATGGTTACGAATGTGTTAAACATCTCGAAACAACAGGGAATTAAAAACACAGGAAAACGCACAAGAGAACAATACAACACCTATTAATAATCGTTTTATTCAATGGTCTTTTAATGGAATTTCATGTAAACAGTTGCATGGAGCTTCCGGGAGACCTCAGCCATCGAGATGCGGTCGTTGCACCCCTGGGCCCAGACGCGGTTGGTGATGAAGTCGGCCACGGGCTGCGGCACCAGCGGCTGGAACGGCATCCGGTAGTTGTTCTGAAGGACCTCGCAGGGGCGGCAGTCAGTAGGCGAGTAGAGCGTAGAGGATGAGAGGATACGACGTCGAGGGGTTAGAAATGGTGGAATGAGCTCAGGAGAGGGCGTTTTATAGGGGCAACACGTTACGGACGGACGGGACTCCACGTAATGTGACGGTTATTTTACGTACGCCCACGCCTGGCTAGAAACCGGTGGAATATTCTGGAAATCAAAGGCGGAGAAGAACACGTTCGCTCGCTTAATTTTTCCGGAATTCTTATGCAAATTAAGAAGGAAATATGTGCGAATGACGATAAAATGAACGTGAAGCCAAAATATGTGTTCGCCGATTACGGTAATGCTACCTTTTGCAGTATGTTTACGAACGGATATCCCACTTCTCTAAATCTTAGTTAAACAAAAGTCCGTTAAATTCCTGGCGACGGAACTGTCGGGTTACGGTAGCCTATTAGAATTTTTTTAACCCGTCGCCGTTCGAAAAATAGCCGTTTTCCGTATTTTTTCTTAATTTATGGTCCACCTAGTTTTTTATTCTCTTTCGATTAAGCATAATAACATACGATTTTAAGGACTTTCTACTAACCCCTCCGCTACTCTACTAACCCCTCCACTACTCGTCTACAGATGTTTAAGCCGCACGCCCATCCGCTGGATCGCCCCGGGACCCTCTGAAGACCGATGTCTGGGCCTTCGGTTAGTACAACCTTCTGAAGCCTTGAAAAACTCTCTTCTTTAGGCATCATGGCATGGGAGATCTACCACAACGGGCAGGAGCCGTACCCTGGCATGATGGTCCCCGAGGTCGCTCGCGAGGTCCTTCAGAACAACTACCGGATGCCGTTCCAGCCGCTGGTGCCGCAGCCCGTGGCCGACTTCATCACCAACCGCGTCTGGGCCCAGGGGTGCAACGACCGCATCTCGATGGCTGAGGTCTCCCGGAAGCTCCATGCAACTGTTTACATGAAATTCCATTAAAAGACCATTGAATAAAACGATTATTAATAGGTGTTGTATTGTTCTCTTGTGCGTTTTCCTGTGTTTTTAATTCCCTGTTGTTTCGAGATGTTTAACACATTCGTAACCATACTTGGCCAACCTGCCCGACACAGCTCGCCGCATCCTTTGTCGCAGCGGCGCATGATTTCGTTGCGGGACCTAACACTATATTTTAGTTGTAAATAAATGAACGAAATTCTCATGGATGGGGGACATTTTATGAGCAATTATATACATTTTCGGAATCAGCGTACTCGAATCTATGCAAACTAATTCTTTCAGCACATGGCACCTCCTGATCAGGGGGTATAGATGCAAAAACGAATACACTTTAATGAAATATTTACAACAACTGAAAAAATTAGTTTGCATAGTTACACCTTTGTTCCATTTATAGACCAAGTTCCACATCATTTAGTGTCCCAGAAGCTGATTATTTCGTTCATTATTATTTCAGCAGAACAAGGGCTACAGTAACCAGCAGTTTAGCCCTTCGCGTTCTGGCTTATTCTGACTATCCAGCCTGCTAAACCGATTTCAGTGAGTGGCTGGTACTATAATGAGATTTTTAAGAAATTAGAACATAAATTTCAATGTTAAATTAATTAAATAAAAGCATTTTAAAGATAGAAATGTTATCCTCAGGGTGTTCGTGTCGAGACCGAGCACAAACTTCAAGAGCTGGAGCGCCAGCCGGCTGTCACGAACTATTTTTTATGTACGGTTATGACCTGCGTACGGCTCAATTTACATTTTCTTTTTCACGATACTTTCCTTTAATCTGCCGTTTACCGCGAGCTGTGCCGAGCCGCGGCGGTGGGGGGTGTCGCAATTTGACTGTTACCAAATTTTTGTAAAGGGAGGGAGACCACAGCAAATTTTCAAAAGTTTTTCTGATTGAAGAGGCGGTCGCAAAATCAACCCCTGCGGTAGGTTGGCCAAGTATGTTCGTAACATCTGATCTTGAATGCGCTTTGTTGGAATATTCCCACGGATTAGAAGATTACATCATACCACGTACAGATTTGGTACTGAATATCTATTAGTTTGGAATATTACCTAACTTCAGGCCACTTATGAGCATCGTAGGAAACCTCAATCTGCCTAGGAAATAGCAGATGTGCCATAAGTAACGTAAGGCCGCTTTTAGGGTTCATTAGTACCCTTATGCCGCTTACGGGAAATCCACGTAACCTCAGGCCGCTTTTAGGATAGCAGGTAGTTCCAGGCCGCTTTTAGGATAGCAGGTAGTTCCAGGCCGGTTTTAGGGATATTGAGAAACCTAATGCTGCATTTGGAATCAGATGTCGCCAGCTTTTGGCATAATAGCTAACTTCAGGCTGCATATGATTATCATAAGCAATCTCTGACGCTTTGAGGGATCTTAAGAATCCTGGAAAACCTCAGACCACGTTTAGGCTTCACGAGTAAGCTCAGGCCGCTTTTGGGACTCTTAAGTAACATCCATAGGTGGGCGCAAGGTGTTTACAGTACCTTCGCAGTTCGCCGTTTGGTTGAACATAAGAGAAAATTGAAGGGGGCTTAGTCTCCGAAGTGCGATTTGGGGGGGGGGGCTTGCGCATTGTGCCCCACAAACGCTCCCTGTCCTGCCTTGGTAACGCCTTACCAGGTCGTTTTGCTGATCATAGGAACCCTAAGGCCGTTTTCGAAGATCACAAGAAACCTCAGGCCGCTTTTGGAGGCAACGAAACCTCGGACCGCCGTCGAGAATCCCAGGAAAGTAGGCGGCTTTTAAGGGTACTTGTTGTAGGAAACCTCAGTCCGCTTTTGGGGAATATGTGTATTTTAGGAAGTATTTTTCTGGTACATTTTGTAAGTAACGTTTTTGTAAAGAAGTAACTGGTTACAAAGTGTTCAAATAAAAAATAACGCACCTATCACTGCGATCAGCGGGGAAGGGAAGCAACAGGTTCGGGTCTCCCAGATCGTCGTCGCAGCAGACGCAGTACGTTTGAAGCCACGTAGTCATTCTTGTGTGGAGGCCCTAAAAATGAGGTTTTTAGAGAGGGAGAGAGAGAGAGAGAGAGAGAGAGAGAGAGAGAGGGCAAGAGAGATAGAGCAAGATACAGAGATAATTAAACAGATAAACGAACCCTAAAGTCGAGATGAGCCTGACAGACGTTAATGGGACAGAAGTGGTAGGTTCCATTCGCGTTGAAGTCGTTCCTCCGCTTGTTCCACAGCACCCGCATCGACTCCTCAAAGTCACGCGGCCAGTTCATAAATTCCAGCCATTTTTCGTGCTTAGCTCTGGAAATTACAAAATTTAACCACAAAAAACTAAACCAACTGGTCAAACGGCCACGTTCGGGGTCTGTAGTCCTTCATGCTCTTCTCCGAAGAAACCACTCGGCTGCAAACTTGGCAGAATCGGGCCGTGCTCAGGGGCTCACCGCCGATTTGAGATATCTGAAAAAGTTAGGATATACTGTTTTCTTCGAAATCTTGTTTATATTGTTGATTATTAGCAAAACACGGGCCGTGATTTTCAGGTGGCGGGTAGAGCCGAATTTCTTTGGAGACCCGCCCCAGACGATGCATATGGGAGTCGCACAAGCAGGGGGCTCATTTTTTTCGACCTCCTACGCTAGTTGAAGTGCGGAAAAGTAAGAAAAAATACTCGTCGCGACGTCCTGAACTTTAAACAGCGGTTTTTTTTCCAGCCCTTCCTCAGGTAGCTTGTCAATTGAACATGCTTTGTTTTAGCATAAAATCGTGAGGGATATTGGGGGGTCAGAACGAGAAAGTTTCAAAAACAGGCCGGTTCGGGCCGAACAAGACACCATTGGGCTTGTTTTTTGGTAAACAAAGGTTCCATTATTTAATTGGTACCACCATTGCCTCGATCTTCCTGCTTATGTGGCGAAAAATCATATGCAAAACAATATTGAAATGAGTTTTCGATTATTTTTTTTTTCAACTTTCGCACACACACAAGCGATTGATTTTCTCCTCTAGCCCACTTTCTGGATAAAAATCATAGCTGGACAGCGAGCGGTTGGGGGGTCGATGCGTAAACCCCCCCCCCCCCAAATGGTGCCTCGGAGGCAACGTAAGCCTCCCTTTAATTTTTGTTACAATTTTGAATCAAACTCAGAATTACGTAGGGTGTTCTGGGTTATGGCAAACATGGTCCTACAATTTTCCCTACTCTACCTTATTAATAGCGTCCATTTCCTCATCACTGTCGTCAGAGTACTCTCCATTAGCTCCTCCTCCGCCTCTTTCTGTAGCGTACTCTGTCGGCTCCCCACTGGAAGAAGGGCCTTCAACCAGATCCGGTTCGTGTTGTCGCTCCACCACTGGTTCCACGATATATTCAGTCGCGGGCTCCACAGGAAGCACTAAACCCAAAATTAAATGAAATTAAGGATATAGCGCTACTGGAATCATCGGGTTCACCCTCTTCGCCGTCGTAGGCATAGCCGCCTCCTTCGTAATTGTAGTAGTTGGCGTAGGTGGAACGGCGGGCCTTCTGGGCGAGGTAGCGGTAGTCCTGGAAAACTGAGCTACATTTGATATCAAAACTACACATAGTTCCAAAAATTCGATGTCGCCCTCGTATGTAGTGTACGCAAGCCGCATACCCAGCCAAATCAGCAAAGTAGCTTTGTCGCGTGGACAGTTTTAGTCACATTTTCGAATAAGAGGCGCAAAAATTACCTTCCGTGCAAAAAGCATATCCTCCCTCCGGCGGCCGTCGATGCCCCGTGACAGAATTGTGTCTCCGTGATTCACCATGTAGATCCTTCGAGATTTCTTGTCTGCCTCAGTCAGCTGAAACAGTTTTATACACGAAACTCTACGGAAATCAACAATTACAAATAAATTGGTACTTTAAAGCAGCATACAATATAAATCCACCTTTGCTTACTAAGCATACTTGTTCAAGATCATTATGTTCTAGATACGCAGAACGCGGTGGTGGGGATACCGCGGCTATTTCCAGTAGTTCTTGCTAAGAGAGGGGTGGTTTGAAGGTTTCGCTTCTTCAGGGGGCTATCCATGCATGAATAAGCTCCACCTGGGGTTCACCCCCGCGGCTTCTTGTCCAGGTATGTGTCTTACTTTTGTCGGGCCCGGGTTAGTTCGTCTTGGGCCAAACACCTTAATAAAACATATTCTTGGTTCCGCTGCCCGTTATTTCCATGACTCAAACAACTTAATTCCGCTGAAACAATAGGAACTCGCACGCATTGCATCCACCCTGGTCGTGGCTAGACAAAATGGCAGGGAATCAAACGACTCGCTTCCACTATTGTGTCCACGATTTTAGACAATAAAATGGAACGTATGCGATGGAGCGTTCTGTAGATTGTGTCGCTGGTCGAATAAAATAAAAAGGTCCCTTTAACAACGAAAAAGAAAGAAAACTAATACGAACATTAGGATTAGGCAGTGCCTCTTTCCTCAAACGCCACTCTCCATACTGATTGATGTCAAACTCTTCGTCGCTGAAGTGCCAGTCGCAGATGAACTTAGAGGCACCGTTCTTCAGTCGATCGGCGAGGATGCTGTAAAAACAGTTTACTTTCAAAAAGGGTTCAAAAATTTAAACAATTATTGATTAAAAAAGTTCAACCTACTTCCTGACATCGGCTTCACACTGAGGGGTCAATGAGTTTATCCACTTGTACCTAAAGACACGGTTCAAATTAACAAAATGGTTTTCCAACCTGCGACTCCTCGTTCTGACAAAAGGGATCATATTCCTCAACGGACCCTTGGTGTCACAGAAAACACACTCCAATTCCAGCGATTCGAAGTCGAAGAGTTCGTCTTCATGTGTGGAGTAGCTCTGAAAACGAGATTGTATTTTAAAACCAAAAAAGTATTAAAAGAGGAGCTTTGTAACATAAAACAGTATAGAAATACCTCAGGATCCTGTCGCATATCGATGGGAAGGAGTTCGCGGTTCTTGTAGTTCTCCGTTCCCACGGGAAAGTGAATACTGCACACCTCGCCACAGTGGGTAGCATCGCTGAACGCGTCACGGCACCACAACTCGGCAGAACGTTCCACGTCCAGGTTCAGACGAAGTATCCAGATGCGGCGGAGCTGAAAAAGAGAGGGTTTTAAAAGCACAATATGATGTTATACTATTCGCCAAATCTAGTTCGGCCGATTTGGCTGTGTTCGCGGGTTGAGCATTCTATATTACACGCATTACTCTAAGTGCCATACAAAATTTTTTAAAAAAAAATCCTAGTTTGCAACTTGGATCCCTCCACGAACAAAATTAGAACTACATTAAAGCACTGTGCAAGAAAAAGCAACATAACTTTTTAAAGGTTTGTGGTCTTAAACGGGCTTTAAACTGCGCCCTGAAACCATAAAATCCAGCGCAAACAACAAGAAAAAAAACCAAAAATTATTTTAAAAAATAAATAAACCGTATAACACATTTTAAAGGACTGTGTGTGTCCAGAGGAATTTCCACTTTTTTTTTAAAGGACGGTGATACTTTGTCCACAGAAACAAACAAGAACTGTTCAGATGCTGAAGACTTACACGTATTACGAGGCTTTCACTACATTGTTTGACGGATGAGTATAATTACGAAGGTCCTACACGCTGTTTAAAGGACTGGATCACACGGCATCCTGCCGCGCCAACCGAGACGATTTACACGATCGTTCAAAGGACTGCACCACTATGAATCCCATCACGAACCCTGTGTTCACTAGGCAGACTCCTCAATTTCCCGAAGACCTTCTTCTTGCACACTTGACAGTACTTCGATATGTCGTTCCTCTTGACGTACTCTTGGTTCTTATAACGGTCGTAGTACCTAAACTCAAATTTTATTGCGAATTTCTAAATAAAAATAAACAAAGAAAGAAGTAAACTCACCTCATTCTGGAGCCATCGTCGTTCTCCGGCAGGGGCAGTCGCTTCCTACCACGGGGGATCTTTCTAAAACGTAAATTAATTTTTTTTTCAAATCAGAACAACAAAAAACATAATAAAACCACTAAAATTAATATAAAGTACCTGTTGATTGGGTACTCCACGACCTCGTTCATATCGTGGGCATCGTGTTCTCCTTGTTCTATCAATTCATCGGGTTCGACAGTCTAAAATTGGGAAATTCCGGGCCAGACCGTGGAAAATAGAGACCTCGATGTCCAGATGAGCCTCGCTCTTTGACTCCTCCAACCGACGGGTCGAGCACTCCCTTAAAAATGTAATTAAACAGAAATAAAAAGAATACAATTTTTTTAAAAAGTAAAACAACTTACTGTGGGTAGTCATCCCCGTGGTCCATTTCCTGGTGGAGTTCCTGAAGCTCATCGGGATCCTCTTTCATCAGCAGTTTTCTGGGCGGCGGATGGGGACTCCCGTCCATCATTTGAAGACTTGGCGATGTGGCAAAGTACCCTGGAAGTTAAGGATAATATGTAGTACTACGCGTCGCGGTGTGCAATCGGTATACCACGTTTAATTTGGAGAACAATTATGCCAGAAGGCATACAGAAAATACCCGCCAAACACCATTTTAGTTAGCTATAACAGGAATATGGGTGAGTTTAGGTTTCGACGCGAAAGAAAGCTAAGCTACAATTTAAAGGACTGCGTGTTCATAAATCCAGCAACGAACGCGAAAGTCACATTTTAAAGGACTGTTTTATGAGAGCTAGCCGCAGAAGTTTACCCAATAAATCCAGGCAGTCCTTTAAGGCGTCCAGAACGTAAATTTAGTCCTTAAAATAGAAACAAGTCCCAATTCTGCAACAAGAGCACTTTAGAAGGCCTGTTTGAACTGGGGGTTTCTGCTTGACTGGGGTCTAATTTTCACATTTTTAATGGGAATACGGGGTTAAAGTAAAGTAAAGGGGGTTGGTGGTCTAGCGGTCTAAGGCGCGGCTACCACTCGAAGGGTCACAAGTTCGATCCCGCCCCGGGTCAACCCAGCCTACTACGCTTCGGCGAAGGTGCAGTGGGTAGTAGACGAGTCTACGAAAGTAATACGCCTGGAGAAACGTTGGCACGTCAGGAAGAGAGCCTCAACCCCGCCACCGGGCTTAGCCGTTGGTTCCCGCAGGTACTACAAACCTTGATACGGGGGAAACTTTACTTTACTTTTACGGGGTTAAAAAGACCGATAGCTACATAACCCAACAAATGAATAAAAAATGCACAAAAACCCTAGAAAAAAGTTATGTCATACTTGAACGCAAAATCTTGAGCACTTGCGTCAAGTTCGCCTTATTAGTTCGAAACAAACTTGCAAAAGAAACCTTAAAAAAACGAAAATAAAAAGGGGGCGGGGTCGCGATGAACATTTTTTTTAAATTATCAAAGCGGACCGTCGCAGATAAAAAACATCGCTTTTCAGTTTTCAATTCAGAATTTCCGCAATGTTATTGTTCATAACCCAGTTCCCAACCCAATCTGCATTTAAGAAAACAGAAACAAAAAAAATAAAGCCAAACATCCCGCCCCGGAGCCCCCATTTCGCCGCCAATACCTACCTATAAATTTAAATAAAAAATACAATTTCTGCACTAAATAAACTAACCATTTATTATTAACAGCGTAGAATTCCATTTTCACAATAAAATCAGTGACTTTACGAAATCAGAGCTCCGAAAACCCCGTTGGAACCGGCCAATTCGCTGTTCTTTTAAAGGTTACCCCCACCGACCCTTTAAACCCATCCTTTGAATTTAACCGTAGCGCATATTAACAACAGCCAAATATTTTCCCGCAACTCAAATTTTAATAATTTATCTGTATTTTTAATAATTTCAAAATTTAAATTACAAAACAACTGAAAAATAAATAGAGCATTCGCGAATTTGCGGGCATTGTGAAAGGCCAATGCCCGATGTTTAGCGCCGCCTGCGTTCAAATGGCCCTTTTTCCCGCGAAATATTCCATTGCGCTCTTTGTTTAGAAAACAGAGTGAATTTGCATTTTTATCTTTTGTCAAATTTTATTTTTATGTTTATAATGTGATATATAATATGCTCGGAAATGGGCAAAAAGTTAATAAACTTAAAGCCTGAGGGCTTTTTTGAACTTTCTTTTGTTGGGTCCTGAAACGATGGTCCCAAAGAGCCCAAAGAGATATTTATTGATTGAGCCTTTTCAAGTGTTTCGCAATCTCTGTTTATTTCATTTATTTGTTTTTATAAGCTTTGTATATGTATTCATCGTTTCAGTTAATTATTTAAATTTCAGCTAGATATGAAATCAGATCGGGAACTGCTAGACGATGATTGGAGGGCGAATGGTGGGTAGTTTTTACTGTTTTAAAGTTTGTACACATCAAAATAGGTGGTTTCTTGTAAATTCTTTGATTTCAGGCCTGAAACTCTTCGATTATCAAGAAACCGGTATCAAAACGATGGTGAAATGGCATAGGGAGAAGCACGGAGGAATCAACGCCGACGAAATGGGTCTGGGAAAGACGTGCCAGGTAAGGAAGGCTTAAAAATAGTGATTTCTACCCACCTGTAGCTTTAGACAGTAGCAATCTTGCTTTTCCAGGCCGTGACCACCATGACGAGGTTGTTTTTGGAAGGTCAGGGGCCTTTTCTGGTGCTGGCACCGCTCTCCGTTTGCAGTCATTGGGCATCAGAAGTCACGAGGTAGGGCCCTATGTCTTTAATTTAAGGGTTTTCTTTGCGTTTTAGGTTCAGTTGCGGGCGACTGGAACCGATCGAGTACGTGGGACACGAGGATCAACGAACCGCCGTCAGGGAGAGCATGGAATTCAGCAGAAATTCCGTCTTCATCACGGCCTACCACGTTAGTTTTTGGCTATTTATAGGACTAAATTTGCATTTCGTGCTTCTCAAAGGATGATTATCCAGCTTTCATCCGTAGAAATCAGGGTGCCCACCACGGCGAACATCGTGCGTGTTGAAATCCTTTAAAATGTAACAGGTATTTCGAGGGGTTTCTGAGCAGCAGTTCTTTGAAAAGCCGCCTTGTGCTGTTGCATTCTTTGGCCCAGTCCTGTGAATTCGCAATTGTGGTGCAGGTGTTCAAGTATTCCCCACACAGTCCTTTAACATTGATCTTTCTTCATTGAATTCTGGCGCAATCCGCAGAACTGTCAGAACTGGGGAGCTCGTTTGGCGTCAGCTATAGCTTAATAATGTTTGTTTCTAACATATAAGTAAATTTTAGTCGTACAAAAAAGAATGTCACCGACCGGGATCGAACCGTTGTCGTGTGGGTGGCAATCTGACTGGGTTCTTCCGAGGACAACGGGCCGACTCGGGCCGGGCCGACCAAAATTTTCCAGCTGGCCCGGCCCGGCCCGTGAGAACCCCGTCCCAGTGTCAGTCCTTCAAAATACCATTCTTGCGTGAAAGTACAGTAATCCCATCTTTTTCAGATAATTCGACGCGAAGATACACAGCAAATGGTGGCCGAATTGGAACAAACGCTGCCTTTCTCAGTCGTCGTCGTGGACGAGGCCCAGACCATCAAGAACCTCAATTCTCAGCTGACTTCTAGCCTTTCCAAGGTATTTTTTGTTTTGTTATTGTAAATGTTTTACTTTTTAGTACAAAGGCTCCGCCTGGTTCCTCCTGCTCACCGGCACGCCCATCCAGAACAACCTCGCCGAGCTCTACAGTCTCCTCACATTTGTTGATATGGTAAATAAGTGTTGTAAATTTAAAGGATGGTTTTTTTTTCAGGAAGAGTTCCCGGAGAAGGATAGCGATCTTTTTGTGTCCACCTTCAGGAAGGCGGAGAAAGTGGATGAGTTGAAGGCACTTTTGGCCAAGTACATGCTGAGGAGGACGAAGGCTGAGGTCTTCACGACACAGATGGCAGAATGCCAGCAGGTGAGTGAAAGGGGGTGGCTAAATTTGTTCAGATGGAAACTCGATTGGAGAATTGACCTGTATTGAGAAAGGGGCGTGGCTAAATCTGATATGGCATTCAGCCAGCGTGTATTGAGATAAGTGGGTGTGGCATTGTGGTGACCAAGCATGGCAACGGGCCGGCCCGACTCAACCGAAAACTTATGCTTTTTTTCAATGTAAAAATCAAAGAAAACGAAGAAAAAATTTCGGGCCGGCCCGGTTTTCATATTTTTTCGGCCCGGCCCTAAATTTTGCCATGCTTGGTGGTGACTACATTCGTCCAGGTAAAAGAAGGGGCGCGGCTAAATTTGAACCTATGCGATAAAGGGGCGTGGCTAAATTTGAGCAAATAAAAGCTGGGAGCATGGCCCCATGTGACAAAGAGGTGTGGCTAAATTTGAACCGATGTGGGGCGTGGCTATTTTTTATATTTCCGTATGCGAGAAAGGGGCGTGGCTAAATCTGGTGGATCACTCAACCGGCTGGTCGAATGTTTTGGTTATTTCGAAGACCAAACCGAGAAAGCGGCTGTAGCTTCGCCCTCTATCTCGGGCTATCTTCGAAATATTCGTTATGCCGTAGCGCAGCGGAGGTATATAGAATTTGGCTTTGCTAGAGCTGGTGAGAGCGTGGCTAAATTTGGCCCGGCCGGTCGAATTGTGCGAGAAGTGGGCGTGGTTAAATTTGAGCAAACGAGAGAAAATGCGATGTTTAATTTGACAATATCTGAGAGAGAAAGAGAGAGTTAGGGCCTAGCTAAATTTGACCGAGGGAGAGAAAGGGGCGTGGCGAAATTTGTACTTGACGAGTGTTTTTATCTCCGTTTTCACATCACACACTCACCTTTCCCATGATCCGTTGCTTTTATTTGGCCGTAACATGTGAAGGAAAAACACAGCAAAGTGCTGACGAATGGTCGTCCTACATTAGAATCTGAAGTATGCTAACGAGTCTGTAAGCTCATTAGCATAAGAATTTCTGGCTATATAACTAGATCTTCCGAGACAATGGCAGTGCCGCATCGACTTTCAGTTTGGTCGAAAAAAAAGAAAGAAAGAAAACGAACAGTAAATAAGCAGTTCTACCTGGGTGATGCGGACCCGGGCCGGCCCGCTCTGTAACTGTCATACCTGGACACGGTGTGGAAAAGGCTCAAAAAGTAAGGCCCCCCAAAAGAAGGAACACCCTAAAAACCAAACAGCCCCCATTTTGACAAGGCACCCCATACAAAGTAACCCCCCCCCCCCCCAAAAGTAAGATCTCGCAAACAGCACATGTTGTCCAGGCATGGTAACTGTTGTCGACTCGGCCCCGAAAGTCTTTGTTGTTTGTCATAACACATTACATTACTGTCCACAAGACGAGGGATCTATCTCGGTCTGTCGTGAACTGAACACGCTGGTCTGTTTTCTGATCGGACAAAGGGATAAACATGATCATGAAGTTGTGACGACAGTCGCGATATTCCCGAGGGCGAAGTTGAGCAGCACATCCAGTTTGCAAGAATGAGGGGTCGCAAAAGTGGGACGAGAGTGACGACAAGTGAGGAGAAGGGGGGACCGTTCCTCGCCGGAGTGAAGGGGGGAATTCGGTTGTGGGAAAGGGAATCTTGGCCTGAGAAGTCTAAAATTTTTCGGTTCGGTAGTGATTGGACAATTTTTTTTGGGTTCTGGCCCAATGAAACCATCGGAATTTCAAATCGGCTGTGGATCCGCACAGGATCGACGTGATGTACAGCCCACGTATGGTTGCATCTCCAGGCTGTACCAGTTAGCTCGCACGTGTGTCCAGACGACGGTGCTGTGGGCCTTTGAGCCGATCCTTTTCGTTTGAGGCACCTGTAGTGAACGCATTTTGAGGTATCGTTCCAAACCAATTGAGCATCCAGTTTGTGTGCAGTTGAAGTAGAAGGTGGGAATGGGCGGACTGTGGAGGGGACTTGTATGCCGTAGGGCATCCTCCAGGGGCAGAAGTTGTTCTAGATTCACATCACGATTGCTTGGTGGTCGCCATGTCGTAAACTGAACACGCTGCTTCCTGTCGTGGTCGCCACGCATCAAGAAAGCCTTGATAGAGTAGAAACACAAGGAAATAAAAGGTTTATTGTAAATAAGAACCTTGTGCTCCTGTTGAGCTTAGGTTGAAAACCGCTTGTAGAGAAGGTAGATTGCTTACTGAGGAAGGTAGAATGATTGTCCTCCTCTTTCTTATGTTTCGATTTGCTTTAGTGTTCTACTGACATAGTTGTTTGATCTTTGTAGTTGTTGGCAATTAGTGCCTATAGCATACCTTGGGAGAGGCCGGTCGTGGAGGGACCCCCCTTCACTTTTCGACGAAAGAACTGGGTTATTCCCCTCACTTTTTGGCTGAGAAACGGAATATCCCCCTCACATTTCGTGAAAACAAAAGGCTACCCCTCAATTTTCAATGAAATACAGGGCTAACTCTCCTCACTTTTGAAACACCGTTCATTTGGTTCCCAAGGTATGGCCTATAGTTGGTTCGTCTGCGTCGACTGTTGGTTTGTTGTGTGTCTAATTTAGATCCAAATTGTTGTATGTACTTTTTGATTCGCGCGTGTGATCCACCTAATTGAGTACGGATACATCCACTCATCATATGTTTTGTGTTGTTTTTTGGTCAGTAGTGAGGGTAAACTAAGAAAAACGGAGTTCGGACTACCGGTAAGAACCGGATTAGAATTGTTACCAGAAAATTCTGGGCTTTTAATGTGAGACCGGAATGGGAAAGATATGCCAGATAAATCTGGGCTTGAATTATGTGTTGGTAAAACCAACTGAGATTGTGTTGGACAGGACGTAGGACGTTTCCGTTGTGGTCGCCACTTATCAAGAAAAGGTTCTTGATAAATAGAAACACAAGGAAATTAAACGTTTATTATAAGTAAGAACCTTATGATCCTGATGAAGTTAAGGTGGAAAACCTGTTCTTCTTGTTGTGTCTGTCGAGTGGTTGTGGAAGGTAGATTGCTTGTTGTCCTCTAGGCTTGAACTGTCTTCTGCTCCTTTCGTTTGGCTTGTATAGAAAGATATTTGCATTCCTTCTTTCTGCGTCTTCTTCTGTTGCATAGTCTCTTCTACCATGCGGCTCTTCTGTGTCTCTTTTCCATCTGATAAATATATTCATCAAAACATTTCTTCGGTGTTCTTATTCAACTCATGAATACCAACTAAAAGTGATGAAAGATGATCAAAAGTGATGCAGTTTCACTTAAGAAATAGAAAGTAACAGACATATCAAGAAATTGCTGTTTTTAACATTAATTATCACGAGTTTCGTGACACGGTAGGCAAATTCCTCGGGCCGTGCCTAATCGGTCGATTATTCGGCACAAAAGGCGTGGCTAAATTTAATCATTCGAGAAAAAGGGCGGTCGAATATTGAGAGAAGTGGGCGTGGCTAAATTTCTCCAGATGAGTGAAAGAACCGTTTCTAAATTTGAGGCGTCTTTCACTGGCTGGTCCTCATTTCTGTTGACATAACAAATTTTTCCCTTCAGGTGCTCCTCTACCACGGAATTTCGGATCTTCAGAAGGAGATGTACAAGGGGATCATCAGCAAAAACGCCAGTAAGTAACCCATTTTTGCATATTTTTATTGGGATTTCAGATCTTTTCAAGCAGTCGAACAAGGAAATCAGTCTGGTGAACATCCTCATGCAGCTGAGAAAGTGCTGTATTCACCCGTACATGTTCACAGGTTTGTTTTAGTTGTTTTTCGGTGGCAGGGCTGACCTAACATCGGGCTTAGCCCGGCCCAGCTCACAAATTTGGACATACCTAGATAGGATCGGGCAAATGTAGTGTAGTTAAATTTCTTTATGTTGTGCAATTTTATGTTTAATCGTTCGTTTTATAATCTTTATTATATTAGTGTGGGCAATTTTATAGCTTAATGACGATAAATTTCACATTAACTTGTCTATCTATTTTGAAAACGGATCCGCGTGCAGAAAGTTTTTGGAGATGGACCAGTCCTGTTTGGTAGCTATTTTGCCGCGAAAAGCCCAGATCCTACGGGCTTAATTCTTATTTCTGATAAATAACTTGAATTTTTATTTCAGGAGTGGAGCCTGAGCCCTTCGTCGAAGGAGAGCACCTGGTGGATGCGAGTGGAAAGCTCCAGGTCCTTGATCGCCTCCTCCGCTACGCCAAGGAGAGAGGCCATCGCTGTCTCCTCTTTTCCCAATTCCTGGGATCGCTGGACATAGTGGAGGACTTTTTGCGACTGAGAGGTGGGATTTATTTTATTTTCAGCTGAAATTTGACTTTCAGATTGGAGATACGAGAGACTGGACGGAACATCGCGTGCCGAGGAGAGACAGGAAAAGGTCAACTCGTTCCAGAAGACCAAGGGGTTCAGGAAGGGGGACTTGGATGGTCAGTGATCTTTGGTTACCTGGCTCTAGCCGTTGGTCTGCGTGTCTTGCGTCCTCTGTGTCTCTGTTTGTCTGTGTCTACTCACTATCTTTGTCTGATTGCGTTTCTAACCACTGCTTGTCTCTCTATGTGATTCTACCTGTGTATCTGTATTTCTGCGTCTCTATCCACTATATCTGTGTGTCTGCATCTCTATCCACTATTTATGACTGTATTTCTGCTTCTCTACCCTTGTCTATGTCTGTCTGTGTTCCCTTATTGCACTGTATCTGTATGAAAAGGTATCTTCCTTTGTCTCTATCTCTGTGTCTCTATACCTTTGTCTCTGTCTGTCTGCTTCTCTACCCATTGTCCCTGCCTGCCTGCGCCTCTACCTACTATATCTGTGTGACTGCATCTCTCCATTATCTCTGTAATTCTGCCTCTCAACCGTCGTCTATGTTTGTCTGTGTTTCTACTCACTATCTATGTCTGGCTGCAATTCTATTCACCATCTATGCGTGTCTACCAACTGTCTCTCTCTCTCTCTCTCTCTCTCTCTCTCTCTCTTTTAATCCCTCTTTTCCAGACGGTCCCTTCTGCTTCCTCCTCACCACCAAAGCCGGTGGAGTGGGTCTCAATCTCACCGCCGCCGATACCGTAATCTTCCTCGACTCGGACTGGAATCCCCAAAACGACATTCAGGCAATGGCCAGGTGCCACAGAATCGGACAGACCAAGTAAGCCCTTCTTGTAAAAACAAACACCGTAATCATTTTAGGCCGGTTCGTGTCATTCGCCTCGTGGCGAGGTATACGGTAGACCAGTACGTGGTGGCGAATGCGCGTGACAAGTTGAAGCTGACCGATCAGATTCTAGGCAACCAGGGTGGGTTTCTCTCTCTCTCTCTCTCTCTCTCTCTCTCTCTCTCTCTGTCTCTCTATCCATCCAAATTTCTCATTTCAGATTCCAAGATACAGGCTGTGGATGTCGTCAAGGTGCTCAAAGAGAACTTCGGCCTGCTTATGGAGAGCGACTCTCAGAAATTCAAATGTGTAAGTTTTTGTAGTCGTTTCTGAGCAGTTTTCTTTGGGACACCAGGTTCGAGGGCACCGGGACCTATTGACACCCGGCTGGTAGAAAGTTTTTTTTTCTCTTAATGGCACCCGACTGGCTGTAAGGGTTTTTATTGACAGCGGGCTCGCGCTCAAAGTTCTCACGTGCCGGGCCGGAAAAAAATCTTCAGCCCGGCCCGTTAACTCGGACCACCCACTCAAAGTGTCACCCCGCTTGACGAAGCTTCGATCCTGTTCGGAGCACTTAATTTTTGCTAACTTACGATTAGAATTATTTCGAAGAAAAAAATGTAATTGAAGCATTGTAAAATAATGTGCGGGATTTTGACATTTTAATGAGTGCTAAACTACCGATTTCTGGAATTTTCAATTTGATAAGTCTACAAATCGGGCCGAAACGGGCCGGGCTGACACTTTTCTCCGTCTTGCCCATTTAGGCCTTTCTCGTGAGAAAGGCCTAAATGGCAGTATTGAGGGGCTTACGCGTAGGGTCATCCCACAAAATGGAAGATGCAATATTGAGAGACGCGGGCAAACAGAGGTAGTGGGTAGAGACACAGACAGTAAAAGAATGGGTGGAGACGCAGAGATAAAGAAACAGTGTGTAGAGACGCAGACAGACAGATGTAGTGGGTAGAAGCGCCGACAGATTCAACACAGAAACTAAAGTTCTACATAAAGTTTTATTATATAATGGTGTGTGCCTGTGTAGTTGGCTCTTGCGGTATCCCAAAATTTCTCTGTCGAAATAACAAAACACTGCCTTTCTATTTTGCATTTTCAATCTTTCTCTTTCAGACCGACAAGGAATTGGAGGACGTGATTGGACGCAGCGATGAGAACGGAGAGTGGATGTCGCTGGACGACGGCTCTGCTGTAGTTTTTCTCCATTTTCTTTCATTTTTGGCTCTTTTCAGGTCGACTTATTCGTTAATCCGGACGAATGTGACGAGAACGATGTGGATAGGAACGACTACGCCAGGTTTGAGGTAAATTTTGACATAGCTGTGTTATTATAACTGGAAGAAACGGCAACTTTTCAATTTTTAGGGAGTGTCCTACCGCCCAGAAAAACCTAAAACCGACGAATGGGACGAGCTTCTGAAGGAGGCGGAGAAGCTTCAGCCGAAGACCGGAGGAAAGAGAAAGCGCGAAGCGGTCGACCATTTGACGCTCAGTCCGCCGGTGAAGAGGGCAAGGAAGCCAGTGGATAAGGTGGAAATGTGGGCCAAGAAAGGTGAATTAAAGGGCGGGTGTGGGTTACGGTAGTTGATTTTTTAGGCTACACTTCGCTGAATTTGGAGAGCCCGCCGGAGGATTGGGAGGGAGACGACGTTGAGGTGAGTGAGAGGGATGAAAATAGGCCACGCCCATTTTATTGTGTGGATACTGGGGTCATGCCTCTTTTGTTTTCGAAAAAATAAGCCACGCCCCTTTTGTGTCACGCAAACTTTCGACATTGGTGCTTTGATTTTGTGCAAAATCAAGGCCACACCCCTTTATCTGAAAGAAGTTTGGCAGAGTTACCAAAATAGGCCACGCCCCTTTGCTCTCATGAAATATTTAAATCGCGCCCCTTTTATCTTCGACTGTTTTTAAACCACGCTCTTTTGGTGACATTCAGTAACTAAGCCATGCCGCTTGTACTTAGGCCACGCCCCCTTTTTCACAACTGAATCTGCCTGAAGTACGGCAGTGATAGAAAAAGCCATCACCCTAGTTTAGCGACCAAATTAAACCATATCCCTTTGTTTGCGTAAAAAATAAGCCACGCCCCTTTTTTCAGGACGAAACCGCTCTCAAGTACGTCTTCGGTGACGTCACCAAGCCCAAGACCAACAAGTACCGTAATCGCCCAGCCATCATCCTGCACTCTGTGGATAACGGAGGTATACTGTGACCCTGTCATTTATCGATTGATTTTTTAGGCTCTTTCGGCGTGGCGGGACTCTTTAGATCCATCCGTGCGTTGGACCCTTCGATCGGCGAAGCTTACGAGAAGGCTGGAGAGATGAGGGATCTCCAGTTGGGAGGGGCTCATTTGGTCCCCGTTAATGGGGAGGAGGCTTCGACTTCGGCGGACAGTCAGATGACATATGTGGCTTTGTTGGTGGCGCAGAGCAGTAAGAGACGAGGTGAGAAGAGAGAGAGAGAGAGAGAGAGAGAGAGAGAGAGAGAATGGACATAGCTTGGAATAGAAGGAGGGAGACCGCTATGTAGAGACAACGAGTGGCGGAGCTTGAGAGGCAAGTCGTTAATGACAGTTAGAGACACCGCCCGGGTGGTCAGATATGCAGACAACGAGAGACATTCGGTATTGATGATGCCGACAACGAGAGGTGCTTGATGTTAGGCACGCATTCAAGTGTTGAGGAACAAAGGGTGTTAGAGACGTAGATAAAGAGATAAGGAGGGTTATAGACGCAGAGAACGAGAAATTCGGGATGAGATAAGAGACGCAGACATTTAAAGAAAGATAGGAGTTGGGTAATTAGAAGGCTAGAGAAATGGTTTGAGATGCGGGCGGCAAGAGACAGAAGGTTAAGCTGACTGACGAACCCACCCATATTTTTTGGAGCCACAAATGGGGCGGCCCCTTTACTTTCGGCCTTCTGAGCTGAATTTTTGGTGCCTAATCCCCTTTAACTTTTGCGTTTTGGGGACTTTACCCCCTTAACCTGGGATAAGCTGACTATACTCTCCCGAGGTATGGGGTGGAGAGAAACGATGCGCATACAGCAAAAACATGTGGTGTTGGAGATACAGTCAACGAGACACAATTGAGGTTAAGAACACAGATAATGAGAGACAGAGGGGTGGGGAAAACACGGAAAGGAACACTGGCTGGTTCCACACCTGAGGAGACGCAGACTAATCGGGGGGGGGGGCATTATGTTAGAGACACAGGCAGCGAGATACAGGTGGTTACAACCGCTTAGAGCGCGAGACATCGATCTAAAGGGCTAGAGGCGCAGACAGCGAGCTAAAGAAGCAACAAAGGGTGACATGGGTGGTTAGAGATTCAGACAACGAGTGGCATAGACCTGTATACAGCGAGAGACACTTGTTTTAGAGAAGCAGACAATGGTTGTCTCATATAGAGCGAGCGTCATACAAGAGAGAGAGAGAGAGAGCCAGGAAATTGCTGAATTTTCTTTTTTTCAGACGTTCTGAAGAGTGACATTCTGGAGAATTGCCTGCGCAGAGTGAGCAAGTTCGCGGCGGACAACGGCTGCACCATCCACACGCCGAGGATAGGAAAGTACACCGACATCAGCTGGTACACGGTGAGTTTTCGCTTTTATTATCCTAATTCGTACGGCTATGAAATCAGTAAACTGCATAAAATTTCGGTTTAGGTGGACAGGATGCTGAAGAAGCACTTCAGTCTGAGGGGTATCCCCTGTCTGGTCTACTACCACCCGCCTGCCAAGAAAGAGGAAGTGGAAGAAGAGGAGGAGGAGGAGGACATTGTGGAGGAGGGAGATTCCAAGCAGGGTTGGTTTAGGTCTCAAAAATAGAAAAAATTAAGTCACGCCCTTTGCTGGCAAGGTAAAGCATGTTTTGACCTAGGCCACGCCCACTTTGTGTATAAGTATCGTTGTGAAGCCACGCCCACCAAGTAACAAAGCCTCAACATGTTACATTAATATCACGCCCGGGCGTGATATTAATGTAACGCACAGATATCTCAGCCACAAACGGGCTCTTTTCTCCAAAGCCCCGCTTATTTAGTCTATTCACGCCTTTTGCACTTTGTAACTAAGCCACGCCTTTTGTACTTTGTAACTAAGCCACGCCCACTTTGGTTTTAAACCACGCTCCTTATAGCTAATCGTAAGTCATGCCTTTTTTCCACCCCACCAATTGCCACTTTTATGCAAAACCACGCCCATTGAGTGTTCAATTTACGCCCTTTCAACCGTGTAACTAACGATAAGCCACGCCCACTTCGAATCGAAATCACGCCCTCATTAATTTTTAAACACGCCCCTTTATAGCTAATCGGGCCCATTTTATGTCCAAGTCACTTTCGCTTTAATTAAGCTTTTCCTCTTTTAAGCTAAGCCACGCCCCTTTTTACTAGCCCGCGCTAGACGAAAATCCCCAGTCTAAACTAAGCCACGCTCACATTTTTAGCACGTTATTCCTTTTCAGGCCGTCAAACTCCCGTCGTGAACCGAATCCCGTTCGCCGAGTTGCCTATTCCCAGAGACGATGACGGCGACAGCCTTGTAGACGGTGATTTGGCCCTATTCGCCTTCATTAATGACGTTTTTCAGTCGACGATGATGAAGAAGACCTCAAGTTGATTACACTAACTCCGGAGAAGAAACACAGCGGGAGGGAGAGAAGGTCGAGATCCAGGGCTGAGAAGAAGCAGAAGGAGCCGGCGGAACAGGAGAGCACTTCTGAAGACAGTGTGACTGGATCCTCCGATTGGGAGGCGGAGTTGGACGAAGGCAAAGGTTGGTGGAAAAGGAGGAGCAGTTTTGTGATGAGAGCGGTTTCAGAAGAGTCTGACAATGAAGAGGAGTACGAGGATGCTTCTGAAGATGAAGAGGAGGAGGATTCTGAGGTGGAAGTAGATGAGGACAGTGATTTGGAAGTAATCGAGGAGAGGAAGCCCAGGTTGGTTTTAACCTACCGTAATCAAACGCAAATTACTGTATAAAATATGAAAAAGCGACCGAATGATTGTACTTATGGGCAAGCATGGCAAAATGTGGGGCCGGGCCGTGAAAATTCCGGGAGCGGGCCGGCCCGGGCAGCCTACTTAGGGAGTGTATATCCGGACCTTGAAAAGTTACGGGGTGTACCCCAGTTACTCTTGTTACGACAATGCATACTGTGGTATCGTTTTCTTATGAGGTCTACTGTAGCAAGCATACATGAACAAGCTACCTGTGGGGGTCCGTTTTGCGCGACCCCCCACAATACAATTGAGACGTGTGGCGCGAGTCCCCAAAATAGGAAATTAGGCTCCGAATCTGCGGGCGCTTGGTCATCTATGGTAGCATCACCGTTACCGTAATCTGGTGTGCCTTGGTAAAACCTGTAGTTTGGATACACACGGTGTATTTTAGCACCGTAATTTAACAGAACACGGTAATCTGATCATACCTGGATACGGTACGGAAGGCGCTCAAAAAGTATGGTCCCCCAAAGGGAGGGGCCACAGTATCCCCATTTTTAGCAATCTGACGTAATGTAGTTAGACTTACCGTAATCTGTTTATAGAAGTGTATGCGTCGCATTTCTTGGACGAACGGGGCTCTGTACTCAGAATTTCCGTAGTATGCCGATGCTACTGTATTGAGTTTTACTATAAGCCTGTAATGGGCAAATTGAAATAGATGCAATAAAAATTGAATGGGGAAGCCAAAAACAACAAAAGAATGCTGGAAGAAGTGCCTGAACCTAGAGTTTTTTGAGGAGAGTGCTGTTGAATTTACAAAAAAAAACTATTTAAATTCAACAACTTTATTAAATTCACGAAGAAAACCTGTTTCAGGAAGGGGGTGAAAACCGTGGAAATCAAGAAGAAGCCGCTGAAAGTGATGCAGCGGGTGCAGAGGACTCCTTCTCCGCCTAGGACGAAGAAAAATACGCAGATTTTTTATGACCAGATTTTCTCCATCTACGCTTTGGATGCAAAGACGTTGCGGGAAGTGAAGTGAGCTTAAAGAGAGAGAGAGAGAGAGAGAGAGAGAAGCGAAAGAGACATACACATATACTCCGTTTAGACATCCCCTCATGCACCACGGGGCCTACTGGGTGACTTCTGCGGAGGATCTGCACACGGCTACCCACTGCGTTGTGCCCAAGGAGTGGCTGGCCGATGAGGAGAAGTTGGAGGAGATGAAGTGAGTTAGAGAGGGAACCCCCTCCCCAACATCATTTTTCCAGAAAAAAGTTCGACGCCGACTGCATCTTCGTCCGCAGTGAGTTCGTCATGCACGCCATCAAGAACCAATCGGCCGCCGACATCGCCAAATTCGTCGTCTGATTTTACTGTTTTTGTTTAATAATAAACGATGGAATACCAAATGACTACAGCTTTAGTACTCCAGCATTATTTCAGTCCCTGTTCACACGACGGGGGGCAGGCTACCATAAAAAGAATCTTATTTAAAGGACTTTTTCCAAATCAACAACGAGTCTATAGTCAAAAAACGGTGACCAATATGACAAAAATCGACTTTGAAACTGAAATCTTCCATCGATTTGATCAGGAAATTTTTGACTTTTGATAGGTCAAAAAATTTTTTTTGCTTAAACGGATATATACAAAATTGGAGAAAAAAATATTTTTGACCAACCAAAAGTCAAAATTAGGAAAAGATCAAATCGATGGAAAATTTCAGATTCAAAGTCGATTTTCGTCATGATGGTCATGGAGTTTTTCGGACTTTATTTTTTTTAAATGTGCATAAAAATGTGCATCTTTCCATTATAGTGGCTTTTTGCAGCCCCTATATGACAAAGGTCGAAAAATGCGAAAAACTGCAATTTCAAACGTAAATTTCGACTTTTTCGAGGTTTTATGGGTCCTTTGCAAAAGTACACAAATATTTCACTATTTAAAGGTTAGATTTGGTGTATTAATGACTAAAGCTATTGGAAAAACACCACTTCGAAAGATTTCGACCATTTTTACAAAATTAGAGTACCCTTCCGTCACCCAGCCAGGTCAAAAAAACCGTTATTGCCCTAAAACTTTCAAAATGGTCTATACGACCCACAGGAAGGTTATAGACCGAGTTTGGGCCGGTTCTAGTGCTATCAACGTTTTCCTAAGACAGTGGCCTGTTCGAGTTTAGCAGAGACGATGTTCTAAGAAAGTAACGAATTTTCAAGTTAGAGTTCATGTCTTCGAAGTTGGAAACCAAAAATAACGCATATAAGGTAAAACGACTAGTGAAATACAGATACAAGAAATCAAAAACAAGAATTCATAAGCTAAAATTTTTATTTTATAAATTGCAAGAGCTAGTTGTACAGTATCCTTCTATCCTCTATTCGCTAGTATCGAGTCAGTGATGGCGCGTCTTCTTCGTATGGTCTCCGCTCTTCATGGCCAGGGTAGAGAAGTCCGGTCGCTCGACGCCGAACACCACTTGCAGCTTCCGCGAGACCTCAGCCATCGAGATCCTGTCTTTGCACCCCTGGGCCCAGACGCGGTTGGTGATGAAATCGGCGACATGCTGGGGCACCAGCGGCTGGGACGGCATCCGGTAGTTGTTCTGGAGGACCTCGCGGGCGACCTCGGGGACCATCATGCCAGGGTACGGCTCCTGCCCGTTGTGGTAGATCTCCCACGCCATGATGCCTAAAGAAGAGAGTTCTTCAAGGCTTCAGAAGGTTGTACTAACCGAAGGCCCAGACATCGGTCTTCAGAGGGTCCCGGGGCGATCCAGCGGATGGGCGTGCGGCTTAAACATCTGTAGACGAGTAGTGGAGGGGTTAGTAGAGTAGCAGACGACCTCGCAGGATGAAGAAATGATGGAATGAGCTCTGGAGAGGGGGTTTTATAGGGGCAACACGTAACGGACGGACGGGACTCCACGTACGCTTACGGTTACTTGACGTACGGTCACGCATGGTCTAGAAAGAGATGGAAGGTTCTGGAACTCATTTGAATGCGTCAGAATGACACGTTAATGTATTCCTATTACCTCTATTCTAACCGAGTTTTGGAAGTTTACTTCTCTCTAAATCTACTTCTGTCGATTTGGTTGCATACACTGAATGTCAATATTTGACGAATTACTCTATGAACAACAGCGTAACATGGGAACGAATGACGACGTAGTTTTGGCGGTTTCAATTGTGATTATGTGCGAATAAGGACAACGTGTCTCGCCTCGAGAGACATTGTCGCCCATTGCATTCCTCGATTTTGTTGTTCACAGGAATTCATACTTAAGTACTTGCTTTACTTGCCCGAACGTACCTCCAGGATTGAGCCAGCTTTTCAAAGGTGGAGGCTTATGTGAATACCGTACAGGTATCAAAAAGGAATGTCCCGCAAAAGGGAGATTCTTAAGTCAGTTGGGACCACCCCACCTTTTTTGACAGACCCCCAAGCAACCGTAATTCATGAAAAAACCAGGCCTCTCAATGAAGAGACGAATAGCAAGTTTTTGGACACTCTCTGTGCTGGAGGAATCACATTTCTAATGAGGATCTCACCCTTTTTGGGAGAGAGAGACTATAACCGTGGGAATACGAGATAGTATTCAGCAATTTAGGGACTATCCGCATACCTTGGGAACGGGGTTAGTCTTGTATTGCATAAAAATTGAAGGGTAACCTTTTGTCTTCACGAAAATGTGTTTCTTATTGTTTTAACATTAAAGTAGCAAAATACATGTTAAAATGAGTAAAAATAAGCATTTTAATTATAATTCTTAAAATTGAGGCGTTCGTGTTGGAGCGCGATTTCCTCCACACAGCCCTTTAATTCGCCGGTGTCGGTGCCTGTTCTCACTAGAAAGAATGATATAGTGTATACGTGATGGCGGATAAAATAAAATGATGTTTTATTAAACGTGACATAGACTTAAAGAATGAATTTTTCAGCGAGAATCTGAAGGGCTTGACTGTCAGTTGGAGCCGAGAGGAACTGATCGTAGACAAAGGAAGTATCATCTACCCTATTTTGCGTCAAGGCAACTGAATGTAAAAGAGTGAATAAAGTTTCACGATCATCGCTAGGAGAAACTTGGACGATAATACTAGAGTCAATATAGGATACTATAAAAAATCCGCCGTTGATTGAGATCTTGACGAAAAATATGGATTTGGTCTGAAAATGGTTCACGCCAAAGGTCATAGCAAAATGCCGTGGGCATACTGGTGACGTCCTCCGCGCCCTTGTTGTAACATAATATACAAAAATTCAAGGTTTCCCCTTGCTTGAC
>OZ059902.1:20505309-20508317 GCA_964057215.1 Oscheius myriophilus
AGTGAGTGAGTGAGTGAGTGAGTGAGTGGTGGTGAGTGAGTGAGTGAGTGAGTGAGTGAGTGAGTGAGTGAGTGAGTGAGTGAGTGGTGAGTGAGTGAGTGAGTGGTGAGTGAGTGAGTGAGTGAGTGAGTGAGTGTGAGTGAGTGAGTGGTGAGTGAGTGAGTGAGTGAGTGAGTGAGTGAGTGAGTGAGTGAGTGAGTGAGTGAGTGGTGTGGTGGTGGTGAGTGAGTGAGTGAGTGAGTGAGTGAGTGAGTGGTGAGTGAGTGAGTGAGTGAGTGAGTGAGTGAGTGAGTGAGTGAGTGGTGAGTGAGTGAGTGAGTGAGTGGTGGTGGTGGTGTGGTGAGTGGTGGTGAGTGGTGGGTGAGTGGTGAGTGAGTGAGTGAGTGTGGGTGAGTGAGTGGTGGTGAGTGAGTGAGTGAGTGAGTGAGTGAGTGAGTGAGTGAGTGAGTGAGTGAGTGAGTGAGTGAGTGAGTGGTGAGTGAGTGGTGAGTGGTGGTGAGTGAGTGTGGTGAGTGGTGTGAGTGAGTGAGTGAGTGAGTGAGTGAGTGAGTGAGTGAGTGAGTGGTGAGTGAGTGAGTGGTGGGTGAGTGAGTGAGTGAGTGAGTGAGTGAGTGGTGAGTGAGTGAGTGTGTGAGTGAGTGAGTGAGTGAGTGGTGAGTGGTGGTGAGTGAGTGAGTGAGTGAGTGAGTGAGTGAGTGAGTGAGTGAGTGAGTGAGTGAGTGAGTGAGTGAGTGAGTGAGTGAGTGGTGGGTGAGTGAGTGAGTGGTGGTGGTGAGTGAGTGGTGTGGGTGAGTGAGTGAGTGAGTGAGTGGTGGTGGTGAGTGAGTGAGTGAGTGTGGTGAGTGAGTGAGTGTGGTGGTGGTGAGTGAGTGAGTGTGTGAGTGAGTGAGTGAGGGTGAGTGAGTGGGTGAGGGTGGTGAGTGAGTGTGTGAGTGAGTGGTGGTGAGTGAGGTGAGTGAGTGAGTGGTGTGTGAGTGAGGTGTGTGAGTGAGTGAGTGGTGGTGTGAGTGGTGTGGTGAGTGAGTGTGGGGTGAGTGAGTGGTGGTGAGTGAGTGGTGTGTGGTGGTGTGTGTGGTGAGTGAGTGAGTGAGTGAGTGAGTGAGTGAGTGAGTGAGTGAGTGAGTGAGTGTGTGGTGGGTGAGTGGTGGTGAGTGAGTGAGTGAGTGAGTGAGTGGTGGTGGTGAGTGGTGGTGAGTGAGTGGTGTGTGAGTGAGTGAGTGAGTGGTGGTGGTGAGTGAGTGGTGAGTGAGTGGTGAGTGAGTGAGTGAGTGGTGAGTGAGTGAGTGTGTGAGTGAGTGAGTGAGTGGTGGTGGTGGTGGTGGTGTGGTGAGTGGGGTGAGTGAGTGGTGAGTGGTGGTGGTGTGTGGTGTGGTGGTGGTGGTGGGTGGTGGGTGGTGTGGTGGTGGTGGTGGGTGGTGTGTGGTGGTGGGTGTGTGGTGGTGGTGGGTGGTGAGTGAGTGGTGAGTGGTGGTGAGTGAGTGGTTGGTGGTGAGTGAGTGAGTGGTGGTGAGTGAGTGAGTGAGTGAGTGGTGTGTGGTGAGTGAGTGGTGTGGTGGTGGTGAGTGAGTGAGTGAGTGGTGTGTGGTGGTGTGGGTGAGTGAGTGAGTGGTGGTGTGGTGGTGGTGAGTGAGTGGTGGTGTGTGAGTGTGGTGAGTGAGTGGTGGTGAGTGGGTGGTGAGTGAGTGAGTGGTGGTGGTGAGTGAGTGAGTGAGTGAGTGAGTGAGTGGTGGTGAGTGAGTGAGTGAGTGAGTGAGTGTGGTGGTGGTGAGTGAGTGAGTGAGTGGTGAGTGAGTGAGTGAGTGAGTGAGTGAGTGGTGGGTGAGTGAGTGGTGAGTGAGTGAGTGAGTGAGTGGTGGTGAGTGAGTGAGTGAGTGAGTGGTGGTGGTGAGTGAGTGGTGTGAGTGAGTGGTGGTGAGTGAGTGAGTGAGTGAGTGGTGAGTGTGGTGGTGAGTGAGTGAGTGGTGGGGTGGTGGTGTGTGAGTGAGTGAGTGAGTGAGTGAGTGTGGTGAGTGTGGTGGTGGTGTGAGTGAGTGTGTGTGGTGTGTGGTGAGTGAGTGGTGTGTGGTGAGTGAGTGAGTGAGTGGTGAGTGAGTGAGTGAGTGAGTGAGTGAGTGAGTGAGTGGTGAGTGAGTGGTGAGTGAGTGAGTGGTGAGTGAGTGAGTGAGTGAGTGAGTGGTGAGTGAGTGAGTGGTGAGTGGTGGTGAGTGAGTGAGTGAGTGGTGAGTGAGTGGTGGTGAGTGGGTGTGAGTGAGTGGTGAGTGAGTGGTGGTGAGTGGTGTGAGTGAGTGAGTGGTGTGTGTGAGTGAGTGAGTGAGTGAGTGAGTGAGTGAGTGAGTGGTGGTGAGTGAGTGAGTGAGTGAGTGAGTGAGTGAGTGAGTGAGTGAGTGAGTGAGTGAGTGGTGTGAGTGAGTGAGTGAGTGAGTGAGTGAGTGAGTGAGTGAGTGAGTGAGTGAGTGAGTGAGTGAGTGAGTGAGTGAGTGGAGTGAGTGAGTGAGTGAGTGAGTGAGTGGGTGAGTGAGTGAGTGAGTGAGTGAGTGAGTGAGTGAGTGAGTGAGTGAGTGAGTGAGTGGAGTGAGTGAGTGAGTGAGTGAGTGAGTGGTGAGTGAGTGAGTGAGTGAGTGAGTGAGTGGTGGTGAGTGAGTGAGTGAGTGAGTGAGTGAGTGAGTGAGTGAGTGAGTGGTGTGAGTGAGTGAGTGAGTGAGTGAGTGAGTGAGTGAGTGAGTGAGTGAGTGAGTGAGTGAGTGAGTGAGTGAGTGAGTGAGTGAGTGAGTGAGTGAGTGAGTGAGTGAGTGAGTGAGTGAGTGAGTGAGTGAGTGAGTGAGTGAGTGAGTGAGTGAGTGAGTGAGTGAGTGAGTGAGTGAGTGAGTTAGTGAGTGAGTAGTGAGTGAGTGAGTGAGTGAGTGAGTGAGTGAGTGAGTGAGTGAGTGAGTTAGTGAGTGAGTTAGTGAGTGAGTTAGTGAGTTAGTGAGTGAGTGAGTGAGACTGAAAGAGACTTACCTCGAAAAACT
>OZ059902.1:20513517-20576017 GCA_964057215.1 Oscheius myriophilus
TTAGATTTAGGAAGATCATAATTAGTTGTATCTGCTAAAATGAAAAATGCATATGAATTAAAGCGACATAATAGAAAAAAAGAATATATTGCAGAAAAGCGAAGTTGAAAGCGAATGCGCTTTTTATTGCGATTGTGGTTGGCGTCGAGTCTGGGTTGACCATAGACCTGAATTTTAAGGAAAGACGATACGGATAGGCGCGGCAAAGACGAGTCAGCTCGGGTAACCCGAAAACTTGAGAAATTTGGGTTTTTTAGACAGGCGCGCACAATTTTAGGAAAACGCCTACGTTTTTGCATATATAAATGCACTTTTGATTAAAAAGCACAAATAAAGCTAAAATATCCTACACCGGAATATCACTCATTTGCTGATTTTGCCTGCCCGCTGTTTAACGTTTTGTGGAAACTCTGCACCACATTTCTAGCTCTTCATTTTTCATGTGTATGAAGAGAATGCAAAATAGTACTTTTCATGATTTTTATAAACAGGGAAATTGATAATGAAGTTGATTTTTTATTAAAATTTAAATTCAGCAATAGGTTACATTAAAGGCAGAGGGTCACGAAAAAATGAATTTCTATTTTGGTGCGATTTATATTTTTAGACGTTTATAGGGCATATATACATTGTTTAAAGAAACTTGAATAAGCAAAAAATCTGTAAACAATAAAATATAGAAGTAAATATGCATCAGTTGAAACCGTTCATAAAACCCCGTTTGAATAGCGCGCGACTTACCGTACTCGGGTTAGTGCGCGGTAATTTTGAATTTTTTTTGGAAACGCCGTTTTTAATTTTCACTTAAATTTTTGTTTTTTTCAGTGTTTTGGTGGTTTAAGAAAATTTTTAAGAATTGAGTGACCACCCGTTAGAGGAAAAGGGTTAAATTTGCATTGAAAATCACCTGGTATCACGTTATTGAATCAGGAAGGTCATTTTTACTGCCAATTCGTTGAGTTCCCGTTGTTCCTGGTCGGAGGAAAACAAGGCGGGTGGTCATACGGCTTGGATGATTTCATAGGTGGCTATACAGAAGAATAGAAGTCACACCCTACTAATAAACCTCCTACGACGGACCGAGAATTATGCCAACAAATCGAGCGTAATCGTTGCTTCGTATGGTAGCAATGACCTTGCTGTTATTGGGCACATCGTTGTACTTCATCAACACGTACAAAGAGAATGTTTGGGACGCAGATTTCGTCAAGCGAGGGGCATCAGAGCAAATGGGGGTCGGGTCATATCCTACCCGATCGCGTCACATTCAACATTCAAACAATAGATCATACTCATACAAACCTTTATTTATGGTATTTTAATGCACATAACAACAAAATGAAAACAAATAACACATCAGATATACATCAGGGGCATTATGAACATACAGGTTGCACAAAAAGGATTTGCGAATGCACAGAGGGATTTTATCAAAAATAAATGACCGGAATTTTGCTGAATATAAAAAGAATTTTAAATCATTGTAGATTTTATCTGCTTTAAAACGAACTTTGGATACTTGTTAGCCAAATTTTGTTTCGAAAATAGAATTTGTATTGAAAAATGTTCAAATTTCTAAAATCGCGTGAAATCCAGTTACCGGGACACGTTTTAGAATCCAAAAGCCAAAAACCAGCATTAAAACATGAATTATACCTGAATTTGACTTTTTTTCAAATCATTTTTGTAACAACAGAAGAAAAATTCCATTTAAATATGACTTTTCCAAATTTTCACAGAATGACGTTTTTGACTATCAATCGGATTTCACAAAAATAATGAAAAGGATAATTACTTTCACTCAAAGAAACACTAAATTTTTTAACACCCTCTGAGCACCTGAAAAACCTACTTCAACTATTATGGGGCAGGGGGAAACCATACAGAACGGCGAGTGTGGCAGGCGTCGCTGGCTCCTTGCACGCAGAATCGAACTCAGCAGCTGAAAATAAAGTATTTATCAAATTAAAATTAAAATGTACAAATAAACGCAAAAGTATACAAAAGAAATAGAAAAAAAACAACACAAAGAACCAAAACGACTGACGAAAAAAGCGAACTCCGAGAACATCGCATTTGCCGCACGTTTTTCGGCTGCCTCTGCAATAGGGCGCGCGCTTTTACATCTTTTCGTTCCGTGGAGCATCTTTGACCCCCTGAGCCATCGCGGGAGAATTAAATTTTCAAACATCCGAACTTTAAACAGCTGAAAAATGCTTAAAATTCATTTTTATGGCCTCAGATTTCGTATACTAGTTACAAGAACACATAAAAACAAAATAATAGCGAAAAATAAAAATTGATTTTTTCGTGACCCTCTGCCTTTAATGACATAGATTTCTTTCTCTCTTCGATTAACTTCTCGTATTCTCAGGTACGAAGGCATCTGTCGCAATGATATTCCAACAAATGCCAAAACAGCATAACCTGAAAAGTAAATTGACAGTTTCTGAAAAAACAATTAAACTTTCAGCTTGTCATCGAGGAGAAATACAGCAGAACGAGAGCTTGATTTATAAAAATTAATATCGAGAATGTCACTAATAGGTATATAATTACAGCACAAGCAGTTAAAATGGTAAATCCCCATTGACACTTGTTGCTATCACTGTTCTTTTCGTTAGGTAATTCCTAAATGAACAATATACAAAACAAAAAGATGCAAAACAAAAAGTTTATTCACTAAAAGATGGGATTCTGTAGTAAACGCGCTTCATTACTACAAATCTGACCCACGGCAAAAGTGGTTTCCAATGGAAGGGATTGATTTGTTCTACTTACCTGAATATAGCCATAGTTTAGCGAGCAACATATTGCCGCAATTATAGATGGTGGTACAGTAATATCAATCCAGAGAGTAATTTTTTCAAAGTTTGAAATCACACAAGCCAGCAGAAAAGCGGAAACAAGCACATATATCAACTGAAATCGGTTTTAAACCAGATTCAGTTTTAAAAAAAACCGCCTATAAGTTTACAAAATGAAGTATAGTTTTTATTCTTGAAGCATCCTTTGTCAATGTCATTAGATTGAAAGACTGAATACTAAACCTAACACTGAAAAGAAGACTTTTTTAACGAAATAGAAGATATATAAGAGCGAGATCATCTTATGCACTACATTAGAATGAAAATGAAGGTCGATCAATATATACTCCTACCCCATCGAGCATTTAATGGCAGCATCCCCGTTTGACCCAGAAAAGTGTCTGCGTCTTTGCTTTTCGCACACTCTCGTCAGATGTTAATTAAAACTCCTTCTAGATGGGCGAGAAGTAGATTATGACTCTCGAGTAAAAATGGAATATAAACAGCTTAAATTGGTTTTCTCCCGGATGTCGGTAGGTAAACGCACACGAAAAACAAGTGCCCTGAAAATGTTTTTACTTTACGTCAAATGAATAGGGAGAGTGAGTGAGGGAGTGACTGAGTGGGTGAGTGAGAGTGAGTCAGTCAGTCAGTCAGTCAGTCAGTAAGACAGACGTACGCAGAGAGACAGAGAGATAAGCAAATGAGACTTATGCTAATAACTCACCAGAATATCCCCCTCCCACAGCACAGTTCCATTACACGTGGGATAATGTTGTATGGGCATTTTTTGTAACTCAATTTGCAAAAATTCAAGGTTTCTCCTTGCTTGATTATCACATTTAACTTCCTTAATTGCGTTTGTAGAAGTAATATAGTAATAGATATAGAGACAGAGATAGAGGAGAGTAAGAGAGAGAGAGAGAGAGAGAGAGAGAGAGAGAGAGAGAGAGAGAGACTTACCTCGATAAAAGCCTCTAAGATGCTAAAAATTGCATCTGTGGGGTCGTAGAAATTAATGCAAACTGTAGTCGCATTTTGAATAAGTTTAGATATTTGAGCGTGTCCACCGATAAGCAACCAAATTTCAATCGAATCGCAGTTCTTAAAACGAAATAATTTGTTTTTTCTTCACGCTCACCTGCATGGGCCAATTACTACACTCTTCGGTCATTACTATAGGAGACCGGGAGACCGAGAGCCCGTTGGAGACCGCGGTCTCCCGCTCTCCTCCTTTTCGAAAGAGGAGCCCGGGAGACCAGGAGACCGCGGTCTCTTGGTCTCCTCTCATGCGCTTGTTTGAAAGTTAGGTTTCACAATTTAAAAACAAAATGTATTACGTCCCCATTAGCTTGCTTTTTTTGTTGATATTTTCGCTCTCTTCTCATTATTTCGGCGTGTGTACAGTGAGAAAAAGCCTTCTAATCTGAAGGTCTCCAATTTTTTTATATGAAAGGAAACCGGGAGACCGCGAGCTCCTTCGGGCTCCTGGTCTCCTCTAACATGAATTGAGGAGACCAAGAGACCGCGGTCTCCTGGTCTCCTCCTTCGAAAAGGAGGAGACCGGGAGACCGCGGTCTCCAACGGGCTCTCGGTCTCCCGGTCTCCTATGGAATTGGCCACACTATTCTGGTGAAACACCGATACTCCGGGCGAAAAACAAAGTGAATCGAATGAAAGGCATCAGTCGGCCCATTAAATGGAATCCTGTGGAATGAAGAGTTTCACACTCGAGTTTAAGCGATTCCAAGAGTGGACTCAGAAGGTCAGCTGCTCCATTTTGAAGTTGAATTGTATTCCCACTGAGATTGAATTGGTTTCCAGCCAGAGACTGGTACACTACAAAATATTTTTAATTAACCGCGAGAATCAAGCTCACGGCGTCTGCCCAAGGAAGGACCCCGCCCGACCGCGACGCGTTCCAACGCGTGCGGCGCGGCGATGATTGCGAGACAGCGCCGATATTCACTGACGTTTTCTTAATAATTCGACTTGTATGTGTATGTAAATTGAACTTTTACATTATTTTGATTTTCTATAGTGAGAATGTGCAAAATAGTGGTTAAAAATTAATTCAATCGTCGAGAAAGCTCCAGTTAAATGCGCATGAAGGCGAAAGGGGGCGTAATCGCTGTCCTACTAGGAGAATTCAAAAATTTCTAGTTTTTGCGTTTTCTTTTTCCAAATTAAAATTTCAGCCGCAACGAACCGAGATATTCCGCTTTACAAATCAGAAAATTAAAAATACGAAATGACTTTGCCGAAAGTATCTGCTGATTTAAAATGAATATTTATCTATGTGAATGTTTTTTTAATGACTTTCTATCTCAACAATAAAAAATTGAAGTTTTTTCCTA
Source organism: Oscheius myriophilus (assembly GCA_964057215.1). Taxonomy (NCBI): domain Eukaryota; kingdom Metazoa; phylum Nematoda; class Chromadorea; order Rhabditida; family Rhabditidae; genus Oscheius; species Oscheius myriophilus. The sequence goes on from OZ059902.1 coordinate 20,518,682, forward strand.
CAAATATTTTTGTTATGTCTTGTTTCTGCAATTGGCATTTAGCAGTGGAGCGCGGACTATTCTCAGTGGAGCGCGAAACCAGCCATTTAAAGGTTGAATGTACCTTAAAAATAAGTGAACGATGGGAGCAGTGAAAATATGTTTTTAAATCTTAAAACACAAAAAAATATACATCATATCGAAGGAATTTATTATTCTGACTAATTTAGTATGCGCATCGCTATAGTTGTCAAATTTGCTAACAGAAGATTTTTCGGAAAACACCAGAAAATGTTTTAGAAAGAAATTATTGTTTGTTCTATAGATTCTTAAATTCTCAGTGATTATGATCTAAAGTTCCCAAAGTCGGAATTTCCTAATTTACGCCTAGCGCGTCCTGCGTTTACGCACATGGAAGCCGTGTCACGCCCTCTTCATGCGCATCTAAACTGGGGTTTTGATTTTTTATACATTCTAAAAAAAAATTTAAAAAATATCATTGCCGTTCCGCGCTCGCTGGGACGCGTCGCGGATTAAAAAAATACGTAAACTTTGAAAGTTACTTACAATTACAATGTTATCGAACCTGATAGCTGTGAGGATCTTCTACATATGTATAGTAATCCAATTCGTCGTATATGCTTGAATTGAGTAATATATATTTACGCACCAAAAATTGAACCTCGAGCTGAAAATACTCGTTTGATTTATATATATATATATATAGAGAGAGAGAGAGAGAGAGAGAGAGAGAGAGAGAAGAGAGAGAGAGAGAGAGAGAGAGAGAGAGAGAGAGAAAGAGAGAGAGAGAGAGAGAGAAAGAGAGAGAGAGACTAGAAGAAATCCTCACCTTGGGTTCCCCATTTTGAAGTCCTATATATATATATATATATATATATCTCTGCTTACGTCAAGATACCAATCAATGGCGGATTTTTAATTTTAACATATTTTTGCAATGCTACTTTTATCCAATTTTCTCAAAATGACGATCGTCAGACTTTATTTTCTCTTTTGCACTGCCTTCCCTTGTTCTGGTTCACTCTTATTGACACTTCTTTCATCTACGATCAATTCTTAGCGGCTCCAACGGACAGTGAAGCTTTTCAGATATTCTCCGATAAGTACCCTCGATTCCGCTGATTCAATATTCAGTCTAAATAAAGCATTCGTTCTGTCCTCTCATATATCATTTCGACGTGAACCCAAATGATAGAAAGTGGTTTTCTTCAAGACAAAAATTTTAATAGCAGACATACAAATCAGAGAATGTAGTGTTCCATGGAAACGTTTAATTTGAGCACAAAATTTTTTGCCGATAACCAATTTCACTACTAATTTTGATACTTATTTTCTTTTCATACATTAAGGGGTTTACCGAGATAGAGCTCTTTATTTACGTACCCACATTACGGCTTACGAATCGGGCAACTCCATTAGCATTAGGGTTTTGACATTCGGTAAACACTCAAAGTTGCCTAAAAAAAATTGCGTAGTACCTTAAAATCGGAGCTTATGAATTACGTATCTACCCTTTTTGGCATATAGCTCTGGGGCCTAAAATTGGGTAACCATTTTTAATTGGGGACCTACAATGGGTAGCTTTTGTGACTTTTTGGCCTGAATTGGGATTATCCTTAGTTAAGGCCTGCAAATCCGCTTAAACCTTAGGACGTTACCGTTGGGTAAATCCCTTAAATTAAAAAAAAAAACTTTTAAAATGGTGCCGAAACGTCGGCTACACCTCTCGAAAATGTGACCGGAACTCAAAATTTGGACTTATACTTGGGTAACCCTAATAATTTAGGACCGAAAACTAAATTTTGGGTAAACTACATCGTCACCACATTAAACGCGACATTGTGTAGAAATAGTTTTAAGATATTTCACACCATCAATTACAAAAAAAGATAATATTTATATTCTAATCAAAATCAACAAATCTATCACCGGAGATCGTTTCACTTCGTCTTTTCCTCTCCGTACCCGTAGCCGATCTGCTCCGCCTCGGGGAAAGTCACCTGAAGCCAAGCCCTAGGATTTGCTCAACACAACACAACACACACACACATATAGAAAATGCAAAAACTTATCACCTTGCAGCGGGGAAGGGCGAGTTTCAATTGTCGGATAAAGGCTTGCCGGTTGGCGACGTAGGGAAGGAAGTAGAAGTGGGCGGTGCGCAGGGCCTTCAGCCGTGTGAGCCAGTAGACAGAGGCGTCGGTTACGCACGGGTTCAGCACGATTTCCTGAAGAAATTTGCATTGAACAGTGATAGTTAGAGATAGATAGAGAGACATAGACGGAGGGAGAGAGACAGAGAAAGAGAGACAAAGAGACATAGAGAGAGAGAGAGAGGCATTAAGGAGTCACACACCGAGCGAAAGACAAAATGTACCGAAGGAGAGAATGAGGCACGTGGGACCACAAAAAGAGGCACTTGGGTGGGAAAAGAGACAAAGAGGGAGAGAAAGAGACTTTGATGAAGAGCCAAAAATACTTATGCAAATACACCCAGGTCGAGACAGAAACTGAGGCACAAACAGAGGTGGTCAGGTAGAGAGAGAGAGAGAGAGAGAGAGAGAGAGAGAGAGAGAGAGAGACTTTTTGACAGAAAAAAGAGGAAGAGAAAGAGGCATTGAGGCTGCGACAAGAAGGCAAAAAGAGAGAAACAGAGGCACAGAAAGAGGCACTTCGGCGTCTCTTAGACTGAAGAACAACTGAGGCATATGAAGAGTCGTCGAGGAAAAAAGCAACATTGAGACAGGCAAAGAAACGCATACGGAGGCATAAAAATAGTTTGTGAGGCACAGACGGAGGCACAATGACAAAAAATAGTAAAAACTAACAATGTTGGAGAGGGAGTTGGCGGCTCGGCCGAGGGCGAGTTCGCGGAGCGCCGTGTCGCCAAAGTAGTCGCAAAAGTTGAGTTTCAACGACTCAATTCGCCTCAACTCTTTGAAATACTTGAAGCCCTCGTCGGCAATGGCAGAGTCACTCGCGTCCACCTGGAAATTCGCCTTTGAAACAGCGAAAATCGAAGAATTTGGAATAATCATGACAAAAATCGCGAAAAATTTGTTTTTGAAACGAAAAATTGAAATCCCACCTTGACAATGTGAACCCTCGGAATGCCCGGCCACCGCTTCTCGTAGGCGAGTTCTCCCTGCTCCAGAGAGGTCGGCATTTGCTGAAAAAATGACAAAAAGGTTACCGTAGATCACAACCAGACCTTTAAATTCTGCTGCGCGTGGGGGATGTACTCCTTCATCTGGCTGATGCTCGTGATTCGCTGAGAATCGCTCATCTGGACCTCGGTGGAACCGCATTCCATCAGCCACTCCAGACAGGCTAGCTCAGGGCCCAGCTCTTCCACCCGCTTCTCGTTGTATCTGGAAATATACAATAGTCGTAATTTTATAACAGAAAAGATCCAAAATGTTAGATTAACGTTGGAGCACGAAAAGTGCACAAGGGGAGAGAGTGTTCACCACTAATTCTGGTCAGCATTTGAATTTGGCCGAAGAAACATTAATTTCGAACTTTTGCGCAAAAACTGTTGCAAATCCGAACAACCTCAGGCCGCTTCATGGACGCTAGGTAACCTCAGGGCGCTTTTACGAATCGTTGCTAAACGAAAGCGGCTTTCAGCGAATCGTAGGTATCGTATTCAACTTCATACCTCTTTCGGCACCACATTCAATCAGAAGATGATTGGCAGCCTAAGGCCGCATTTGGGAATCATTCGTAGCCCCAGGTCGCTTATGGGGGAAAATACAGCCTCGGACCGCTTCTGTTAAAAACAAACAATCTCAGGCCGCCTTGGAAAATCACATTCAACAACATGCCGCTCTCGGAGATCCTAATTAACCTCAGGCCGCTCCTAAAAGATCATTGGTAGTGTTAGGAAATTATAGGCAGCCTCAGGTCGCTTATGTTGAAACAATGCAGCCTAAGACTGCGAAATTCAAACCTCAGCAGGTCGCTTTTGCAGAACCTAGGTTAGCTTAGGTCGCTTTTGCGGTCACAAAGCGGCCTCAATGGCCTGAGGCTATTGAAAGCTCGATAATCATTCACGGATGTGACTATTTAAAGCAATATCGATTGATCTTTCCAATGCAAAAACAATCGATATTGCGCAAGATGAATACCAAACCACGCCCACTTTAAAAGTATTCGTGCTCCAATCACACTGTTTCCCTAGAAACTCACTTATTGGAGACCATTTCGGCTATTTTCCTCCTAAAGCTATAAATTTTGAGGGAGGGAAGTGATGGGCCAGAGCGATTCCTAGTGCCCGAAGGGACCTAAAAGTTAGAATTTCAAAATAAAACGGTAAACAAATGAACCTGTACATTCTTGAGCAGGGGTAACCGGCAGTGCCTAATCGCGAACATCTAAAATCTGAGGAAATTTGTTGTAAACGGATAAAATACGTAGGTAGTGACTTGACAGGACAAGAATACAAAAATGGAACAATATTATTGCAAACTTTATTAAATTCATTATTAAAAATAACACATGCAGTCGGCGGAATTCAAGAAGAAGCCAATAAAGACCTATGACCACTTAAAGCGGCCTGAGGTTGCCTTTTATACTCACAAGCGGCCTGAGGTTACATATTTTACCACAAAGCGACCCGGGGCAGCCTGTGATCCACAATGCGGCCTTTGGTTACCCATGTCCCAAAGCGGCCTAATAAGACCTATGTTTCCCAAAAGCGGGCTGAAGCTGCTTCTGAAAGCTGAGTGACGTTACCAAAGATATCCAAATATGACCGCAGGTTATATACTTTAACATACAGTGGCCTGAGGTTATACATAATCCCTTAAAGCGGTCTATGGTTACATGTTTTACCGTAAAGCGGCCTGAGGCAGCATATGGTCGCTTAAGGCGGCCTGAGGATACATATGATTCTCTACAGTGGCCTGAGGTTACCTAACATTCATAAAAGCGGTCTGAAGTTATCTTTAATGTCCAAGAGCGGTCTGAGGTTGCCAGTGATCCTCGAATGCGGCCTGAGATTGTCTATGATTCCCACAAGCGGACCGTTTATCACCAATTTGCAAAAGTGGCAGAAGACCTCCACAAGCGGCCTGAGGTTACCTGCCATCCTGATAAGCGGGCTTAGGTTACCCAAGACCACGGAAGCGGTCGGAGGTTTCCGTGATCCACAGAAGCGGCCTGAGGTGACTAATGTTCCCGAAAGCGATCCGAATTCATCTCCAATCTACAAAAAAGGGCAGGATACCCTCAAAGCGGCCTGATGCTACCTATGATTCTTTAAACCGCCTTAATACCGTAACGCGGCCTGAGGTTAAATATGATTTCCAAGGACGGTCTGAGGTTACCTTTGATGCCTGAACGCGGCCTTAGGTTACCCACAACCAAATTTGTCGTCTGACTTTATTATGTATTTTCTTTTTATAACAAACGACGAAATAACAAAAATCAACAACAACTCGCCGCCTCCTCTATTTCTTCTTCCTTTTCGCCGACGGAGGGCCCTTCAGCCGGAGGGAGGCACTGGCGTCGTTCTGCGGCTGCAGCAAAATGAACCTGAAATGGGAATTGATTAAAAGGGGCAATTAGTTAAACTAATTAGTTAATTAGTGAATACAACTAACCCAGATTCCTTGTACTGGTCTGCGGTGTTGACGGTGGCACTGGCTTTGGCGAAGGAGAGCTTCTCACGGAGTAGACGGTGCGTGGTGGAGGAGACCGCCTTGTCCACGTCGATTGTAGTTTGCTCTGAAAAAACAACAGGTTGCAATCGGTATGAATATTTCATTCCAGCAATTATTTTTAAGTCATTTGATATTTTTCGGTTTCGTAAAAACTGGACGATAAAGTCCAAAGCACGACTTTTCGCCATAAGCAAGGGTGGCTGAGGTCCGGGCCGGCCCATACGAAAATCACGGCCCGGCCCGCGGCAAAAATTTCTAAAAGTTAGAAAAAAAGTTTTACACAATTTATGCACTGCAAATGTGTCTCAAGCATAATAATTACATAAAACAATAATGACAAAAAAGTTTTGTCGACGGGGGATCGAACTGGGGTAACTTCGGATTGCCAGTCCGACCTTTTAGCCACTCGGCCATGAAAAACGTAAAAAATTTATATAGAGTAGTTCGAATCTTCCTTCACAAAGTATGTTTTGCAACAAACAGAACTTAAAAATAATGACTTTGAAAAGAGTTGCATTTAAAAATAGATTTTGAATAATAGTCCCTCTGATCAGTCACCCTTGGCCACGAGAAGCTACTGAAGATTTCTATAACTTTTCTGTAAGTGTACAGAAAACACTGGTATCGTCAGGAGTTGCCGTTTTAAAGCAGACCCCTTAATGGGGCTCTGGAGGGGTTCCATAAATGACCAAAGTTCGAAAATCATCATTAAAATGGCATTAGCATGTGAATTTCAGAACATATAAGCAGTGCTTTCACGGAAAGATTAGTTCATCTATGTACTTATCAATAGGTTGATTACAATTTCCAAAAAAACTCTGGTCAACAAACCCATCGCTGTTAAACGGGGGTTGATTGGTATGGATATGATGCTTTTGGAGATCATAGGCAAGGGTGGCTACGGGCCGGACCGGGCGGGCCGGCCTCTCTCAAAAAATTCACGGCCCGAGGTCAAAATTTCCAAGAGTTGAAAAAAAAGTATTTTTTTTTATGAATTATGTGCAGGAATTGCGTTTCTATTGTACCTAATCCCCAGACCCCAGGTATGGAAAGGCTACGGGAAACCGTTGGAACTTGAATATAATATGTATAAAACAACTATGGCAAAAAAGTTTTGTCGGCGGGGGGTCGAACTGGGGCAACTTCGTATTACCCCCCCCCCCCCCCCCGGCCATGAAAAACATAAAAAAAATATATAGGATAGTTCGAATCCTTCTTCACACAGTATGTTTTGCACAATTAGAACTATGTTTTGCAACAAACAGAACTTAAAAATAATGACTTTGAAAAAAGGTACACTTAAAAATAGATTTTCAAAAAAAGTGGGGCCGGCCCGTTCCTCAGATTTTCGGCCCGGGCCGGCCCGCTGATCAGCCACCCTTGATCATCGGTCACCTGCGGCGGCCGCCAACCTCAGGCCACCTTTGGCAAGTTCAGGCCGCTTTTTGTAAGCTGAGGCCGATTTTGGCAAGACTCGAGGCAATTATAAAATCCTATGTCACAACATGATCGAGCTTTATAAAAATTGCGTTGTTTTTTCCATTTTTGCGGGTTTTGCGTTTAACCGAGGCTATTCCAGAAAGCTTCATTTCTAATTAGAATATAAGGCTAACGTGAGGGTGCGTAACCGTGCGCCACGTGAAAGTCCATCCGTTCGAAAGCAAACCCCGTTGAGGTCATTTCGAGCTGCACTTCCTCTCCCTGCGGTCGACCTGCTGCCTCTCTACTAGAAGAGAGTTCCTCCGCCGTCTCTTCCAACTCTACGATGCCTCTTAAGACTCGTTCCACTACTGACTCCCACCATGGCCATCTACATCTCCTACAAGATGTACGTCCATGTTTATAAAAAGAAGAGACGGCAATGAATTGAATTGAGCCAGAAACAATAGTAAAATAAATAGTTTTTCACCTCTCCGTTTTTGTTTGTGAGATTTGGGTTTCGAGGAATTGGGTACTTTACATACGATCACCACATACCCCGGGAGGCTGTGACAGTTGACGGACCCATCCGTTACTTTTGGGACCATAACTGGGGCAGCCCCCTTAATTTTTGGTCTTCCTTGCTCAATTTGCCATAATAGTGACTAACCTCCCTTAACTTTTGCCTTTTTCGGGCCTCTACCCCCCGTAACCTGGGGAAGGCTGACTATACTCTCCCGAGGTATGGATCACCAAAAGCGACCCGAGGTTACTTATGCTTCTCAAAAGCGGTCTTAGGATATAGATTATACCACAGAGCGGCCTGAGGTTGTCTTTCCAGCCCGAAAGCTCCCAAGTATTGCTTATGATTCCGACAAGCGGCCTGGCGTTACAGTGTTCCCAGAAACTGCCTGAGGTTCACTATGCTAGCTGCAATCTCTGAAAGCGGCCTTAGGTTTTACCTACGATTCTCAAGTGGCCTCAGGTTACATATGACACCAAAGAGCGGCCTGAGATCACGTATCACTCCCAAAACGGCTCGAAGTTACCTACGACCTCGATTTCCCTTCAAATCAGAATTTCTTTCCACGAATTCGACTGTCGCGTTCGATCTTCGAGCCAGCCAGCTGTCAAGATGGGATTGTTTTGCTACCACCCGGGTGCCAGGACTGCGATTCTTTTGCCACCCGAAATTGGGCCGGGCCGACCGCAATTGGCCAATTGGTCTGTGAGAAATCCACCGTGACATTGTTGCCACTCGGGTCTCGAGAAAGTAATCGCCTTGCCCCACACGGCTGTCACAGTATTTCTCCGAATTACCAGCCGGCTGTCACAAACAATTGACTTACCAAACGAACGAATTTTTTTTTGTGAGCGAATGCAATTTTGAATAGTTTTTATTAAAAACGTAGCCACTATGAAAAACAGACTCCAACAATACGTAATTTCAGGCCGCTTCTAAAACAAACTCAACATCAGGCCCCCTTTGGGCTACGAAAACAACCTCAGGCCGCTTTAGAGGTGCAAAGACTATCTCAGGCCGCTTCTGGTAACAACCACTACCGCCAGGCCGCATATGGAGTCGTGGTCAACGTCAGACCGCTTTAAGTGATTGAAGGTACCACCAGGCCGCTCTTGGAATCAAATGTAGCCTCATACCCCCTCTGTGGATCACTGACAACCGCAGGCCGCTTATAGGGGTAACCTCAGGCCGCTTTGGAACTCTTTTCAACTTTCGATGCGATTTTTAAAAAAATTAAAATTAGCGTTTTAAATTACATGTATCTTTAAGAAAGTGTTTAGGTAGGGTAACTCACTCTTTTTACTGGCGCCCTCCTTGAGCAGTAGGTCCAGCTTCGAGTCCCCGCCTCTGCGTTTCTTCATAACCATATTCCCTGTAACTGGTCCTTCCGCGGCCTATTGCTGGCCTACTGCGGCCATTGGCTATGCCGCAGGGCGGCCAAATCTCCCACAGATATGTAAGTCGTCACAACACCCGAAGTTAGAGCTACAGTAAGACGAGCATTTGAAACTAGGAATTTATTAATAGCCGCAAACAGTATACAAATAAATATGAAATGCACAACCAGGGGATGATATATCAATTGTGAAAGAGCTTTAGCAACTTGCTACCCGTTTTGATTTTGCTGAGACTGGGGGTTTTATGGAGGGACGAGGGCTTCGTCGGAGGGGGCTTCGCTCGCATCTGGCTGGAACGGGAAGACGAACGGAGCGAGAAACCGCTGATTTTTCCTGAAAGAGAAGCATTTGTGGGGAAGTTTAAGTGAAATAGAAAAAAATGTGAATTTCCGAGGGATTGTTCTAAAAAATATGAGCGCTTTTGGGAATCAAAACATCTCCCAGGGGGTGATTCATACCACAGACCACGTCTCAATTTATTGTAACTATAGATAGCCTCAGGCAGCTTTTTGGAACATATGCAACATCAAGACGCTTTTTGATAGCAAAATAAACCTCAGCCCGCTTTAGGAGACCGAAGACAAACAAAGACCACTTTTATAGACCAAAGGCAACCTCAGGCCGCACGTGGGAATAGACAACCTCAGGCCGCACGTGGAAAACATAGACAACCTCAGGCCGCTTGTGGAAATCATATACAACCTCATGCCGCATTTAAGAATCAAATGCAATCTCAGGCCGCTTTTTGACACATAGGTAACGTCAGGCCGCTTTTGTGTATCGTAGGGACTATCATACCGCTTTGGGTATCGTAGGTAAGCTAAGACCGTTTTCAGAAGAATTTCTACCCAAACCGCATTTAGAGAACAAATGCAACCTCAGGCCGCTTTCATGAAACAAATACGATTCTAGGCTGCTTGAGGGAATCATAGGCAACCTCAGGGCGCTTTTGGAGATCAAAGGTAACCTCAGGCCGCTTTTAGGGAACAAAAATAAACTCAGGCCTCTTGTGGGAATCATAGACAAACTCAGGCCGCTTGTGGTCATGTTTAACCTCAGGCCGCCCCGCGGCATTTCAAAATAGTTAAAACTGTAAAACATTAAGAAAAAATGTTTTAAAAAAAACTTACGAGGAGTGACAATCTCTGAATCTGACGAGCAAAGGCGAGGCGACGGGCTCCTCGTGCCGTTGATAATATTCTAAATAGGTTGCACTGTAGGATTATTAATGGAGCACACTTACATGGAAACAAGAGTGGAAAATCTGCATGAGAACGCGGTGATCCGCAGTGGCGGATACTTCGGCAAACGAGGCCTTGTGCTTTTTCGCCATCGCCTCTCCCTCGCTCTCGGAGACTTGTCTGAAAAGAGGAAATGAGGATGAAAAAGGGAGCTTATATTTTCAAGCGGGCAAAGATACCCCAAGAGCGGCCTAAGGTTACCTATAAACCCTAAAAGTGCCTAAAGTTACCTAATATCCCACGAGCGGACTGAGATTACACATTGTCCCATAAACATTCTTAGGTTGTTAATTATTCTAAAAAGCGGTCTGATACCGATTGCGGCCCTCAAAAACGACCTGAGGTTGAATGCTGATAAAAAAAGCGGTTTAGGGTTAACTGCGGTCTTCAAAAGCGGACTGAAATAAAATGCGGTTCTCAAAAGCGGTCTGAGGTTGACTGCAGCCATGGAAAGCGCCCTGAGGTTGACTGCGGCCCTTAAAAGCGGCTTAAGGTTGACTACGGTAACCAAAAGCGACCTGAGGTTGACTGCGGTCATGAAACGGATCATCCTGAGCCCCGCAACCCACCAAAGCGGCCTAAGCTTCCCAATGATTCTCAAAAGCGGCCTGAGGCTTCCTGTTACGGCAAACGCAGCTAATTGTTACCATGAATCGAAGATAACCTATTCCAAAAAGCCATCTGCCGTGATTTCTGTTCGCCACTACTCACCTATACCTCTCCAAATCGCTCTTATTGCCGAGGAGAATGGTTTTGTGCTCCCGGGCGCATAACAAGTGCTCGTGACGGTCTATTCTCTCTAGGAGAGAGTCGGCGTATCTGAAAAACAAATGGCTTTAAAAATTAAGCTCCGCCAATTAGACTACAAAAACTTACTGTAAGCTCAGCTGACTGGTAACATCGTAGACGACAACAAAAACATCGGCCCAGGCCAGCCAGCGCATCTCGTCGCGGTTCGCGTCGTCGACCGTGTCCATGACCCAAACCATCAACGACTGCCCTCCCACGGTATCCGCCCGACAATAGGTATCTTCTGGAATTTTTTTGCAATTAATTCGAAAAAAGTAAGAAAACCCACCTAACAAGGAATCATAATCACCAATAAAACGTTTTGTAATGTATTTTACAGCCAGTGCTGAAAAGAAAGAGGTTGAATAGGAAAATTCAACGAGTCTTACCGGATTTACCCGAACCAGTCATGCCGACTAGGGCTAGGTGGATCTCACGGAGAGGGGCGGAGGAGCGCATCACTTGTCACTGAAAGAGAGGGGTTTAGAGAGAGAGAGAGAGAGAGAGAGAGAGAGAGAGAGAGAGAGAGAGAGAGAGAGAGAGCAAAGAGAGGACAAAAAAAGGGAGGGAAGGATGAGAACGAAATATATACTACTCGCCCATAGAGCTTGACGGAAAAATATGGGCTTAAGCATAGTTTTCAATCATAAACAGTGAACATTTAAGGTTCTTTATACTTCCGGTCAAGGTCGATGGGCGAGAAGTATAATGGGATCAAGTCCATCGCGGTTTTGAAAGCTTCGCTAAAAGTAGGTCCACTCCATGCAAACACGGCAAAACTAGAGGACGGCCGATTGACCCAGGCAAGCGCTCATCAGACCACTTTTAGAGATCACATCGAACCTCAGGCCGCTTCAGGAAACAATTGAAATCCTTCAGCATCTTTTGAAATTCATTGGGCCAGCTCGTCCAGCCAAATTTTTGAAGGACTGCCGGTTCGATGCCACGGATAGTCATTCCTTGGGAGAGGCCGGTCATGGAGGGACAAAAAACTGGGTTATTCCCCTCACTTTTCGTGAAGACAAAAGGTTACCCTTCAATTTTTTATGCAATACAAGACTAACCCCGTTTATTTGGTTCCCAAGGTATGCGGATAGTCCCGAAATTGCTGAATACAATCTCGTATTCCCACGGTTATAGTCTCTCTCTCCCAAAAAGGGTGAGATCCTCATTAGAAATGTGATTCCTCCAGCACAGAGAGTGTCCAAAAACTTGCTATTCGTCTCTTCATTGAGAGGCCTGGTTTTTTCATGAATTACGGTTGCTTGGGTAAGGGGGTCTGTCAAAAAAGGTGGGTGGTCCCAACTGGCTTAAGAATCTCCCTTTTGCGGGACATTCCTTTTTGATACCTGTACGGTTTTCACATAAGCCTCCACCTTTGAAAAGCTGGCTCAATCCTGGAGGTACGTTCGGGCAAGTAAAGCAAGTATGAATTCCTGTGAACAACAAAATAGAGGAATGCAATGGGCGACAATGTCTCTCGAGGCGAGACACGTTGTCCTTATTCGCACATAATCACAATTGAAACCGCCAAAACTACGTCGTCATTCGTTCCCATGTTACGCTGTTGTTCATAGAGTAATTCGTCAAATATTGACATTCAGTGTATGCAACCAAATCGACAGAAGTAGATTTAGAGAGAAGTAAACTTCCAAAACTCGATAAGAATAGAGGTAATAGGAATACATTAACGTGTCATTCTGACGCATTCAAATGAGTTCCAGAACCTTCCATCTCTTTCTAGACCATGCGTGACCGTACGTGAAATGACCGTCAGCGTACGTGGAGTCCCGTCCGTCCGTTACGTGTTGCCCCTATAAAACCCCCTCTCCAGAGCTCATTCCATCATTTCTTCATCCTGCGAGGTCGTCTCCTACTCTACTAACCCCTCCACTACTCGTCTACAGATGTTTAAGCCGCACGCCCATCCGCTGGATCGCCCCGGGACCCTCTGAAGACCGATGTCTGGGCCTTCGGTTAGTACAACCTTCTGAAGCCTTGAAAAACTCTCTTCTTTAGGCATCATGGCATGGGAGATCTACCACAACGGGCAGGAGCCGTACCCTGGCATGATAGTCCCCGAGGTCGCTCGCGAGGTCCTGCAGAACAACTACCGGATGCCCTTCCAGCCGCTGGTGCCCCAGCATGTCGCCGACATCATCACGAACCGCGTCTGGGCCCAGGGGTGCAACGACAGGATCTCGATGGCTGAGGTCTCGCGGAAGCTGCAAGTGATGTTCGGCGTCGAGCGGCCGGACCTGGCCATGAAGAGCGGAGACCATACGAAGAAGACGAGGCACCACTAACTCTCCAAAGCGATTCAGAATAACAGAAACTACGACACAATTTATACGATTAACAATAAAAATTGTTAACTTATGAGTTCTTGTTTTTCTTGTGTGTATTTATTTCACTAGTAGTTTCAGCTTGTGTGCCATAACGTTATTTTTCGATTTGGGGACCAAATGCTGAGAAAACTGCTTATTTTGTTCAGCTTTTGCTTTCTTGTATATCAGTGTTGGTTCTTGTGCCTGAATGCAATGTGCCCCTGGGTTTATGCGCTTAGAAATTGGGGGATTGAATAGCGCCCATTTGTTGCCACGAAAGAGTTGTAGGTCTACGCAAAACCAAAAATTGTACACAAGATGAACAAAGAATGAGATACTGTAGATCTGCAATGAATACAATTCGTGCACCAATCTGACATAATTATGTTCTTGAGTAGACTAGTTTTTGATGGGGAATCTGGCAGTTTTTCAAGTTAGAACACCCTTTAAACGGAATCCCTAATATGGCAACACCCGGGAGGCTCCATAATTGCTGGCAACCTGGATAGTTAGTGTGTGGCAGGCTGGTAGTATATGGGAAAAGAGTCAAAAGTTAAGACGACCGTCAGCCGGTCGCAGGTTACAAGTACGAATGTGGCAGTCAGCTGGAAATTATGAAAGCCAACGAACCAGTCGGCTGGTATCAACTGGCAAAAGGAAATCACGTGCCAATCAGCTGCCAATCCAAAATACCATAGTGGCAGGCAGACGGGTGGCAGCACTAAAACTGACAACCGTCTGGCACAAGAATTGAAGTTCAGTGTCAATCGGGTGGTTTCATAAGGTAAAAACAGAGAATTTGTCCGATTTTGGCCGTTGGCTGGCACAACTCGAGTAACTATGACAGCTGTAACAAGGAAACCATTGTGCCAGCCAGCTGGCAATAAAAAGCACCAATGTGACAGACGGGTACCAGCAATGAAATCCTGTATAAGGTGCCAGATGGCTGGTACATAGAGAAAGCGGGAAATGTCCCAACCAGCTGGTAATACATAAAATTGTAACATTAACAGCCAAGTGGCAGCAATAAAATTGTTCCAGCTGGCTGGTACAGTTCAAATTGGAGTGAAATTCACCAGCTAGGTGGCTCCAGAGGGGAATTGCGAGAGAGAGAGAGAGAGAGAGAGAGAGAGAGAGAGAGAGAGAGAGAGAGAGAGAGAAGAAAGAGATACGAACCTGCCTCCCACCGTTTTCACCTCCTCGGGTGGGTCTGAACTGGGCAAAAACACGAGTATGCAGGGGTCCGTTCGGAGGCGGTCCGAGCCGAGGCAGAGCGGATCCCTTGGGTGGAACAGCAACGACACCTGACGCAGAGTGCCGCCGCAAACGACAGACAGCGGCAGCTGGAACGCCACTCGGCCAGAGCGAGACGACATAAACCTGAATGTAATAATGGAGAGACGGCTATTCGAGACAGCTGTAAATAAAACAACGCGCAGAGGATGATTTAGAGCCATTTTGGTGCAAAAATTGATTTACTTTGTAACAAAAAAAACCGTTTTGAAAAAAACATTATCAACATACCTGGGATCTTCATTATCCAATCGTAGTTTTCCATTCGTGATGCCGGCGGCAATTTTGTCGTCGAGGAGGAAGAGATACGGATCCAGGTAGGGCGTCTGGGCGGAGATTTTGTACGGCTGAAAAGAAGAGTTCACATATGGTTAATTCAAATTGTGGGGTCATGTCAGTAACTTCTAACTTCAAATAATTTTCAAGTATAAATATAGATAAACCAGATTTCAGACGAACAACGTAATTGGACAGATTTCACCGGAATTCCTTTTTTAGGGTGAAAGGATTCATGTTTCAAACGAATTCAATCGGATTTGATGATTGGTGTTTTTCTCTAGCCTCTTTGAAAGCCTCCTTTGAATCATCGTCATCAAAATATGTAAGTTTCACCGACAATGGGGGCGCACATCAGAAGCTTGGGAGTACAGATGATACTGCCAATGCCGTGCTGAGCACAGAGATCGAGGTCGAAGAATTCAAAATTGACTTTTAGTGACGCACATGGGTGACCTGTACCTCAATTTAACCGATTTCACCACAAAACTTCAACAAACAAGTTTCGGGGTAACCTCTACACCCGTTTTCAATTACTGCTCCTACCTGATAACTCGGGAACGGGAGCTGATTGAGAAGCCTCCTCAGCGACTCTGGCGAGTGTCTGGGGTCTCCCCTCTTCCTCCCTCTGTCTATGGCCATCCTAGCGTGTACTGGGAAGAGATCCGCTCCCACCCAGGCGTCCGTCGTAATCGGGAACAACAGAGATGGGCTCAATGCAACGACACAGTTGTAGAAACGCTCGTCAAACTGAAAATGTTCCAGCCGGTGACATAGCGGACCAGCCCGGAGGCAAGGTTCAAAAACCAACCGAGTTGTAGATATCCAATATCGAGGCGTCTCTCCAGTCCATGATGACGAAAAAGCAGGGCAGAGAGGAGGTCTCCCGCCCAAAGTCCCCTACTTTAACCAAAATTAAAACAAAAAATATGGGTTACTTACGTGGTAACATGCGGATGAGGAGGAAGAATTCTTCGAATATATGAACTTTGTCAAGTCTCAGTTGGTTGAAATACTCGGAAGAGCGGAGGAACTCGGCGATTTTTCCCTCTTCTTTCGAGCGGTGGTAGAGGAAGGTGAGGATTCGTTGTTTGAAGCCGGAGACGAAGTTCGTGCGAAGGTGGGAGGCTTGGGTTACTCTGGAAAAAGAGGGGTTAGAGAGAGAGAGAGAGAGAGAGAGAGAGAGAGATAGAGAGAGAGACTCACGGTAGATGGAGGTCATCGTCGTCCAAAACCGAAGGCCCAATGTCCTTCAACGGAATCAGGGCTCCAGTCTGTGGATGGATCCGTAAAAGGTGCATAACTTGGTGTTGATGGGAGGTGACGCAGAGGAAGCGCTTGCTTATTTGTACTCCGTGTGGTAGAACTATCCGATCTCGACGGAACACGTGCTGACTGACCACGGCGCCCTTCTGAAAAAGGAGTTTTAACATTAAGTAGTTCTACTGTAAATATATTAGAAGTTGCTTCTACACGTTTTCTAGCATATCTCAGTAGCAACAATGGCAAGGGTCCGCTCCAAAATTTAAAAAAAATTAATGGCGGACCGACGTTTTTCCAATATTTTCAGGGCCCCAAATTTTGCCATGTCGATATTCGGCTTTCCCGAGGTAATGGTGGTGGACACTAAGAATGTCGGATTGTTAAGGCTATTTTTGTTTAAAAGGGATATAACTTCCCAAAGTTTTGAGGGGTTACCCTATTAAAACGCCTCGAAGTCAATTGCGGATACATCAATTGTCAGGCCCTCCTGGTGTATGCTGAATACCAGCGTAAGTGTATGCTGAATACCCATGAGTATCCGATATTGCAGTGATTGCAAAACTGTAAACAACAAACAAGTTGACACATTTTTCAGTTTTGCAGGATTGTCTAGCAGCCCATCCGTGTTCCCCAGAATAGTTACACTGGGTTTTACAAACCGTAGTGGTCAACTTTAATTCGTACAACTCGGGTGTCAATAGGGAGAAAAACTTTTTTCGGATGTTCACACAGCCTACCTTTACAATTAAACTTATAAAAGAAGCACGGTATGGCCCATAAATGTTCTCAGCCTTCCAAATTGCTCAAAGGGTTCTTAAAAAGAAGGAAATTCCATGCCCCAGACAAAAATCCGTTTCCTTGTGGCTGTACTCTGGCTCCAATTTGAATTCGTTCTAGAACCATCCACGATTAGCCTATCGTCTGCTCCCTCCTTTTTTCAGAGCTGTTTGTTCACTGCACTCCAATTAGCATACATATTTTTCCCAATATAATCCCTCCTCCCACCCCTCCCTCATCCCGTTCATCATGGCTCAGTCGGTTCCCCCCGGTGACATCGCCACACAGCCCGGCTCGAAGATCGTCTTCAACGCGCCCTACGATGACAAGCACACCTACCACATCAAGGTTTCGTGTCTTCTTCGGCCTCTTTGAGCCTCCTTCTTCAGATCATCAACTCGTCGGCCCGCCGCATCGGATGGGCCATCAAGACGACCAACATGAAGCGCCTGGGCGTTGACCCCGGCTGCGGAGTGCTGGACCCCAAGGAGGCCATCCTGATGGCCGTCTCCTGCGACGCCTTCGCCTTCGGACAGGAGGACACCAACAACGACCGCATCACGGTCGAGTGGACCAACACTCCTGATGGCGCCGCCAAGCAGTTCAGGAGGGAGTGGTTCCAGGGAGACGGCATGGTCCGCAGGAAGAACCTCCCCATCGAGTACAACCCTTAGAAAATACATTCAATGAAGCTGGAGCGATAAATAGATCTTTCTGTTGATTCCTATGTTCACTGTTCTGTATTAGTCGTAATGCACGAGTCAGGGCATAGTCAGAATGACGCGCAGCCCAACTGTAGCAATTTCACTGGAATTCGATGTTTCGTGGGTGGAATTCGATGTTCCTGCCCGTCCGTAGTAGGTTAAAACGACGCCACTGCGGTCTACAGTAATATACCTAATAGGAAAATAGCTCTAGAAGATAACATGCGATTGGACAAACGCGCAGGCCTTCCTTACGGGACCCCCAATACCATGCCTGAGTCTCGCCACTAGCAGTGTTCATCGGCGTTTCACAGTCGAGCATGCAGCTTGATGGTCGTTTCTATCGGTTCCAACGCTATGTTCATGCGGATTCCGCACCCTCTCTTGCTGCATAGTCATAGCAGGACGTAAGGTGTTCGGGGTACCTACGTAATTCGGCGTTTGGTTGAAAATGGTAACAAAAAAACTAAAAGGGGGCTTACGTTGCCCCCGAGGCACCATTTGGGGAGCTTACGCATCCAACCCCCAAAACACTGCTCGTCCAGCTATATGCATAGTTCATACGAGAAGGGATGATCAGCAAGCCGGGATAAAACTCACGATCATTCCACCTAGTAATATGGGTCCATTCAAAAACCGAACTGGAGTATTGCCAAACCAAGCCAATCAATGTGGACAACTGTCAATCTCTTGAATGAGCGTATTCAACATACTCGCTGGTTTTGAAAAACGTCAGTCAATTTTCGTGGCGGGAGCCGATTTCCTAGCCGGCTGCATTTCTGGCCAACTGACAAAATGCCACATTCGTTTACTGTGTTCCACGTGCTCCATGGGAAAGGGTGAACGGGACCTGATCGACAAAAGTGGCTGGTCGGCCCGGTTAACAAGTCGGGCCGAGAATTGTTTCTCAAGTCTGAGAACGACGCCTTGGTAATATAACTTTTAAAAACCAAAACATACCAATTTCTTCATTTCTGGAGAACCACTTATAGTTATTTATTTGCTCCGGGACCCAAAATAGACCAATCCTTTAAAACTCACCGCCACATCGATGCAGTAGAAATAGAAATCCTCTATATGTCCATTCACCAAAGGAACGCCCTCATTGGTCCGAAATATGGAGTCGATCGATAGTTGATTGTCATTCACCTGCAATACTTCCTACATTCAGCGGGGTAAAACCATTCGTCGATTGAAGCCACGCCCCCTTTTCTGAACCCACAACCCCTACAGTCCTTTAAATTACTCACATTGGCACTGGCGGGCACGATGAGGTGCCGGGCGTCATCTGTGAAGAGAACGCACTCCAACCGGAACTGTACGTCCACCTGACGGACTTTGATTTCGCTTTGGAGCGTGAACAATTCCTGAAAAAATTACAGAATTTAAAAATTAATTAAAGGACTGTCTCACATTTAATATTTGGTCGTCCCTGGCAGACTTGGCAGCCTGTACCCCGTTGTAGCGATAGATCCGAAGGGTGTCCAAGTGAAAGGAGAGGGTGATGAGACGGAGGCCGTCGGGGGTCCAGCCGAGGATATGGTCACGAGGACCTAGCATTTCTTGGGCCTGAAAAATAAAGGGATTAGGTTTTCAAGGTAAGCAAGGGTCCCACAACAACGTGTCGATCTAGAGGTATTGTGGTGTAGAGGTCACGGTCGTGGCGGTACTGGTTCGTGTCTGAAACAGTGGTTGTTAGGTAAAGTCACACATGGTCAAATCTTCAAATAGATACCACAAACGCCCTTTTCCTAAATAAAAAAATATTTTCCTTGATTAACCGCCGATTAACATGGACACCACAAACCATAGTTCTCACGGGCCGGGCGGACTTGAAAAAATCCTCGGTTCGTCAACTCGGACCACTCTGTCAAACTGACACCCACGCGACCAAGGTTCGATCCCGGTCGATACACGTAATTTTTGCTTACTAAGAATTTGTTCAAATATGTAACAGAACTATTATGAAAGAGTTTGGAAGGTTTTTAAATTTTTTTATGTAAACAGAAATAACGACTTAAAGAAATTTTAATTCGACAAATTTACCGGACCGAAGCGGGGCGGTCCGGCCCTTCTCATGAGAACTATGTCGTCCCAATAGCAAATGGCTGAAATGATATTCGATGCGTCAGGCGACACCACTAAACCAAGCAAGTAAGGATCCCGGGGACAGATGGACTTGACCGATTTAACAATCTTCACGCGAGTTCGATCCCGAATGATGCAACACGAGGGTACTTTCCCTGTTTCCTTTTATTCATTTAGCCCAATGATTCCGGATAATGTTCACTGACCGACGAACTGACGAAGTCACTTATTTTATAGGAATTTCGAGCATGCTAATGAGGTTCAATGTCGATTTACATATTGATTCCAATGCTTAAAACACATACTATTCCAATGCATAAAACTTGCATGATATCGGTCTTTAGCTGTATGTGGTGCAGGGGTGGGAAGAAAAATGGCGCGAATACTAAAAATTTGAATTTTTGGTATGTTGAATTACTTTTTCCTTGTTTTATGAATATTTTGTTTCTATTTTCGATTTGGGTTTATAAGTAATACTCAGTAGCTCCTCAGAATAGTAAAAAGAAGACATAAAATAGTTCATTTTTTTCTTTAAATAAGACTATGGTGAAGATATAACGATTTTTTTTTTGAAAGAGCGCGTCCAATTTATACAAAAACATAAAAACATTGAAAAACTAGTCAGAAAACGTTAATTTCAATTTTCAAAAATTACCAATTTCGAATAATTTTGCTTGGCGCCTAAACATT
Source organism: Oscheius myriophilus (assembly GCA_964057215.1). Lineage (NCBI taxonomy): Eukaryota > Metazoa > Nematoda > Chromadorea > Rhabditida > Rhabditidae > Oscheius > Oscheius myriophilus. Next base: position 20,539,135 of record OZ059902.1, read on the forward strand.
CAGGGCCTTGGGCCGTCCCTGGGCCCAAGCATCAAGGCCCTGGGCCGGCCCAGGGACTGGGCTTTCGTACTCCAAGGACTGGGCTTTCTGGGCCAGCCCTGGATTTTAACCACCCCTGGTGTGGTGCTGCTAATAAAAGTTTTCACCAGAAGGGCTGGCCCGTGGACCGAAAAAATTATCGGCGCAGATTGAAAATTTTTTCAAATTTAATTCTTTAAATCGTTCTTACATCTTACCTTAAATCTTTAAAACCTTCAAAGCTCATTCATACTACTTCTATTACAACTATTTCTAAGATAGCAAAAATTAAGGGCCACGGCCGGAATCGAACCTTGGTCGTGTGGGTGACAATTCGGTTAGGTGGTCTGAGTAGACGGGCCGAGGATTTTTTCTAAAACGGCCCGGCCCGTGAGAATTATGCTCACAACCGAAAATCACGGCCGATGTTTTCTATGTTCGAAGAATGCATTCAGACAGTCTCATAAAGCGACAAATTAGCAAAGTTTTATAAGAATTGGGACTCAACTTACGTCATTCTGAGCCATATTGACACCCGGTTGGCATAAAATACAGAGAACCCACGATGTGGAGAATTTGTTACAAAATAAGGGACACGGACTGCATATTGCGCACACTTTTAGCACATGCCTGTCACGAACCGGTCTCTAAATTTGCCATACTTTTACTTGAAATACATTAGTTTTAGTGCTTCAGATTAATAACCCTTCGCTGCCTGAATAAATTGAAACTAGCGAAAATAATAGCCCAAGGCTTCCTTACCTCTCCTCCTCCGGCCCAATTCTCGATCCCTCAACATGACGACTTGGTTGCAGGTGAGTAGCCTCCTCTTCAAATACCACTCCTTGCTGTACATGGGTGTCGTCTCATTATCCTCATCCAATTCCTCCTCCTCCTCTCTTGATGCTCTTGACGTGGATGGCCGCGAGTCGAGTTGATTCATTTCCTACAATAAACCACCAATCAACACATTATTATCACTCAAAATTAGGAAAAATCACATGGGTTCAACGCCAAATACAGATAACTTGAATAAAAAGGGGTAGATAAAAGATTTTAATGCGCACTTCTTCTACTAGAATACGGACAACATAATTCCTAAGTGTCTAGTTGACTCTGTTCCACTGGAAGTAGTCGGGCTTGAAGTGGCCGGGGGCCGGGTGATCTTCCAGGAAGGGGGCGTCCAACTTGCCCTCGGAGTACAGCTTACGGCGCTGGGCGGCGATCGCTTCGGCACGCTGGAAAGAGGAAAAATTAGGTGACCATACAGAAGCACAGTTACACCTGGTCAAGGTACCGCTGGGATATATTTTGCGACAGCCTCCTCTAATAGAAAAAAAACTTTTCAAAATTTGCGGTGGGCCCCGTAACTTTGCAAAAATTGGCAAGAGCGAAATTGCAACACCTCAAACACAGGGGCTCGTGGAGGTTGGTCCAGCTTGTGGATAATTAGGGTTAAACCCCTGAAGGGACCATCAGGGACTTTTGAAAAGCAATACCACAGTGGAAAGAACGCTTTCATTATTTACTGTCTGTTAATCCGCAAAATTTTTTCTCATTACGTATGATAGCTAGGTATTGGCGTTAACAGATTGAGATCGACGTAATCTGTGAGCTGACAGGCCGGGCCGTAAATGAAAAATTAAATTTTTATATTTGTATAAATCGGCAGAACAATTTTTTAAACCCTTTAAATAATTTAATAGTGTTTGCTATTAATATATAAGTCAATATTATGCGTACAAAAAAGAAAGTCACCGACCGGGATCGAACCTTGGCCCTGTGGGTGACAATCTGACTGGGTGATCTTGGGTAAATCGGCCGTCCAAAATTTTCGAAAAAGGCGCGGGCCGAGAAATTTCGACTGTGAGCTCAAATGCTCTAACGGTCCCAACGATTTACAAACAGACCTACGAATTTGAGCACGCTTGCAACGACACAAAAGAAGAAAAAGAGTAGTTTATCGGTGATTTCTCAACAGAGAGCAGTTCAAAGTTCACTGCGTCCTGCGCAAACCGCTCCCGCCTCTTCGGTTGATAACCGCAATTTATCACCGGCTAGAGGGATTCTCACCAGTGCTTACAAAACGATTTCTATTCGAAGAGACCCTTGCAATTGCCACAAAGGGACAACCAAAGGATTTGAACAATTTTGCCTGGATAACAATATGTAGAAATGTATTTTAAAATGCCAAAAAAGTGTTAGTAGGTCAAAAATGCTCACCTTCTTCTGCTTGTCGCCGGTGAGGCACTCCTGGTAGTCCCTGTGCTCCAGGTCGCAGTACTTGCGGCCCATCTTGGCTCCGTAGGCCTCCATGCACCTGTAGAACTGCGACTCGAAGAAGCCACAAATACGGCCTGGAATCGAAAGAATAAATTTTCGCATCTCAAACACGTTTAAAAATATTATAACGGTAATTAAGACTCATGTGCTACAACTTTAACGCAGAGAAAGCCTAACAGAAAGCAGACGATGTATTTAAGTACCAGATGACTGACACGAGTAACCGATTAACTTTCATACATTGCGCCATATAGTTCAGACCTATGTTCAACGCATACATCTCTCGAGTAGTAGTCCGTTTATATGTTGCAATAACTTTCCAGAAATTTGAAACAATTGCACAGAATTCATGAGCCCAAAATGTGAAATTCAGTAGTTCTGACATTATTGGCACGGAACTCGCTCGTTCTCTATGATAATCGGCTCCAGGTAAGAACAAGCTACCAAGACAATGCATCAGAAAGGTGAGGAAAAAACACCTTTTCAACTCCTGATGATCAGGGTTAAATTCGACGAAAACGCAGTGGGAGTCGCGCAAAACAAACCACAAACGTAACTTGTTCATGTATGCACCAAAGCCGGTCAGAAGAAATTAAAGGACTACATGTCCCAGGTTCCTACATTGCCGCGGACAGAGCCAATGCTGTTAGTATGCCTCAGATCATACCGCGGGATAATTCCAAACGTACTCTGGAGCTAGCAGTCTTTTAAACTATCGCGGTTTGATATGCCGTGGAGCAGTGAAGACAGACATTTTCCAGAAACAGTGGTACACGGAAGGTCGAAAAATGTCCGTTATTTTATAAGTTCCCTCCGCAGAAACCAACTTTATAGAAAAAAAACTGAAGAAAACCTACCCTGCTGGGAGAGGGGGACCGCGAGGGTGTCGGAGAGCGGGGTCTTGACGATCGGCGTGAGAGTCTGAAGATTCTCCGGCACTCTGTTACCCGTCGCCATCTTCTGAAACCAAATATTTCATTCAATGGTTCGAAAAATCAAGAAACATGCACAAGAAACGCCCTTAAACTCCTCCACCTCTCCCTCTGTTAGCTGCCTCGTTGGCTCTGTTTTCATTAGTTTCTGCCAGCCACTCTGGGCAATTTGACCCCCTGCCGCTCCCTAATGCTATAAAAGGGAGCTCCAAGTTTGCACCAGGCGGGAATCAATAAGACGCAGCGGATTCACTTTTGCCGCCTGGTCAGCGCTTATGGACGTCGTTTACGATATAGTCGAGAGTGAGTTTAATCATTCCATTTGAATTAATCATAACGAGGAATTTATTTTTTCCATGCGAATGGTTACTTTTCTCATTAGAGAGTCATCGTTCTCACGGAGCGCTTTGGTTCGACCTAAAAACAGCCTGTTTACGTGAATTAACTGCTCAAAACGACAGGTTTCGTAGAGTAGAATAAATAACGGGCTGGCCCGGATAGAAAAATATGGATCCCCCACCATGATTGCAGCGACAAATGAATGCTTGAGTTAAATTTAGGGTAAACCGAAGTCGAAACCTCAAAGTGAAAATGCAATAATACATCGAAGTAGTGTTCCTAAAAGTAAATTTTTAAATTACGATTTTTTATACACCAAAAGTTTATTTTCTTCAAAATCTTTTTTATTTAGAATCTTTTATTTTTATACATTAAAAAGAAAAACACGATGAATTTTAAAAAAGAGACAATTATACAAGAAAAATTAAAATGTTCGTGTTTTTTCTCACAAAAAAAGCGTTTTTTTTTTCGAAGAAAAACAAGAAAAATGTGATTTTTTTGTGGTTAAACATTAGCATAAAAATAAAAAAAACCACATGAAACCGAATAAAATTCGAAAAATCGAAGTTTCGCAACCAAAAAAATTTCTGCACAAATTTGGCTTTTAAAATGGCTTCTTCCAACGACAACAAAAAACGCTATTTTAGTTCGAATCAATATTATATTTTTTAATGGCTTTAAAAATACATTTTTTTCATAAATTGTTAGTTAAAAAGAACTTTGTTCTTTGGAAAATTCGAATTTAAAAATTCAGACTCAAAAGAACGCGAAAATTACGGGTTTAACTTATTTAAAGTTCATTTTTAAAATAGCACCATTAGTTGAGCTCAAAAAACAGCAAATGCTTAAAATTTAAAAACAGCAAATGCTTAAAATTACGACAAATATTGGAACGCACTATAAAAAGTAATTTTAAAAAATTTTCTGCAAAAATGTTTTCAACTTACCTTTTGTTTTAAATTGTCACGTGAAAAGCAATGGCTGAAATTAAGTTTTTTAAATATTGAAGTTTCTAAACTAAATAAACGTAAAAACCCTTAATTACCAGGTGTCTACGTGTTTATTCCCATAATCGCCGTGGCGTTTTTCTGCGGCGTGCTCTACCTCAACAACAAATTGGGCCTTCTCAACCTGGACACTTTGCAAGACCCAAAAGGTATATTTAAAATAAATAAATAAAATATTGGTTTCAAACCACAGAGTACAATCTGAAAAAAAGAACCGGACTAAATAATTTATTATAGATTCTGGAGAAGCAGCGGAGAGGAAAAAGACGAACTGACAGACAAATAAAGGGAAATAAACATTTCTTCGGCTCCTACACAGACTATTAGACTCACAGGAGGGATATATACACGACGCACGAAATACAACATTCGAAATTCGCAAAATAAAAAAAAGGTCCCACAGAGAAAATCACAAGAGATCAGGCTTATTACGGTAGCTTCGGGGGGACCGGGGTCTATTCACGACGGGTGTTTAAAGGACTACTTGTTTGACTAGGCAGTGTTTAAAGGACTGGTTTAAAGGGTGGTTTCGATCGATTTCTTCACCATGGCCGCGAATTCGCCATTGTCGTCGGGGTCCGTGTACTTGAGGAAGAAGGGCTCCTGCGAGAGCGTCTTCAGGTTCGGCCGGTCCCCGGGCATCTTCTTCAGGCACTTCGACACGAAAGTCACCAAGTCGTCGCTGAAAATGGGGAAATTAGGCTGTCGAGGTGGGACCTAAAAACGTTATAATCCTCTTCGGCACATAGTGCCACCATTTTGATGTTACTCTTGCTGGTATAGCTTTCGCCACGTCTTTCCCATTGGTAACTCGGGTCACTTAAAAAACGGAACTGGACTTCTGCATCCCCCTTTTTTCCATTTGGACAAAGAGTCCCGCCACGAAGGTGTGCTTTGTCGTCTTGAAATACGGCATTTTCAAGTTTAAACCATTTCGCCGCTGATTTTTTGCCTATTTAAAATAATAATAATTTGACGCTTTTTAGTAACAAAAACTCAAAAAGTACTTGCATGTAATGTAACCAATAATTATTTTCTGGTTGCGTACATTGCCTCAGTATTCTATGTCACGAAAACTCAGAGCAACAGCGAAATATTGTCACGATGTGAAGATATTTTGGCAGCGGCACCGTTGTAACTTATTCCGTTTGAAACTAACGTAACTGATTCGAAGGCCCGTATAAAGAATATTGTAAAAATGGCGTGTGACTCAAAACAACATCAACGAGGACCATTCGAGCATAAAGAACTCAAAATGAGCCTCATTGCGCAATTTCAACACGATTTTTGAGCCCGGTAAAAGTTCGAATTCAACATCGGCAACGCAAATAGTCTTTCCATTTTCTTTCAGTTTTATTTGGCCATTCATGTTTTTCTAACCCCAGCAAAATACTGCCACAGCCTCGCCTTTTAAAGAAATCCGGAGCATGCTAATAAGTTCCCGCCAAGGTTTAAGCTAATTGTGGATAAGGTCATTAGCATGCAATTTTTAGTGTATATAACTTGAGCTCCCGATGAACAACTAGTTATCCGTTGTCAGCATTTTTGGCACAAAAAAACTGAAGATCAAAAACAATAGCAGTGCGTAATTGTTGTGAGGACAATAAAAATCGGCGTTTAGTTCAAAATTAAAAAATGAAATGGAGCTTGCGCTGCCGAGACAACAATGGAGGGGGTTACGTTTTGAACCCCCCCCCCCCCCCCCCAAATGCTCACTGTCCAGGCCTCACCATGGATTATTTTGTTAGTGAATTTGCGAATTTCACAATTTCGAAGAAGTTCTATGAAGTCGTGTCGTCAAAAAAGGCTGAAAACTATGACTGTGTTCGCCACGCTAAGCGAAGGAATTTAAAGATTAAGTATGATACAGCTTGATGTTAACAAAAGAGCCTGTCCGGAAAGTGCGAACCTCTCCCAGCTTTAAAATTGTAACAAAAAGACAATAAAAAATGTAATTACCTGAAGATACCGAGAGGGAGCGTCGGTGGCAACTCGTTGACTATGTAGTCGAGCATTTCGAATATAGCCATGGCTGCGGGGTTATTGGCGGAGGCCTGGTAGTGGGGGACCTGAAGAACATGCTTACCTCTATCATTCTGCGTCTCATTCACTCTGTATGTTTTCTCCTCTCTCTCTCTCTCTCTCTCTCTCTCTCTCTCTCCAAACCCACATCAGTGCGTCCATCGGCCAGCTCCACTTTCTCCTCCGGGATGCCGAAAATGGCTGCGTACTCGGCCCTGGAAGGCGTGGGCACCGGGTACTTTCCGATGAGCAGCTCCACCAGAGACAGACCGAACGACCAGATGTCCGAGTGGATCGTGTAGTGGGAGCCAGTCAGACGCTCGGGCTAAAATTGAATTTTAGATTATTGAAATTGAATTTTAAAAAGGCGAAAATGGCTTGGAAAATAACAAACCGCCATGTAGGAACGGGTGCCGACGAAGGAATTGGCCATGCTGTCGATGAGCATTCCGGAGACGCCAAAGTCGCAGAGCTTGATCTCGCCGTTGCTGTTCACCAACATGTTCGACGGTTTCACGTCTGAAAAGAAATCGATATAAACATAAAATTTGGAAAATCGTATTTTTGAATAAACACTCGCGATGGGGCCAACTGTTTCTTAACAAAGCCTTTCCTTAGTGGAGCGTGATAGGTCCTATAAGTGCTTTAGTTTCCATTAATTTTGAATGCAAAGTGGCTAGAATGGTTATAATGTATCGGCTCGAGATCCGGCTTCTCGAGAGAACAAATTTCCATTGAAAAAACAATCGAGTCGAAGAAATTATTCTGAAAACTTCAATTCTTGGCCGATGTTTAGCAGAAGAGCATTTTCACAGCGCCCACGGTTTTCACTGAAGGGCGAGCCGTGAGAGCCATTTTCTAAAATTGCCTTTCAGGAATGGAAGCAAATTTTGAATGGACATTACGAGAATTTGGACCTTTGAGCTTTTCGATCTCTGCAGAACTAATAACAATGCCTTAATTTAAACTAAACAATTACGGCAGGCGGTTTTCAGGGTCTTCTTATCAGCATTAAAGAACTGCCAGCCCGCTCTTTACAGAATGCAGTACTTAAAAAAATAAAAATAATGGCATGTCTTGGACGCTCAAGGCTTAAAAAAATACCTCTGTGCAGGATCTTGATCTCATCCTTAAGGTAGGTGAGTCCGCGCACCACGGCGACTGCAATGCGGCCAACGAATGGCTCCGACAGGCGGCCCATCTAAATACTTCAATTGTTAAAATGTTTGCCAAAACTCCAACCTTCTTGAGAACAATGTCGAGGGAGAGTCCGTCCATGTACTCCATGCAGATCGAAATGTCGTTGTTGTCGAGGAAGGCGCCGTAAAAGCCGACGATGTAGGGGCTGTTGCACTTGTGCAGGACGGACAACTCTGAAAAAGACAGTGTGACAGAGAAAGAGCGGAACGAATTATAGCGTTAACACAGAAGTTTTGGCACGGGCCGGCCCGAAAATGGAATAAATGCTAACAGATACACTTTGGAACGCTACGAACCCTTGATGATCTGCTGACGGACGGAGGGCTTCACTTCCAGGTGGACCAGCTTCCGCGCCATGGTGACTCCCTTCTTCCGATGAACCACCTTAAAAGCAAGAATAAATATGATAAACAGTAAATTTTAAAGGACTGGGCGGAATTTGGTCCCGCCACGACATTTGAAATACCGCGTCAGCTAAACACCCTAAGGGAATAAAACTTTGAAAAGGCTTTTACAATTGCTATAAATGGAATTACAAAGGTCGGTAGATCAGTGTTGCTACCAAATCCGACATTTCTTAAAGGTCTATTTGTTGTGAAACTCCCCAACGTCACGGTAACACGGAATCTTAAAGGTCTACGGAGTGAGTCGCTTTCTATTTTCAGAATGCGGTATGAATTAATGACTATGGCTCTAAAGGACTGTTTAGCGCATTAATATTAAAGGAATGCAAGCGCTCTTTTAAAGGTTTGCAGTCATTTACGAAACACGCAGTCTCGCAACGAATCTGAGCGCTTCGTGTTTGAACCATTTAACACAGTCCTTAAAAAATAGAACACCTGAAACCAAAATTTCAACAGAAAAACTACAGTACCTTGGAAACGACGCCTCCGTTGCCCTTGCCGAGCTCGCCGAGATTGTCCAAGACATCTTCCGACAGATCCGCCTGAAATCCACGATTTAGGCCGATTTTAAAGGGACTTTTGAATTAAATTCGACAATTTACCATTGAGGAACTTACTGAATAGCTGGGACTAAGAATAAAATCATTTGGAACCTGCGAAACCCTTTAGGAATGTTTGGTTTACATTTTTTTCGTCCAAACTAAAAACTGCGGCTATTTGGGTTATTTAAAAAAAAAAAAAACACACTTTTAACTGGTGAAACAGAAATTTTATTTAAAAATTCACCTGGATAGAGTCCTTTATCTGTAGCCATTCGCTGAGCCGCTGTTTCTGTGTCTCATTGACGGTGATCGAGCGGAGACGCTCCTCGATGGAGACCACGTCGCTGCCCCCCTCGTCCTCCTTGGTCCCGTCTTCCTTTTCGCTCTCATTCACAGTGGGCGGAAGACTGAGACCCAACGGATTCCGGCTCTTACGGCCCGACATTTCTCTGAAATGAGGCGATTAATTGAAATCCACGAATTCGGGAGCGAAAAAGATGCCAAAAGATCGAAATTTCTTATTAAAACACTGAAAAATAGCTATTTACATCAAATGAGGGTAACACTAACAAAAATTAAGCAGCTTTTGTAAATAAAAATGTAAAAATAAAAATGACTGGGTAAGGCCACGCCCCTATTGCAAACACGCAGTTTCTGCTAAACAGCAGGCACTGTGTAAACAAAGGACGTGCAGAACTTCACCCGAAACTTTAAAATCGTGCAATTCCGCAATTGCGATTGATAATTGATACTGACCTCTTAATCACAGGCTTACTACCGCAAATTATTGGAACAGTACCAAGCCAATTCAAGTAAAAACCTTGAAATAGCTACAAAGCCCTATAAAAATAGAATTTGGGCGCAAGGCGGCCAGATATTGGCAAAACAGAGGGTAATTGGGCTGCAGATTTCAATTTCTCACACAGGTGCCGCATAAGGATATTGACGGCCGACCCGATGCGGATTGCTATGTTAATCTGATTTCGTAATGTGTTTGCGCCAGCCGGCTGGCAGATGACAGCTGGTCCCGCCGCGAAATGAAACACGAAGCCGTGCGTCAATTGCAGCTTTTGCTCTTTTGTTCTCATCCGCTATTGACAGCCGATGTTTATTTTGGTTAATTTTTGTTTATTTTACGTATTTTTATAGCTGAAATATTAATATATATTTTAGGAAAATGCCGGCGGACAAGGAATACGTGGATACTTTGGTGAAGAGTGGAAAACTGGCGCTTCTGGAGCCAAAGGAGCAAATCCTCGAGTTGCAGACCATCCTCAAGGACAAGTGAGTTGTTAGAAAGATAATATTTAAAGTTAAAATCTTTGTTGGTATGGGCGCGTGGGTCCCGCCCCGAAAATGTGACCCTCTTATCTTGAAAAGCTGCTGTCATCGGGGCGCCATATCGGGAAACAATGGCTGAGAAACCGGTAAACATTTCAATAAAGCATGTTAAAGGACTGGAATTTCAATGAAACGGGTAACTTCAAAGCTTATTTTAAAAGAATTAAGGTGGATCGAAACGCAATAAATGTAAAATTCGACGAAATGTTCATCACAGTCCTTTAAAAAAGCAGTTTCTGTAATTTTCGATTCTCCTTTAAAGACCTTTAAAGACTCGACGATGTGAATCAGTTCTTCAAGGTTTTGGTTTTAAAGGACTAACGGAATGTATCCACAGAAGTTACCTGCTCAAATGCTTCCCAGTAAAGGACTTTGTGATAAGAAAGTTACTAAATTTTGGATCGTTGCGAGACCAATTCCAAATCGATTTTATGGGTTGGCTTTTCTTAGTCTTGATCATCTGACTCAATCGATAACATATCCCATGGGTGAAATCAATAATTATTGAATTGAATATTGATTGATTTCACGGCGGGACCATAAAGTGGCGGTGCCTTATGATCCTCGCTTTTGGTGCAGATCCAGGCTACTACGCCCCTTTTCGCTTTCATGCACATCTAACGGGTTCTTTCTACACTAATTAATTTATTATTTGATCATATATTTCACTCAACGGGGGTAAGTTTTCGCTCCGTTGTGGATTCTATCAATTTATTTCGATTCTCAGACCTTTCAATTCTCCATTTATGAGCCAGTTCATCAATATTGTGGTTTTAAAGGTCTAACGGAATGTATTTTCGGCCGTTATAATCCCAACTTGCTGTTTCACTATGAAAGGACTGGTTTACCATATCCTCCAACTCGCGGCTACGGTAACGAAAAATGCGAGTTCGCTGCGAGACCAATGTCGAAAAACAACCCTTTAATCTGGTGAAACGGTCGAACGAAATTATGAAAACGTTGTTACATTCCTTTTAAAGCGTTTTATTCGAATTTCGGTTCTTATTGGAAGACCAGTAACGGCCTTTCTGGAGGGGAAGTAGGCGGTAATGGAAACGTCGGCCGAGCCGCGACGCAGCCGCCGAGCGGCTCAAAAACAATTGAAATCACAGAAATGGGCGGCTCTTTCTTTATTTCACGGTTCAAATAAGTCTAATACAGCAAATAAAAGGGGTATAAAGTGCAACCAAATAATACAGTCATTTTATAAGAAAAATCGAACGAAATCACGACTTTTCTAGGGTTTGAAGAGTTCTAAACTTGCATTTGCCTTGAAAAGAGCACAAATGCTTTTTAAAAATGTTAAAACATACCTAAGAAAACGTAAACACAAGGATCAGTGCCATTATAACCTAAATAGGGTCCTTTGGGTAAGAAAAAGACCTTATTTATCTATTTTTTTTTTTGCTTCTTTCCGGTATTTTTCGTTAAAATTACGACTCTGATTTAATTTTCTTAATGAAATACCAATAAATGTGGCGAAAATATGAAAAAATACACATTTACAACAATCAACTTTCCCATGTCGACAGCATCATATTGAGCGACCGTAATCCCCGCAGGGGAAAATTTTGAATTCCCGCCAATGGTCCGTGGCCGGTACGCAATGACGGTGAATTTCCCAATTTGTGTAAAGCAGGAAGGACGTGCAGTCCTTTAAAATCCTTTAACATTGTTGTTCGATACCATAGTATGTGCATATCCCACGTTTGAATTCAGTCATTCGCTTACTCAGGTGTTCCAGAAGCTTCCATAATTTGAAAATGATCATTAGAATATCATTAGCATACGAATTTCAGACTTATAAATCTGGAGTTCGAGGCATCGGTAGTATGTTAGCGTTAAACCAAGGCTTATACTCAAAACAAAACAAAATACTAGTAAATGCTCTTTACTGCCGGGTAATGCGGCCCGCCCGTTTCCAAATTTTCTCTAGTTACTATTTTGTGGAAATAAAGCATCACAGTTAAGGGGGTTACCGTATTTTGGCCTCTTAAAGTTGGTAGATCGTATGTGCCTCCCTACATTCTTAGGCTCTTGTTGCAAGCCGGTTATGGTTCAAGAGAATTCACGTCGCGACATAAAAGGGATCCTTAAAGGATGGCTTAAAATAGAAAACTGACAAATTCCCCGTCGAAAACGAGGCTAGCGAGAAAATAAATCTGACATACAGTTTTAGGCACGAATTGTATTCAATGGGTCCCAGAGCGCGCTCAAATCCTACAGTATCAAACAGATCTACAGTATCCCATAACTTAACGCTGACGAAAGTAACCAGTTCTCTCAGTATGAAATCGTCAAAGTCATAAAACAACATTGAGCCACGAGCTAAAACAATACACTAGAATCTACGTAAAAATAGACACAAGAAACATACACAACAAAACAAGAGCGGTTAAGTTAAAATTTTTATTTTGAATTTGAAAGTCACACTCTTTTCTATCAGTTAAGTGGAGTGAGTGAGTGATGACGCGTCTTCTTGGTATGGTCGCCGCTCTTCATGGCCAAGGTGGAGAAGTCCGGCCGCTCGACGCCGAACATCACTTGCAGCTTCCGCGAACATCGTTGTCGTTGCACCCCTGGGCCCAGACGCGGTTGGTGATGAAGTCGGCCACGTGATGCTGGGGCACCAGCGGCTGGAAGGGCATGCGGTAGTTGTTCTGGAGGACCTCGCGAGCGACCTCGGGGACCATCATGCCAGGGTAGACGAGTAGTTAGTAGAGTGAGTAGGAGACGACCTCGCATGATGAAGAAATGATGGAATGAGCTCTTGAGAGGGGGCTTTATAGGGGCAACACGTAACGGACGGACGGGACTCCACGTAATGTGACGGTTACTTTACGTACGGTCACGCATGGTCTAGAAACCTTTAGAAGGTTCTGGAAACCAAAGAGAATGGGAGCGCCAAATATGTTACTGGGAAACAAGCATGGCAAAATCTCGGGCCGGCCCGCAGCTATGGTTGATGGGAAAGGAGATAACGAGACAGACGGTTAGAGACTCAGACCTTTATGCAGAGTTAGAGACGCAGAAAACGGGATTTATTGTTAGAGACGCAGACAATGAAACTGAGACAATGACGGTTAGAGAATCAACCCTCCAGATATGACTCGAGACGCAGAAAATCTTATATTGTTAGAGACGCAGACAATTAGGCACACACATACCTCGGCAACCCAACACAGGGTTTGCGGCTTAATGCTCAATTTTGCGACAGCCCCTTTCTTTTACTGAAAGTTTCGAAATTTGGCGACGGGCCCCTTCTTTAACAAAATTAGTTGAAAAGTTAAAAATTACGACGCCCCTACCGCCGTTTATGGCGGAGCTTGACAATGTATAGGCACACGGCTAGAGAAGCAGATAGAAGTAACATCACGCCGATCCTGTGCGGATTCACAGCCGATGTGAAATTCCGATGGTTTCATGGGACCAAAACCCGAAAACAATTGCCAAATCACTACTAAATCCAAAAATTTCCGGCTTTTCGGGCCAAAAATCTCTTTCCCACAACTAAATTCCCAAAACTCTCTTCACTCGAGGGAAAGCCCCGCCCACCTTTGTTTCCGCTCTTATACTAGCTTTTTCAATGTTTTATAACAAAGGTAGTGTTTGTTAAGTGTCGCAGTGGCGCCATTTTGGACCCTATTGACACCTGTCTGTCAATAAATAAGGTAGGCAACCCACGAAGTACCGGATTCAATTGCAAAATGAGGGTACGCAATGGATATTGCTTCAGTTTTCCACCCACGCTTCTCCAATTTTGTGTATTTAGTCCTTAAAATATACCCAACCCTTTCAGAGAAACGGACCATTCTGACTTTATGTTCTACGCGGACCGCCTCATGCGGCTGGTGATCGAGGAGGCGCTGAACCGACTGCCCTACACGGAGGTTACCATCACCACGCCCACCCACTGCTCATACAAGGGTTCGTCTCTCTCTCTCTCTCTCTCTCTCTTTCTTTCTTTCTTTCTCTCTTTCTTTCTTTCTTTCTCTCTTTCTCTCTAAGTTCCTCTTTCCAGGAATCCTATTCACCCGTGGCAACTGCGGAATGTCTCTCTGTCGCAGTGGCGAGGCCATGGAAATCGCCCTCCGCCAGTGCTGTCGCTCCATCCGCATCTGTAAGATGCTCATCGGAGGTGAGACTTGATTTCTCAGTCTTCTGAAGCTTCCGAACTCTTCTGAAGCTTATTTCCTAATCTTCAGGAGAGGATCAGCGCGTGCTCTACGCCCGAATGACGCAGGACATCGCCCACCGCAGGGTGCTCCTCCTCTACCCCGTTATTGCGTAAGTTTTTATATATTTTTTGTCCGAAAAGCACTGTGCGTTCTGGAATATCGATTGGTTCTCCGCGCGACGCTTTGGGTTACTGTAACCGCCGATTTCTGCCAATCTATATCGATTTTCCAGCACTGGAACGACCATTCTGAAGGCGCTGACGGCGCTGATGGAGGCCGGTGTGCCTGAGGAGAACATCTACATCATTTCCCTCTTCATCACTCCGCACAGTGAGTTTTTTAAGGCTCGAATTTTCTTTTTCTATTTATTTAAAGGACTGGCTCGATTGTGAAAGCACACTATAAAGGACTCACCCCAAAATTAGGTCGGAGCTTGCCAACAGTGGAAACTTGCCGGCCCGCTATTCAAATATTCCCGGGCCGGCCCGAATGGGTCCCGATACGAAAGTATTAGAAATCGGATGTTGATGGTTAGGATTACGAATGTCAACAGCCGAATTTCGGAACATTCGTGGCAGGTCCCAGAATGGCGAGAACTAGCTTTACAATGTTAAATTTTTTGTAAGAATTCTTTAATTAAAGGGCAGAGTTGCACGCAAAGACGATTTTTCTGTTGTACTGGTAGTGAATTGCAATTTAAAGGTCTGAATTGCAATTTAAAGGTCTGAATTGCAATTTAAAGGTCTTTAGGCAACGCCCCGTATTCATTTCTAATGATTTTTGTTGTATCTTTCAACCGAACTGGTTGTTTTCTTTTGGTTTTTTTTGGATCTGGAAGAGAACCTGGAGCAAAGCACTGACAAATCCTTGTCTTTTAAATAGCTGTCGCCAAATATTTCCGCAATTAGCATATAATTTTCGTTTGGCGACAGCTATACACATTTTAGAGTATGCTATTATGGTAGATTTCAAATTCCTCCATTTCGAAATGTTGCAGACCCCGCCAAAACATAAATTACTTTTTGAAGGAATCTCGCCACGAAATGCCAAACTTCATTAAAGAAAGGAATTTTAAAGGCTTGGGTCTCGCCCCGATTTTGTATTTATGTCCAATTTTATTGATTTAAAAAAAATTCTTTACGGTAATCATTTTTGAGGCTTTCAAAGGTAGCTCGGGACAATCGATTTTTAACGAAAGAAAGACGTTATTTTGTATCCGATGGACATAATTTTGGTCCAGAATACGGTCATTTGATACAAAACGGGGTACGAAAATAATCTAGCCCAAAAATTCAGCCCTTCACCTTAAAAAAAATCAATGACCTAATCAGTTGTGAAATTTTAAAGATCTAGGGCGACCTGGTCCCGCACCAATGTCGTTTTAATGAACTAAATGTTAGGGAAATTGATTGCGTCCCACCACGAAGTCCAAATTCGTTTTTTTTTTTTTTTTTTTTTTTTTAATTTGTGGATTTTTGCCAGAGAATGGGTAGAAATAGAACACAATTTGTGAAAACAACGATAGATACTGTAATTTGTAGACAAGATCGGACCAAATTGAGCCACTTTTGTAAAAATTGTGGTGGTCGATGCCTGGAAAAAGAGTCTCTCTCTCTCTCTCTCTCTCTCTCTCTCTCTCTCTCTCTCTCTCTCTAATCCCCTCAATTTCAGGTCTCCACCGCGTGAGTGAGTCGTTCCCCGACGCCACTTTGATCACGAGCCAAGTGACCCAAGGCCCTCCTCACAACTTCAGCATGAAGTACTTCGGAACCGACTGAGATCTCTCTCGCCTCTTTCCCTCTCTCTCCTACTGATCTTCCTCTCTTCTTTATCTTTTACCGGTTTCTGCCAGTGCCTCTCCCTGTTTTGGTACCATAATAGGTTTATAACTTTTGTTGTTAGATTGCCATTTTCAGAGAGTAAAGTTTATGAGGAGCACTTGTTCGAAAGCGAGGGGGATATGCTTCTCTCTCTCTCTCTCTCTCTCTCTCTCTCTCTCTCTCTCTCTCTCTCTCTCAGAATGACAAATAGTGAGAATCGAATTTTTCATTTACTGAGTCGTCTACTCCTTGTAACACCTTTTTTTACAGCACTGGTGACGATTGCGTCGGCAAATTCAGATGTGGATGTTCCAACTTTGCGGCGAGACTAATAGCTCGGTTCAGCTGACGGAGACCGCCAGCTGACCGTGATAAAGGGCAGGCTGGAACAGGAGATGGTGCAGCAGAGAGAGTGGGTAATGCGCGTCTTGTTGTTAACTGTTTAGACCAGAATTGTTGAACTCATAATTTATTAATTATTATGAGTATGGAAAGCGGCGAAGGCGTTAGCGAGGTAGATGAGCGAGGTAGGTCGAATCGAGAACAGCTGGTAGATATGAGCGAGCGCAACGAGGCATGTCTGAATTGTTGTTTTGTGCTTAATTGTGGGGTTGTATTTTACCCTAAGTGGCGTATGGTGCCTTCCTATTTTGCAGCGGGAGGAATAGCGACCAGTCGAGCTCTGAATGTGTCATGTTTTTTATTTGTGGTACCGCAATACCTTTTCGGGCCCGGTTGAGGCTTCGCTTCGTCTTCGGAGTCCTCGGAGTCCTCCAATTCCGTGGTAGGCGTCTACATCCGAAGTGGGTTGCCCTCCATAGGAAGTTATTCTTGCGGTGGTATGATGGTGTCTTAGGGTTTTGACCCAGTTTTCATCATCCTTCGAAACACCGTGGATTTCAATGAATTTGGCGCGAGCCTTCTGCAGAACCTGGAAGAATTCCATAGGTCGCTGGTTTGGGTTTTTCTTGAGGATGATGGTGTCTGCTTGTAGCGATCCGGCACGGTTGTCCAGAAGTGGCCGCCCTTTTTGGAGTAAAAGCAAGCATCTGTGATTGTAAAGGTTACCTTTACGCCGTCCATTGTTTCTAAGGCAATGTTGATGGCCGGTAAGGGTGTTCTGGAGCGGAGATCCGCTTGTGGCGGATGACTATTAGCAAGAGCCCGAAAACTGACTTTAAAGTGAAATTTCTTCGAGAAAGGGTTGGGACCCCAAGTTTGAAACACGAAATTACAAAAACTCACAAATTTTACGATAAACTCTCACCTGGATTGCTTTGTTTTGACAATATCATACTGATAGACTTAGTGATGATGCAAGTGTTAGAGGATGTATGCCTGAAAACGTGAAATATGGAAATAATCGTTAGAGTGAGGGATTTATTTTTTTTTAAAAATGGCAGCTAATGAGTAAAGGGGAAGTGCAAAAAAACGTGTTCGGGGCCCATCGGTGGAGAATGGTGCTCTGCGGGTGGGAGCGGGTGTTGTAAAGCGCGAGCCAACGCCTCGGTTGACCCTCCGACGCACAGCTGCTTGGGTCGATTTGAAATGCGCGGGAACATGTGGTAGAACAATCACTCGCTTTTGCAGATTAGAAAAAAAGCGGCTGAAACATTTAAAAGCTCAATATCGGTGGCGCCAAAAGGAAATCTGCAAAGAAAGCGATTTGTATCGTAAGCACGTTCACCATTTCCACTCTATCGCCTGAATTTCACGTCTACTCAAAGAAAGGTTTTTTGTTGTTTCAAGGTTGCAATATCGCTACAACTACGTGGATTTTCACAATCAGTCTTTATTTCTTTTCCCCGGAGTGATGCGTTCCAGAAGTTACCAAAATGTAAATACCACAATTAGAATGTCATTAGCATATGATATTCCACTATATAAATCGCCATTTCGAGGCAACAGTAGTATAGTCTTATCAAACCAAGGTTGATACAAAAACTTTAAAAAAAAGTAGTTCTTAGCCGCATGTTCCCACACATACACACACAACACACACGCGCACACACAACACACGCACACGCACACGCACAGGCACACGCACACGCACACGCACACGCACACGCACACGCACACGCACACGCACACGCACACGCACACGCACACGCACACGCACACGCACACGCACACGCACACGCACACGCACACGCACACTCTGCAGGAGGCTCTTGGATGTTAAAGTTTGGTTGAATTAAATTATTCCTTTTTCTTTAATGTTTCAGGTGTAAAGTTAAGTCTGTGGGAAAATGTGTTGAGTGTTTGAAGTATAAGAAAGCGCTTGTGTGATTATATATTCATTTTGTATGGCGTGAGGATTGGCGTAAGCGAGCTAAGCGTTTGTGGGATGAGGCAAGGTGGGTGAGCACAGGAGGGAAGGTGAGGTAGCTTAGTGAGGTAGATCGATGGATGTGGAAGAGGCATAGTATGTGAGCATCGGTGGGTTGTGTCGGTTGAGGTGGAGCAAGCGAGGTAGAATGAGCAGACTGGTAAAGATGGTCTAAATTGTATGTGTTTCCATCTGTTTTGTTTCTTAGGTCTACCTTGTTTGCAAAGCGGTGGCATCGTGAGGGAGGGAAAGGGAGACTGCGGAGGAGTTGGCGAAGGCTCGTTGTAGCTGAAGACATGTTTCGCTGGGCACTTGCCTAAATCATGTTGTTTGTCTGTTGTCATATATCATGTGGCTTACCTAGGTCAGGGCGTCCTAGTCCGAGTACTCGTATTCGGTGTCGGTTTCGAATGCGTTGATCATTCTTCTGGGAACCCTGATTGGTTCGTTGAGGTCGTCGCCATGATGATCGGCGTAAACATCTTGACAGGCGTTTCACTGTGTAGTACTCCGCACGTTGCCTACGTCGATTTTCGTGGGGCCGATAGATGCTCCCTTTGGAATGCTCCCCTAAAATGTTCATTTAAATAACAGAAACTGAGCCAGGCTATACTTGGGCCAAAGTTTTTGCGCGAGGGCGAGGGCGCGGGTGCGCGTGCGTCGCGTGTTGCGTCACGGCGCGTGTGCATGCGTAGCGTGTACCATCGCGCGCGTCGCGTTCGTCGAATTTTTGCAACATTTACGCATCGCGGTGCACAGTGCGCACAAATTGGCGTCAAATTTAATGTAAGGCTTTTAGTTAGACATTTATACGAGTTTTTCGCATTCCAAGTTACTGCGAGCCGCGACGCGTCAAAAGTACGTCATTTAAATTTGATATGTGAATCTTGAGATCGAGTTGTCATTTGCAAGCAGTTAATTTTTTTTACAATAAGTAAACTCTTACTGTGTTTGTGTTGACATAATCATACTGAAAAACTTCTATTGAAGAAAACGTTTGAGGATATATGCCTGAAAACGTAAATTCTTTTAGAAAAAGGAAAATGAAGAAAATAACGAAGATAGGGTGGATTTATGCATTTTCTCAAGTTGAAGCTAAGAAAGATGGGGTTTATGGAAAGCGGCGAAAAGATGCGGGATCATCTTGCTCCGGGGACCACCAGCGTTGAGCGGACCTCCGCGGGTGGTAGCGGGTGGTGTAAAGTCGGAGTCGCTGGCTTGCCTTGGTCGACCCTCCGGCGCACAGCTGCTTGGGGCAATTTGAAATGCGCGGGACATGGGATCCAGCTATATATCGCTTTTGCAGATTAGAACAGCGACATTGAGAAATTCTAGAAGCTTTAGATGTCACCAAACGAAATTCCGCATGAAAAGCGGTTGTTTCGTCAGCGCTTTGGCGATTTGCCCGATGGCTCTATTTATTATCAGCGTGGCACTTTTCCAAAATTTTAACAGTTCCGCAGGGTTTTCGTGGTAGGTTTTCGTGGCGTGTGTGTTTGCTTGAGTGTGTGTGTATGTATATGTGTGTATGTATATGTGTGTATGTTTACTTGTGTGGGTGTGTGTGTGTGTGTGTGCATGCGTGCGTGCGTGCGTGTGTGTGTTTGTTTGTTTGTTTGTTTGTTTGTTTGTTTGTTTGTGTGTGTGTGTGTGTGTGTGTGTGTGTGTGTGTGTGTGTGTATTTGTATGTTTGTTTGTGTGCGTGTGTGCGTGTGTGCGTGTGTGCGTGTGTGCGTGTGTGCGTGTGTGCGTGTGTGCGTGTGTGCGTGTGTGCGTGTGTGCGTGTGTGCGTGTGTGCGTGTGTGCGTGTGTGCGTGTGTGCGTGTGTGCGTGTGTTTGTTTGTTTGTTTGTTTGTTTGTTTGTGTAAGTGTGTGTGTGTTTGTGTGTGTTTGTGTGTGCGTGTGTGTGTTTGTGTGTGTTTGTGTGTGTGTGTTTGTGTGTTTGTTTGTGTGCGTATGTGCGTGTGTGCGTGTGTGTGTGTGCTAATGGTATCTTGTATAATTATAGAACTATCAAGATGCACATATTTATTCAATTCCACGGAGTGACAATCACCCAAAACCAAATCTTTGGCTTCAAGGCTAACGGCCCTATCCCTCCCTCTACTCAATCTTTCGACAGACTTGTTGGTGAAAGCAGCTTGTCAGAGAAGAAAATTTAAATTTGTATTCTGAATATTGATTTGCTTTTTCATATAGAAGTCACAATTACCATCGATGATGTCGGAGAACATTCTCCCCGTACAAGCCAGAAAAGTATCCACGACTCCCCATTCTTCTCCTAACTTGGAAGAAATGATTGCTAATGAATGTGGTACTAAATATGTATTTACGTTGGGTATTTTTATAACTTACAATCTCACACTGCATCAGCGAAACGCAGGACAGTTGTTTGTACACACGGTCCGATCGTAATTTATTCCTTTTACATGCTCCGGTTCTGCGTGGACAATCTAAAACGTATTCCTTTTTATACAAACAATTTGTTATTTTAACAACATTAGAAATCACAAAGACAAAAATTCTATGCTTCCAGAGGACTCTCGCCTGTGTTCGTTTAAAAAGTCTGTCAGACTGCAAAGTTGGGGACTCTCCCTTTGAACAACCACGTGTCAAGAGGGAGAGTGGGCAGTCGTCTATAGGTGAAAGAAAGGCGCGCGCTGAGGACAGGGGACGTGAGACCCTGGGGACGAGAAGGGATTCTGAACAATGACCGACTCCTGAAAGAACTGGGGTTCTGCCACCTTATCTTAGGCATACCCCAGACAACACTTGTGTAAGACTTAGGAAGCAACTTTATATAGGCAGGAATACGAAGACCTGAGTGAGACAGCAAAGATCCGGGAGGGAGGTAGGATGAGGGGGGAAGGGATTAAGCGTGCTAAAGTAGGGGAAGAGAGACCTGGGAAAGCATCGGAAGCATCTACGATGGGACAACACGAAGAAGGATCAACAAAGGACGAAAGGAGATTGCATTGGGGATAGGAAGGTGACTGAGTTAAGAAAAACTACCTAAACTACGCCGCCTCAGCCGAGGGACCACGGGGGCTCTCTGCCTGAGGCGTGGCCACACGGCCGCGGGGGAGGGGGGAAGGGTTACACCTCACTCGAGGTCGATGATGTCATCGGGCGTGACGGCACGGTTTCTGCGGGCCTTGGGGATCTCTCTGGGCATTGGGGCAGCTCTCCCTATGGGGCGATTGTGAGACTGTCCGGAGGAGCGGGCAACATCCCTCCCGTTCGGGAAAGTGACGCGAGCTCCCGTGAGCCTAGAAGGGCCGGGTTCGGAAAGCCAAGAGGGGCCGGGTTGGTCTGTTTCAGCGGTGATCATCATGGGGCTGGTCTGTGCTATGGTCTCCCTGGTTTTCTTGGCGGTGGGTAAAGGGAGGCACTCATCTGGGAAGGGGCACAGAACGGTGTTATGGTGGTTGGGAATGCCGCAACGCCTGCAAGTGACGTTAATGCACTTGTGGTTATCGAAGCGTGCAAGTATGCAGATTGTGCATTTGCCCTGCACTGTGCATAGGATGTGGCACCTGTCAGCGAAATCAGGGAAAGTGGTACAATAGGTTGGCTTGTGGGGACCCTGGCAGAGGAGGCAAGGCTTACTGAACTTTTTGGTGTAATGGTTAAGGGGTTCCGTGCTGCGTCTTTCGTTGGGGCGGCTCTTTCCCATAAGGGGCAAAATGCGGTCGAGGGGGTCGGAACGGGGGGCGGGGTGGCGTTTCTTGGGGATGCGGTATTGGTCAGGGTCAGGGGCTGGGGGGGGGGGGGGGGCAGGCTAAGAGTCTTCTTCTTCTGGGGCATCGCTGTGGTGGTGGCTGTCGTTGTCGCTGAGGTATTCCTCTCGACGTGGTGTCAGACTGTAGTCAAGTTCCTGTAGGCTAGGGAAGTCGGCCATTTTTCACTTTTCCTAGTTTCGATAGGTTGCACACGTAGGAAGAGGCGGTGCAGATCCGTCAGGGAGCTGTGGCACTTCGTAGACGAGCGATGAGCACGAAGACGAGGCACGAAGGGAGTTGGGAGCGCGAGGGCGAGAGAGAGCAAGAGAGTTGGGCGGTTGAGGTCCTTGCGGACAAGAATTACCGAAGTTTTCTGCAAGTATTGTGTTGAAAGGAGAAATGACAATTTTAGTGCGACTTTTGCGGCCGCCGTTTTCAATTGAAGCTTTCAAGGGGCGGGCCAGATCGCAATCTGCCGCAGGATTTACGCATGCCGTTAAACAGCGGGCACGCCTAATTGGCAAATGAGTGATATTCCGCCGTAATATGTTATGGCGGCATTTATGTTGTTTGGCTTTTGCGAATTTTGGTGCTTTGAAGTATTTAATAAGTGTAAAACAAAACATACTTTTAATTTTGCACAAATTGGGTGGAATTCCATGCTAATTGAGTCAGTACCACGGCTTTAATTCAAACAATGTTGAATAATACAAAATCCGCCAACATGGATTTTTTATTTCCATTTTAAGCTTTGATTAGATTAGCATCAGAAAAACAAAAGAAAGTATGTAAAATGGAATGGTGATATAAAACGAACGTTCAAAGAGCTCTAAGACGTGTAGGAGTAGGCGAATTCCGCGCGCGGCGCCAATTGTGGTACCAGTGCCCGAGTGCGCGCCTTTACTGCTTTTTTCAGGATGATGTATGCCCTAAAATTTTCTGGTGTTTTAAGATAAAATATAGCAAAACATGTGTAGAATCGAATGACATAGGTCGCCAAAGGCACTTTTGCGAAATTTCCTATGTCACAGTAACAATAGTTCTAGCTCGAGTGTTAAAAAATCGCGTCTTAAAAGTAGGATTGTCGCGTAGAAATTTGGGAAAAGAATTGTCAATGGGAGTGTTGAAAATAGTGTACCTCAAACCGCAGTGACAGTAGGGTTCAGTTCTTCTCAGGTATTATCGAGAGTGTAGCCTTTCCAGTACTTGTTGTCAAAGTGGTCTTTTACCATTGCAGAAATGTAGTCAAGTTGAGCCATAAATGCATATGTGGTTTAAATTGTCATGCTGCCAAATATTGGCTTGTTGAAGGCTTGTTCAACGCAAAATCTGATTGTATTATTTATTCTGATTTGGCGAACAAAGGGAGAAAAACACATTAGCAAGAGCCCAAAAATTGACTTTGAAAGTGAAATTTCTTCGAGAAAGGAAACTTACGAACTTACAAAAACTCACAAATTTTACGATAAACCCTCACCTGCATTGCTATATTTTGGCAATATCATACTGATATACTTAGTGAAGATGCAAGTGTTGGAGGATGTATGCCTGAAAACGTCAAATATGGAAATATTCGTTATAGTGAGGGATTTATTTTTTAAAGGTGCAGGTAATGAGTACAAATATGGTAAGGGGAAGTGCAAAAAAAGTGTTATGGGCCCATCGGTGGAGAATGGTGCTCCGCGGGTGGGAGCGGGGGTTGTAAAGCGCGAGTAAATGCCTCGGTTGACCCTCCGACGCACAGCTGCTTGGGCTGATTTGAAATGCGCGGGAATATGTGGAAGAACAATCAATCGCTTTTGCAGATCAGAACAAAGCGGCTGAAACAGTCAAAAAGCTCAATATCTGTGGCGCCCAAAGAAAAATCAGTAGGAAAAGCGCTTTTTACCATCAGCGCTTTCGCGATTTGCACTCGGTCTCCATTCTTCCTCCCAGCGCGTACTTTTCCGAAATTTTCTTAGCTTGTAGGGTTTTCGTGGTAGGACCCAAGTGACGCTTCGCTAGCGTGTCGGGGTCTCCACCCACCTTGTATCGTGATCTGCGTCTCTAGCCGTATGAATCCTTTTGTCGTCTCTAATTATTCTCTAATTATTTCCCTGTATGTTGCACCTACAACCGTGCATCTAATTATCTGCGTCTCTAACTATGTTTATGCTGTCTGCGTCTCTGACCTATGCCGCTCTCTTTCTATCCGCATACATGTCGGTGTCTCTAACCCCTATCTGCTCATTTTCTGAATCTCTAACCACATCTCTGCTTGTATGTATCTCTAATCGTTTCGAATTGGTTGCGTCTCTAGCCTAATGCATCTTGTTGCTTGCATCTCTAACCCTATCCCTGTTTGTCTGCGTCTACAATCGTGTCTCATTGTTTGTATCTCTCTTTCTCTAATCCTGCAGTGGTTTTCTCTAACAGTAGGACCCAAGTGATCCTCGGCGAGTTCAAACCATGCTCATCATTGTATGCCTCCACTAAGTTTGCACCGTGTGTTTCCCTAACCACATCTATGCCTGCGTCTCAGTCCGTGTGTCGCTTCTTTTGTTGTTAGCTGCGTATCTAACCATGACTACAGTTTTCTCTGTCTCCTTAATCTGTGTTGTTGTCTGCATCTCCACCCATATTTTGTGTTGTCTGCTTCTCTGACGGCGTCTTTGTCTGCGTCTCGAACCATTTCCCTATTTGTCTGCGTCTACAACCGTGTATCTTATTGTATGTATCCTTAATCCTGCAAAGTGAGCTTCTCTAACCATGTGTGTCTTTGCGTCTCTAATCCCGTGTGTCCCGTACTCCTTGTCTTCTAACTCTGAATTGTTGTTGGTGTCTCTAATCATTGTTTCATTGTCTGCGTGTCTAACCGAATACGTGTGTTTCTGTGCGTCTCAAGCCGTGTATCCTGTATTTGCTGTAACGTCTTCAAGAATTGATCTGTTTCTTTTTTGTTTTCTCTGCGTCTCTGACCGTCTGTGTCGTGCCTCTAACTGTTTGTATCTCGTTGTCTGCGTCTCTAACCATTCGTTTGTTTCTCTGCCTCTGCAACCGTGTCCATATCTCTAATCGTGTATAGGTATGTGCATCTATATGCTTTCTAACCACGCGTTCCGTTTTCTGGATAACTATGTATGGCGCTCTACGTCTGTATCCTTGTGTCTAATTGTCTGTTCCTCTGAATCTGCGTGTCTGACCGTATGTATGTCTTTATCTGCGTCTCTAACAATATGTCGGTTTGTTTGTTTGCGTCTCTAACCACATGTCCATCCCAGCCATAAGTATCTCGTCATCTACGTCTCTAACCCTGCCTGTTTTCTTTTTGAATCTACAACCGAGTGCTTCATTGCCTAGGTCCTAACCACATGTCTGGTTGTATGTGTCTCCTCTAACAGTATCTCATTGTCTGCACCTCAAATCGTATGCATATCGTTCAGCCTGCAACTCTAGCGACATGTCTGTCTGCGTTTTGTCTGTCTGCGTTTGTATGCCGTCTCAAACGATGTATATTTGATTTCAAAACTACTTTGTCATAATGGGTCAGTATTTTGCTGTTGTAAGTAGAATACTGTAAGTCTCGAAGAGATAGTTCTTTGTGCGTCTTCATCTGCGTCTCTAGCCGAAGGCATCTCGATGTCTGCATGTCTAACATGCATCTCGTTGTATGCGTCTCTAACCACATCTCCGTTTATATGTGTCTCTAACCGTGCCTCACTATCTGCGTCTCTAACCGCCTGGCCCGCTGTTTGCGTCTTAAACTTCTATATGTGTCTGTGTCTTACAGCGTGTCTCGTTCTATTCATCTCTTTGAAGAGCTCCCTATTCTCCTTGGTTCTAGAAAGTTCCACTGGTTTCTATATCAGGCGTGGCCTACGTGAAGTCCCGTCCGTTACCGCCGTCCGTAACGCTTGACCAGTATAAAACCCCCTCTCCTGAGCTCATCCCATCATTTCTTCTACTAAACAAGCCGCCTGCTACTCGCACCACTGACGCTCTACTCGTCTACTCGTCTCCTGGTACTACTACAACGACCTCTACGCGAAGATGACGGTTCCTGCTGTCGTTCGTAATTACCTCTAGAACAACGTCAAAGGATCTTTAAGAAATGACAAATTTATTAATAAAAGTTTAACTTATGTGATGTTCGATTTCCCTCTATTTCGGGTTTACTGTTGGTACTTGAGCCTGGTGCAGCGCAGTGCCTATTGCACCGTTGTCTGCTGTGCGTAGAACCCGTACGGAATCGGCGGCGCCGCTGAAAGCAATCCCTCATAACCTTACCTAACTTAGCTACTCTACATACCTTAGGATGTGTTAATCACTTAGTCACTACTCTCTCTCCCTCCCTTCTTTCTGTCTCTGCCTCTTTCGCGCTGTCTCCTCCCAACCCCTCCCTTTTCAAAATCGTCGTTTTCGCGCCCGATCTGACGAAACTCGCCAGCATAAGTGCACATAATCGATCGAGCACACGATCTTTCTCCAAAATCTCGCCGTCTGTTACTCGTTGTTGTGTTCCCTCCCATTTGTTATATTTTCTTGGTCGTAGAGTTCCCATCGATTGATCCGGACAGTTCTGAGCACCGAGCCAAGGGCTGGAGGGGCGTTGTTTATGCTGAAAGGTCACAAGACGACCCAGGCAGTCGCTTTGTTTTAGCCCCGGAGAGCTGGTTTGGACTCCACCCAGTTCTTGCTCTCTTTCTCTTTGTCCCTCTGTCTTTCTTTCTGTTTTCCACATTTGACAATGCTACCTGGCTTATCTTTAAGTATTCATTTTAGGCTGGAATATACATTTCTGGCTATTCTTTCAAAAATAGTTTTAGTGGTGTTAGCTATGACTGGCAGTTGGGTATGCAGTATTTCGTATTCCGAAGCCAAACTCTGTTCTGCTGGCAAACACGTTCTTCCTTATGAAAATATACAGGTATTCATAAATGTTTCTACGCACACACACACACACACACACACTCACACACTCACACACTCACACACTCACACACTCACACACTCACACACTTACACACTCACACACTCACACACTCACACACTCACACACTCACACACTCACACACTCACACACTCACACACTCACACACTCACACACTCACACACTCACACACTCACACACTCACACACTCACACACTCACACACTCACACACTCACACACTCACACACTCACACACTCACACACTCACACACTCACACACTCACACACTCACACACTCACACACTCACACACTCACACACTCACACACTCACACACTCACACACTCACACACTCACACACTCACACACTCACACACTCACACACTCACACACTCACACACTCACACACTCACACACTCACACACTCACTCACTCACTCACTCACTCACACACTCACTCATTCACTGCCAAGGTCTGCGGCACCTCCATAATCTGGGATCCGAAGATTTCAAACCGGAAAACGTTGCCTAAGGAAAGATGGAGCTAAAGTGTGATGGCCCCTCGTAAGAGGAGGAGGCTTCCGTGAAAGCCGCTACCCCAACAAGAAGAGGGTATGGGGCAAGCAGGTCGATCCCCAGCTCAGGGATGCGTGGGACGCAATCCCGTCTCGGACGTTTAAGTACGACGAGAACCGCTCGTGCCGTTACTGTGACCGTGAGGGCAACCACTCTGCTGCATAACGCACAAGCCCGTGTTGGAAAGGCTGAAGGTTGCCAGGGAACGGAAGCTCTGCTTTGGGTGTACTAAACCATTCCCCGAGTACCGTGGACGAGGCAGATGCACCGGAGGTGATTGCCTGTACTGCGATGCAGCCAAGCGCACCGGAAAGATCAAAGTCCCCAAGAAGGCACATCATTACTTCTTGTGCCGTCTCCCAGAAAAGAGAAGGGAGATGGTGGGCCCCAACTTCTAAAGAGGAGGGGGAGTATGACCCTCGAGCATTGTTTGTTTGTTGTTTTAGCCACCTGTTAGGCCCCAATCTGTTGTTTCGCTGTTGTATTGTTCCCCCATTGTGTGAGAAAGCCCCACGGATAGAGCCCAGACGGCGAGAGAAGGTGGCGAGCAAGAGACGCAGCCCGAAGAGCTGACCGGCTGTACCTAGGGTACATTCGACGGTTTGGCCTTCCAGGCTGGTCAACTCGATTTTCTCTTCTATAGACGACTCCCATTTAGGCCTTTGAGGCCGGTTTCGGGCAACTTGTTGTATTCCTATGTGATCTCTCTTTTATCTTTCCATTTGTTGGTTTAATTACCCAAATTCGAGGTCGAAATAAATCTGTGGGGCCATTCTAAAGAGTGAAAGGCGAGCCGACTTTTACTTGGATTTTGGACTAGACAGTGTCTTTAACATGGACGATTAGAGTTTTAGAAGATTAGAGACCGTTGGACGGAATCCTTTTAAGAATGGTAGTCCGGAATCCTATTGATCTGCCAAGTAAATAATTTTTTTTTATATCGGATTGTTTTACTTCGAGGCAGAGACAGAGACAGCGAGATAGGTAACGTAACTTGGCTCATGTAATCACTGCTTGAAAACGTAGTTTTGCCACGTAGAGTTACGTTTGCAATCGGATCTACATACTCTCATAACATACTCTACATACCTTAGGATGTGTTAATGGCTTTGTCACTACTCTCTCTCTCCCTCCCTTCTTTCTGTCTCTGCCTCTTCCGCGCTGTCTCCTCCCAACCCCTCCCTTTTTCAAAACCGTAGTTTTAGCGCCCGATCTGACGAAACCCGCCATCACACGTTCAATTGGCATAATCGGTAGAGCACACGATCTTCCCCAAATCATTTCCACATGTTGCCCGTTGTCGTGTTCCCTCCCATTTGTTTATATTTTCTTGGTCGTAAGATTCCATCGATTGACCCGGAAAAAAGCCAGGGGCTGGAGGGGGCGTTGTTTATGCCGAAAGGTCACAAGACGACCCAGACAGTCGCTTTGTTTTAACCCGGAGAGTGGTTTGCAGCTCTCTCTCTCTCTCTCTATCTCTCTATCTCTCTTCCTCTCTCTTCCTCTCCATCTATCTCAATCTCTGTCCCTGTTTCTCACATTTCGTAAGCACTATCAAGGTTGTCATTAATTTATTATTTCAGGCTGGAATATACATTTCTGGCTATTTTTTCAAAAATAGTTTTAATGGTGTGTGCGGTATAAATTGTGTGACACCGATCACTGCTCTCTTTCTGATGGGAATATACAGGTACTCATACATTTTTCTACGCTTCTCTCCTGACCAGCAATATTCAAAGATTATTAATTTTCAACTTTGAGGAAATTAATTCCGATCCTCCTGTCAAAAAGCGCCATTAGAACCCGCTTCATAAAAGATACACACACTCACACACTCACACACTCACACACTCACACACTCATTCATTCACTTTCAGGGTCTGCGGCACCTCCATAATCTGGGATTTGTGT
Source organism: Oscheius myriophilus (assembly GCA_964057215.1). NCBI lineage: Eukaryota > Metazoa > Nematoda > Chromadorea > Rhabditida > Rhabditidae > Oscheius > Oscheius myriophilus. Next base: position 20,568,667 of record OZ059902.1, read on the forward strand.
CCAAAAACTTCAAACCGTAAAATGTGGCCTAAAGAAGGATAAAACTGAAGTCGCTTTTGCTCAACCCAGTGAGTAGCTTGACCATTGTGTTTGAAAATGAATTCAGGCAATGCTGGTCAAATGTTAGAGGTGCTTCAAGTGTTGGGTTTTTTTTCAACTTCGGACAGAAAAGGAACCATAAAATCATTACCACTTGGACGATTAGAGTTTTTAAAGATTAGATACGGTTGGACCGAATCTTCTGACCAATGGTGTTTATGTCATCGGGAATCCTGCGTACTATTATTGATCTGTCAAGTAAATATATTTTTGTATCGCATTGTTTTACTTTGAGGCAGAATCGGGCATAGTGAGAGATTTAACGTATGATTGACTCGTGCAACGACGGTTCGGGAAAGTTACACCACGCCGTTCTTATTCCGTAACCCTCTTTTTCCTCCGCCTTCACCTGACGCCTTCTGAAGTTTAGCCTACTTGAGTGAAGCCTCCTGAACTTCAGCCCACTTCAGTCAAGCCTTCTGAGACCAAGTTCAATTACATCGAGCCTTCTGAAGCCAAGCTTACATAAGTTAAGTCTTTTTAAGTCCACGTCCACTTGAGCCCCGTCTTCTGAAGCCAAAATCGACGTCAAGTCTTCTACAGCCACCCCGTTTGAGGCAAGCCTTCTGAAGGCAAGCTCGATTGAGCTAACGCGTCTGTATTCAAAGCCACTTGAACCAGGACTTCTGAAGCCACACCCACATGAGCCAAGCCTTCTGAAGTCAAGCCCATTTGAGCCAAGCCTTCTAAAGCTACACCCACTCGAGCCCAGCCTTCTGAATCATCACCTATATGAACCAGGCATTCTGGAGCCACACCTATTTGAGCCAACCCTTCTGAGGTTACAACCTGGTTGAGCCAAGTCTTCTCAATATTCGGTCACATGAACCAAGCCTTCTGAAGTCACACCCATTTGCAGCAAGCCTTCTGAATCCTCGTCCACCTGAGCCAAAGCTTGCCACGATTGTTTGATTAAAGCCCTCTGAAGCTCAAAATGCTGAAGTAAAGCCCAATTAATCCAAGCTCCAGGTTAGAGAACACTTCTGCCGCATCCTCTGAAGCCGATCCCGAAACCAAGCCTTCCGATGCCACGCATGTTTGAGACCAGACTTCTGAAGTCAAGCCCAACAAAGCCAAGTCTTCTGAAGCCAGATCAACTTGAAACCTTCCGAAGCCACGCTCACTTCAGACGAGCCCTCTTAAGTCAAGCAGGGTTAGAAATACGCGACCCAAATTCACGCCATTAGCTTCCATAAAGAGCTTTCTAGAAAGCGCAAGGTTACGTCACGCCTCACTAACCCATTCCCCTCCCCTCCCTCCTCATTCCTCCCGCCTCTCTCCTCAGCCGGTCGTCATGGAGGATCTGGACGAGGTGGCCGCCTACTTCATCGCCGGTTTCCTGGGAGTGATCTCCATCATCGGTCTGATCCTCCTCCGTTCCGGTCATCGTGCCGTCAAAGACGCCCTCCACCATCTGGACAAAGCGAAGGGCAACGTGGAGTACGTGCCGGGGGCCGTGGCGCCCTACCTGTGGACGCCGATTGCAGCAGGAATCCTCGCCCATCGCTTCCAAATCAAAGTGGCCGAGACGGAGTTGGAGTACTTCAAAGAGGAAGACGAGAGGAAGTGGTTGTGAAGAACTCCTTCGCCCACAACGAACTTCTTCCCCGCTTTCTGGAGATGTCCAAGTTTATGAAAGAAGGATACGACTTCAAGACGGGACTCCCTCCGCCCAAGCCTTCGAAAGATGGGGCTGCACAGAAGCCGGCGGAGAAGAAGCCTGATGCCAAGAATGACGCTAAAACCAATGAAGTCAGTGTTGAAGTTGAAGCCACGCCCAATGGAGCCATGCCCGCTGGAGCTAAGCCTTCTGATGCCAAGCCCGCCGAAGCCAAGCCCACTGGAGCCAAGCCTTCTGAAGCCAAGCCTGATACAACCCAGGCTTCTGAAGCCAAGCCCGCCGGAGCTAAGCCTGACAGAACTCAGGCTTCTGAAACCAAGCCAGCCAAGCCATCCAAGTCTGATGGAGCCAAGCCCGCCGCCAAGTGATTCTAGACTACCCAAAGTCCACATGAAAAGTGGCAGATACAAGACGAATGAAAGGCTTGCTTTGTATCTTACTTGTGTATTTTCATTGTAATTTGAAGTGTTTGTTGTTCGTTGTGGGTTTTCAATTGGTGCGGACTTTCTAACCTTTCGCGTCTCTAACCGTCTATCTCTCTGCCTCAGTCTGCACTACAACTGTGTATATCGTTGTTTGTGTCTCTGCCTCTCTGCGTCTCTAACATTGACCACGGTTGTATGCGTCTCTAACCATGTCTCGCTGTCTGACTAACATAGTTTCTGCATATCTTACCTTATCTCTCTGCGTCTATAACCGTGTATCTCGCCGTCTGCGTCTCTCCTTCTCTGCTCACACGCATATCTGTGTCCCTAGCCATGTGTATCGCACTCTGCGTCTCTATACTGCGTCTCTAAATGTTTGAGTCTTACATTGTATGTTACATTATCTTCGCCTAAATATGCCTTGCTTTGTCTGCTTTTCTATGGCTTTGCATATCTTTATTTGTGTCTCTAACCTATATCTCGCTGCGTCTCGTCTCCATCTAACCGTGGTCAAAAACACATTGATAAAGACGCAGACATGCAGATAGTTGGTTAGAGACGCAGGCGACCACTGCGTACACACGGCTAGAGAAGCAGACAAAAGAAACAGGCTATATAAAGTTAGAGACGCAGGCATTCAACCGGGTTTGACGAAGAATAGAGGCCACAGGCAAATCGCGAAAACGAAGCCAAGAAACAAGCCGCTGTTCCCGCAGATTTTAATTTGAAGCCACAGATATTGAGCTTTTTGACTGTTTCAGCTTTTTTCTATTCTGCAAAAGCGATTTACAATTGAAATTTCGTTAACTTTGAAAGGAGAAATGACAAGTTTAGTGCGGATTTTACGGCCGCCGTGTTCAATTGAAGCTTTCGAGGGGCGGGGCGAGATCGCAGTCTGCCGCAGGCTTTCCGCACGGCGTTAAACAGCGGGCACACCAAAACGGTAAATGAGGGATATTCCGCCGTAAGATATGTTGTTTAAAATAATAAATATACTTTATTATACATAATCAATGCGTAAAGTCAAGTGTTCGCAATTCGTGAAAAACCGTTTTGAAAATTTTGCTTTTCCGCGTTAGCAGCGGAGCATGAATTTCGCCGCTGGCTTCGTAAAATTACATATTTAAACTAGAATTGCACGGTGAGATCTGGCCCAAGTCAGGACGGACCTGGCACTCGTCCAAGAAATCCGTACTGACTACGGTAATTCTTTCAAAATACACTGAAAATTCAAAAGCCGCGCTCACGAGATGTACACGCTGAGTCATACACCCAGCGTACACCTTGACTTGTCAACGGCGCGATTTTTGAATTTCAATGATTTTTCAAATAAATTACCGTAACCAGTACGGATTCCTTGGACGAGTGCCAAGTCCGCCTTGACTTGGGTGGCTGGTATCGCTGGTCTCGCCGTGATTGCGAAGAATCATTTGTTTTTATTTTTGTCTTTCATTTAAAGCTTTGATTAGATTAACATCAGAAAAACAAAAGAAACCCCGCGGTCTAAAAATTTAAACATGTTTTACATCGAAAATTCGTTTTTGATTGTATTTTTCGGATGTTAGTCGTTTAAATTTGCAAAAACCACTTGCACCAGTGTGTCCCCCGTACGTTTTTACGTCATAGTCAATGGTTACATATATAGTTTTTATAAAATTACACGCGCGCATCTGAAAAAAACCAAAATTTCTTCTGGATTCGGGCTACCCGCGCCGACCCTGCCTTTGCGTCGCCTACATTCTAGCAGTTCCGAGGAAGAATAGAGGCCACGGGCAAATCGCAAACGCGAAGACGATACAAGCAGCTGTTCCCGCATATTTTTTATTTGGAGCCACCCATATATAGCTTTTTGACTGTTTCAGTTTTTTTCTATTCTGCAAAAGCGATTGACAGTTGAAACCACGGTCGTCGAGAGCCGCGTATCTCACCGTCTGCGTCTCTGCTTCTCTGCTCACAGAAAGGGAGGAGAGATAGATAGGTTAGATCTGTGAAGGGCTAGTGGGCATAATAGTTCCGAAGTGCTACAAAAGAACATAACTGTACATATTTATTTAACGATTGGTAGAAATATATTAAAAAAATGATTTTGTAGAAACCTTGCGAGGTGTAAACGTCGTTTCTTCGATGTCGTCCACATTCGCATTCTGTCGTATCGCCACTTCTGAGATTTTCCGACAGCGATTGATAGTGAAGCGACAGAAAATGCCCCCAGTTGGCACGGCACTGTAGAAACCATTTTCACTTGGAAAGAATGCGGTATTTGAATCAAGAGCTGGGAGATGCAGTTCAAGGAACAATTGTGCGTTTATGAATGCACCAGCAACAGTTCATTGGGACTTGCATTGGCTTCTAAAAGCAATATCGATAATTAGCGGAATAAAACGAGGTTTGTATAGCTTTTCGACTTTTTTTTTAAAGAAACACCAGGAGGGGGAGTTCGCGCGCTTACGGCTTTTGACCACATAGCTTGGTGTGCCAGCGGTCGTACCTACAGGCGGCCTACGGCCGCTCAATTAGGTGGTTGACGGCCTACCGCCGTAACAACACGCGGCCGTAGGTCGCTCAGTTAACCTCAGTTAAGCGGCCTGAGGCCGTACCTACACGCGGCCTGTGGCCTCAACCTAACGCGGCCTTCGGCCGTTTTGTTAAGCGGCCTGCGGCCACTCATTCCTCTGCCGTGAAAATGACGTGAAGAACGTTTAACTCAGCCTAGGACCGATCTCCCCCTAACCCCTGAGAAATTATCATACCTGAATTTTTCGCCACAGGATCGTAGACCTCCTCTTCAGTCGAATGTCGTCGTTTGGCGGAAGGTTCAGCAAAACGTTGAGGTCTTTCATCTCTCAGCAGGTTGCTAAAAACCATAGTGTAAAACACTTGATTCATATGTTGTACTTTCCACTGTGGTCACTGCGTCTTCGAATGTTGTAGTAGGGTGTTCCTTGGAAAATCACAGCAGAGAAAGCTGAAATGTATTCCTTTTTGTATTCACTAAGTGTGCGTTCTTGTAATTTTGTGAATGTGTGTGTGCTGTAATTTTGTGTATGTGAGACTGTGCTTGTGAATGATTGAGCGTGTGCACGTGTGCGTGTGAACTGTTACTCACCAAACGCTTCACACACTGGTCCAAAACTTCTGCAACTCTTGGATTGTCCCTCTACCCCTTCTTTTGGTCTGTCTCGTGAGTTGTTGACGGTATCCTCCCCTGTGCACGTGTTCTGAATCGTCTGTATTTGTCTCTTTGTTATTCATCTGTTTTTGCGGTGTTCTGACAGATGCGCGTGCGCAAAAAGCGGCGCCTGTGACTCGGTTTCGAAATTGGTGGGAAACTCGACGCAACTGCAAAAACGCAGCTTTGTTCACGCGTTCATTTAGCTTTGCATTTAGTTGTAGCAACTGAAAAAAAGAATGCTACAGCGGTTTTGAATTGTTAGAAAGCCAGCTCTAACAGAAGTCGCAAGCAGACTTATCATGTTTTGTCCCACCTTTAAAACGCAGATGTGGAAACCAGTATTTTCGTAAAATGAATTTTTTTTTTGAAAAGTAAAGCCAGAAATGTATACTTCAGCCTGAAATTATTCATAAAAACAACCAAGATCGCAAAGAGGAGACTAGGTGATTTGATGTAGGTGGACAAATGAGGTAATCGGCGCCACAACGCTTTTAAACGGGATATTGTAAATGTTTCTAATTGAATAATGAGAAGACACCTAAGTAAAAAATGAGAGAGCGAGAGAAGGAGAGGGTGAGAGAGAGAGAGAGAGAGAGAGAGAGAATGGCTCCCAAGCAGATCTCCGGGGTAAAAACAGGGAGGCCGCCTGGTTCGTCTTGTGACCATTTGGCGTAAACAACGCCCCCTCCAGCCCCCGGCTCGGACTGTCAGGATCAATCGATAGGAGCTTACGACCAAGAAATATGAAAAAAAAAAACGGCAAGTAAAACGAGAACCCGTGACAGATGGCAAGAAATGGAGGAGGATCATGTGCTCTATTGATTATGACCATTGTGCTTGTTTCGTCACTTATGATGGCGAGTTTCGTCAGATCGGGTACGAAAACAAGGATTGTGAAAGAGGGGTGGGGGAGGCTGAAAACAATCAGAAAGACGACTAACTCATAAACCGAGTGTTTCCCATTTTCTTCTAAAGTGTAGACTGATAATGCACGTTAAGTTAATGAGACCGCTAAGCGGCACATGGCGGCCGCCTTTGTAAGCAGGTAAATTCAACAACTCCTCGTCGTGCGGCTGAAGGCCGCAAAGCGGAAATGCATTTCTCCCAATTGAAAGGTGATTTTTGGACTAAGAAAAGCAAACAGTTAGAGATAAGCCTAGGAACACACACAATCTCATACTGTGTCTCAACATTGATGTATCATATTTATTCACGTGAGTTCTGAATTAAATGCAAAATAAAAATCACTAAGGGGCAGCGGTTTGGGCTTGAATGGAAAGGAGTTGTTCGTGTGGGTGACAAAATTGATTCAAGATGACAAGATGACGTTGTAGCGTGTTGTACTCCTGAAATCGAATAATGGATTAAACTTGGGAGCAACGAAATCGAACGACCACGATTCCTTAAAAAGACTCCTTTCTTACAAAAAGTTGTATAAATTTTGTAACCCACATTTTCAAAATCAGCTGCGTAGATTAGGTATAGCCTACACATTTTGAGGCACCGTGTGCATTTGCCTAGCTCGCCCTGAAATCAGTTTGAAATGTAAAATTCAGTATGCTTACTCGGAATAGAGAAAGAAGATTTCAGCTTCCACTCGTCTTTCGGCAAGGTTTTCCAGCTTTAAGTCATTGGAAAGCCTAGGTCGTGAAGAAGGCTCAGACCCCGAAAATGTGATTTTTCACATAGTATATGTGTGTGTGTGTATGTGTGTATGTGTGTGTATGTGTGTGTGTAATGTTTGAACACACCTTTGAAACGCAAGCGTAGAAGAAATCAATCTTCTTGTAATTCATCAATGTATTTTGAAAACTGATGACCAGAAATGTATATTCCAGCCTAAAACTTTGCATTCACAGCAACTAATTGAAAGGTAACAATGCCAAAAGGGAGAAACAGGTAGAAGGAAAGAGAGAGAAAAAGAGAGAGAGAGAGAGAGAGAGAGAGAGAGAGAGAGAGCTCTACTGCAAACCGCTCTCCGAAGCCAAAACGAAGCGACTGTCTGGGTCTTCTTGTGACCTTTCGGCATAAACA
>OZ059902.1:20581017-20643517 GCA_964057215.1 Oscheius myriophilus
TTTCTCCTCCGTGTCATCAGAAGACACTTCCTTCAGGTAGGAGTCTCGGGCCATCGCAGAGACTGCCAAAGCCTTGTTCAGACGATTCACTCCGTCACTGAGAGCAGTCATCAGACCCTAAGCGAAGGTTTAAAAGAGTCATAGAAGAGACTTACATGTTCAGAGTTGGAATACTGGTTTGAGGTAGAAGAGGCGGCAGAAGACCCGGCGTAAGGAGAGGAAATGGTGGAGAGGGAGGAGGGAAGACGGCCTGGCGAGGACATCGGAACACGAATGACTGAAGCAGGGAGAGGGATTCCAAGTCGAAGCACGTTTTATGCTAATCGTGTTACCTTGATAAGTTAATGACCTAAAAAGAAACAAAATAAAAAAGTTTGGCAGCGAGGGAGACCAAACCAACGACATTTCGCTTACAAATGGAGGCGCTTGGCACTGCACCACCAAGACGCTTTTGGCGTTAGCCGCGCCGCTGCTTTTGAGACGGCGGCGCCCATAAGAGTCATTCTGCATTCATACAGAGAACTTCTAGGCCATTCTAAGAAAAGCCCAACATGGTCCAACCTTATGAAATCAACCCAACTAAGCCAAGTCTTTAGAAGCGAGGCCCTCTTACGCACAGTCTTTTGAAACCAAGCCCGCTGAAGCCAATCCCGTCAAAGCCAATCCCGTCGAAGCTAAGCATTCTGAAGCCAATACTTCTAATGCCAAGCTCAACTACCCAGCCACGCCTTCTGAAGCCCAACTTTCCCATTTTTGACTGTACTTTTCATTTAAAAGTGATATTTTTCCTCTGAATTCGGCGGCTTCGGGAGGCACCAGAGGATAAGCGACCTTCAGCCACACAAACCTAGAATTTATAAAGGAATCAACAATGTCGCAATGATTTCATTACGAAGTTAGGCCCTAATCGATAAGGCCTTACCTAATTAACCTTATCACACTAAAGAAATCATAGCCGCTTTTCTCATCGACAATGATTAGGCGCGGATCAGTGCGTGCCATCGGGCATTTCCCATGACATCTGCGAATGCAGAAGGAAAAAAGCCAAGTTGACTGGATCATTGCGTATAAAAGGACGATTCGCCAGTTGCATTCACATTTCTATTTTATTTGGTTCTTTTCCACTTTTATTACTATTTTTATATTAAAACACCAGAAATTCCCAGAAATGAACCACGATCAGCGCACTCCCCCTCGCAATAACTCCCCAGCGGCAAACCTCCTCCAGGCACCCAGAAAGAGGGCTGTCAGAGCCCCAATTAATGTAAGTTTACAATATAAATCACTATTTTTGTAAACATTTGTAATCATTTATCGATTTTTTTAGCGCGCAGCCGTCCGCCCCCGAGGCCCCGCCTATTTTCTGGACACGAGACCGGAGAGGGGACCTCGCCCCTCTCAAAAAGAGCTGCTGAGGAAACCTGTGAGGCGGAGCATTCCGAGGAAGAGTGTTGAGGTGAGAGAGAGAAATTTAGACATTAGAAATGCCTCTTTTCAGAAGAAACGCCTCCTTGTGTTTACGTGTAGGGAGGGCAAAGAAGAGGTTCAGAAGAAGGAGGAAACGCTGCTTCAGGTTCCCAAGAGGAAAATTGAAGAAGAGGTTTGTTTGATTTTAATTTTCTAAGTAATTAGTATTAAAGTTTGAATTCTAATTTAAAAATCAATTTTCAGAGTTCCGCTGAGGCGAAGCGTCCCTGTAATCAAGAGTTGAATTAGAGACATTTTGGCATTTGACTCGATTATCGATTTGTTGATCTCTTTTGTGCAATTTCATCATATAATGACGTAATTGTATAAGTAATAAAATTGTATTTTTACAAAATGTTTTCAAATTTTGGGGAAAGGTTTTGATAGTTTTATCGAGTCAATTTCAGTGGCACTCAACTCCAGAAGCAGTGTCTTTTCTGTCTCTGTCTCGTTTAACCTCTAATGGTGTAGTTCGATATTCGCCCATCGTTAAATAAAAGGTGGAAAAACTTGCGATTTCAAGGTTTTCGTGGTTTTGGGTCGTAGGCGGGAATAAACAATCAAACCCATATTTAACCGTTTCTCAGACAGCAACTACAGAATCCTTTGAATTAAACCTGCTACACAAGAAGAAAAGGGAAAATCTTGGTTTTGGCGTGACATACAATTCGATTTATGAGGCTTTATCGCTTTTGGCCTACGGTTACGTTGGGTATCAACGAACACCGTATGAAAGTCAAAATTGCGAAATCTCAAGTTGTCTACTTTGCATCCTCTAGCAAGTGCCTTTCAATAACAAACCATGAAAAACTGCCAGATTTAAAAAAAAAACTGGATTCCAAGAAGCAGAAAAACTTTTTTATAGTTTCTGAATCATATATACTTTTTAGTGGCTATTGCGAAATATGGCCTACATCCTACTAAATTCAAAATATTTTTGGTGTAAAAATCGAAATCCAAAAATGAAACTTTTCACCCGAATTTGTCGAGATGTGCATAGCGCGCATATATAGCCAGTAGTCCATCTTTTTTTCAGATCTGGAAAAAACACCACCTGCGGATATTCCTCTTCGCTCTTATATGTTTGTTCCCCATTTTTATTTTGACCTATCTCGATGACTCTCACTATGAATATGAACCAATAACTGACAATTTCCGAATAGAATCAAGAAATGTAAGTTTACAACACATACATTATAAAACATATAATTAAGGTGTATTGGAGATACATACTCACAAATGTTATATCAGTGATTTGCATCCCAGCTAATTGTATTTTAAATGGAATGGTGTTTTGGGCAATCTTAAAGGTTTGATAAAAATATAAAAATCGTCTTCAATTTCTGTTTAGAATGATTCCAAAATGTCCAAACGTCAAAGAAGTATGGAAATTAAGTTATTTGTTAATAGCTTGGTTGACTCGTCTACTCAAATTTTGGCAGCGAGTTTAATGGTAAGCCATGTTTAATTAACTTTAACCTTAACCTTAACCTTAACCTTAACCTTAACCTTAACCTTAACATTAACCTTAACCTTAACCTTAACCTTAACCTTAACCTTAACCTTAACCTTAACCTTAACCTTAACCTTAACCTTAACCTTACCCTTAACCTTAACCTTAAGCTTAAGCTTAACCTTAACCTTAACCTTAACCTTAACTAAACTTTTCCAGATAATTCAGCCATTCGTGTCTGAAAACCCTGTGGCGGATAATATTATTAGAATAATGAATATTTTTGCGGCTGATGCAATCGGGCTTCTTTCACCCTTTGTTCTCCTATTTACCAGTGACTTACTGAGGCGAGAGATGTTCAAGTCTTTTCGGAGAAGGGCTATTGTTCCAGTTGAACAAATGACGCGCTTCACTGATAAATAAACCATTACTTTGCTGACTTATATGTTTTCCCTTTATCATTATTCGTCTACTCTTGAACAAGAGTGATTTGAACACATTCTACCACATACATGTGCTAACTGTGTTTTACAGTATGCGCGCACCGCGCGCACGGCGCGCTACCTGAAAAAATATGTGAACAACTTAAATTATAGCAGAGAAAAAAGAAAGGAGAGAAAAAAGAAAAATTTTCGCGGACATTTTGTGATTTACACTTAATGAATAATATTTTGAGTATTTTAGATAATTATCGATTTTCGGTCCCGGGTTACGGTAGGGTACCCCAGGAAACTGTAACTCAGCCGAAAATTGAACGATTGTTGTAAACCTGGTGCGAGCAAGCTCCATTTATTTCACCCTCCTATTAAACACTGACTTAGCTCAGAAATGTTCACAAATTTTCCCAAATGGAAAAAAATCTTTAAAAATTAAGAAATCTTAAACAAACATAGAGCGGACAAGCGATTGAGATTGATATTTTAAACTAGTATATACGCAATACCAAATAGAACAAAATCGAAAATGAAAAAATCGAAAAATTTTGAGCTTATTTATAGCAGCCTGGGGTACCCTACCGTAACCCGGGGCCAAAAATCAATAGTCGTCTAAAAAATCGACAGTTGTCTAAAACTCAAAATGATTAGTGCAATTCGCAGAGTATAACTGGCATAAGCACAACACAAAGTTTGGCCAAAACCAAACTTTCCAAATCTCGATATTTTCGGAAATCGCGTCATAAAGTGTCAAATTTTCCATGATTCTAAAGTTGGATTCAGATATAGTGCCCGCCAACCCTACTTCGGCGGTTTTTGGAAATGAGCGAGACTATTCTGATGTAGATTATTCGAATTGCCCATTACTTAGGCACCGCAGAGGTGGCGCCGCGGCGGCAGTCCGAATTAATAAGAAAATATGGTTTTTAACGCTCTTTCGCCGATTTTAGCTAAATATTTGGGTTTCAGCGTTGAATATGGGGTAAAATCTTACGGGAAAATCGATGGTTATGATTTCGAGACAAAATATCCAAGTCTTCCTATGGAAAATCCACGTTTTTGGCGTTATTTGGCCATCAAATGTTAACAGAAGCAATAACACTCAAACAAAGTTAATAGTCGATTAGTATGTTGAAAAATGCTTCGAATGAAACAAAAAAATTAAAAATCCATTCTCCCCGAAAAAAGTTACACCATTTTTCCCGCTTTAACGCCGTGCCACGCGTCCAATATAAGAATTATTGGGTGTATTTGGGTATAGAGAACTTCTAATAAGTGTTGTCAACAATTACATTGACCTGCTAGCTTTAAAAAATGTTGAAATACACAAAAAATATTTGTTCAAAGCAACACTGTTTTTGTTCGGTTTTTTGTTTAGGCTTCCTTTTAACCAAAATAGATCAGTATCATCGAACCCTTGAACATATTTTTGTAATTTTTTTGTAATGTTATTTTTCTATCGTTTGGTAATAAAAAATCCATTTTCCGTCCTCCCCGTCGATTGAAAAATTATATCAAAATAGTGTTTATTTGTATAGGGGCTTAGACTGATGAGTATTTGCGCTCCAACGCCATGGAGGGAAACACCAATTTTTCAAATCTTCAAATCAAAGGATTTTATTAAACTATTTTTTATTGTTTATGCCCCTTTTTACTTGTTAATTTATATTGTTTCTGCTTTAATTGTAATATATTTGTTTCATAACAGTTCAAAAAAGAGGCATTTGTTCATTGTTTTGTCAAAAATGTTAATTTAAATGTTTTCTTTGCGTTTTTGTATTTCATCATTCTTAATTCTTAATTTTTCTTTGATTAGTTGTGTTTTTCAGTTTACAGCCACATCTGAATCGTCCTGTTCTTCGATAGTAAGCGGTTAGTTGGCGAATTAAGCCACTTCTGTGACCTAATTTAGGTTCCTTCGGCTGCGCAATGGGAGAAATCTAACGGGCCTGCAACGAAATCAACATTTAACTCAATTTCTACATGTTTTATCACCAGGTAAGTTAAAAATAGCTTTTTATTTGAAATTTCTTGTAAAGCCTTGTAAAAACCCGTCAAATTTGACCCGGTAGTCTTTGTGGTATAGTGGGCTGCCTCGCAGTGAGGCTGTGGGCTGCCGCGCAGTGGGAAAATGTCGATTTAATCCCAAAATACGTCCAGCTGTTCACTTCTCTGGTGACAATGGACGAAGAAAGTGATGGAAAATCAGGAAAGTGTTCCCTTAATAATCCCCATAATTCAGGAAATGTCGTTAAATCTCGTGTGCTAGTGAAACATCTTGAGAGAGGGTGTTTTCTCGTAAAAGCTGGTATAAACCCCGATTCCCTCCACATTAGCACTCCCATGACATCAGTGACCAATGGCCTTTTGTTGGCATTAATGGCTCACCCAAAGTGCAAAAATGTGGCGGAAATTTGGCGTATCATTACCAGTTTTTGCGAGCAAACACAGGGGACACACGCTGGGTACAACAAGTTCCGCCGGCACATGCTTAGTCTGAAAGAGGCCGAGAGTAATCTGCAGAGAAGAGGAACAGTAACAGATGAGTTTTACAATACAGTTGTTTCATTTGAAAATCTCGGTTTCGGAAAGACCCAGAACGTTAATCGTTCTCGCTCACCTAACTTCCGGGAGAGTCTAAATTCTGCCAATTGTGAGCAAACAGAGACTCAAGTCGCTGCGAGCCACTCTTGCGTGAATTTAGCCCTTCCCAGAAAGGCAACCGAAGCCGAGATTAAACTACACCGGTCATGTTACGATCAATATTCATCCTTGTTGCATAATTATTCGCTGCTAAAAAGACGCCACGCCCACGCTAGCAAGCAATTGCCTGTAAAGCTGGCGTCTTCCTTTACAAAAGGCCGTAGCTCCATTCTTAAAAAATGGATTAAGCTGCGGAATTCTAACAAAAAATTAGCAGCGGAAAATTGTAAACTAAGGGCCAGGGTGAATACGTACCTGGAGGAATTTTCCTCTTTGAAAACAACTATTTCTCAGTTTGACCTCGAGTTTTCTAACTCAGAATCTCAGGCTGAACGGGGTAAAATACAGTTGTTCTCAAATGGAAAATTCAACAACAGTGTTGTAGAATGTGTTATACGCCTTCAAGAGTTACATGTTGCAGATGAACGTATCCCCGAGGTTATAAGATCCATCGGAAAGCTGGCAGGCATCATGTTCGACCGCGTTCCATCTGCGTCCACCTGCCGCAGCTTTTCCCTAGCCTCTTTGTCCCTGGCGAAGGCACATATAGCAGATGAGTTGGGGGGTTCCTTTTCAGTAGAGGGTCCTATTTGCGTCCAGAGCGATGAAACGACCAAGGGTACCAAAAAACTGCAGTGTTTTGGGGTTGGGTTAGCTGGGGGAATCGGGCAAAAATCTACCACTCTGTTTCTGGGTTTGGCGGAAGTGTCAGACAAATCAGCCGCCGTTGCACTTGAAACCTTAAAACAGAAAGTAGAAGGACTGAGCTTGGATTCGTCCTTTTCAGACCAGTTTTTCGCCTCTATTTCCTCAGTCCAGTCGGATCGCGCGGCCACGCAGGTTCGTTTTAACGACCTTCTCGAGGAGTACAAAAAGAACGTACTTCCGCGTGGACTGGGCGTCCATGTCAGAAAGCGAAAAAACGTCTTCTGCCCAAATTCATCGTTTCTTTTGTCAGCTTCACGCCATTGCCAATTTAACTGATGTTGTCCTGCAGTCTCTAGCTAAGCATGAGTCCACAGCTGGACTAGCCGTCTCTTCACCTTCCGTCCTTCTCCTGATCAAGGAATGCGCCCGCTTCTTCTCGGAGCGATCTGCCGGTCTTCACGGAGTTCACAGAGTCTGGACAGCGTGGGCTCTACAACAAGGTATGTGACCAAATTTGCGCTACCCTCTTTCCTTGGCCACCGTTGGAATATCGTATTTGTCCTCTCCGCCCGCATTCTTCACCTAAGCGCCGCAATGAAGCAGTTCATATCCGAGTGTTATCCAGAAAAGGCGGAACTCCTGGAGATTTCGCGTCTTCTGAATACCCCTCTGGTTATGAGCCAGCTTCATGTACTTGGAATGTTTGATCTATTGATCACAGGTCCTCTGTGGCGCTTGGTGGAGCAAACAAGTCATGTTCTTCAAACTAGTCACTATGTGGCTTCTTTGCAGAATTGGGTTCAGCGTGCCAGTTTAGACCCCCTTTTGCTGTTTCAGAATAACACTCCCATTGCCTCATTAGACCCCCGTAGCCAGGCACAGGGAGATTACAGTAGTGGGCTCCTAACATACCCCATTTCCGAAAACACTCTCCAGGCAGCTTCTGCTGCTCTTGCTGCCACGGAGAAGTACGTTTCCCACCTTTTCGCAGATTTTCTGAGCGGTGGGAAATATTTTGGTTCTGATAATTTTGTAGAAGAGACTGCCCGCGCGCCGCTAAGTAATAGATCAATTGAGAGTGCCTTTGGGTACGTTTCGTATCTTTGGAGTGTCTCTCCCAATATGCACGTGTCGAGGGTGGAAGCTGCGGTGTTGTTCAAGAAAAACCACACATATGAGTGGTTCAAACAAAAAACATCTGTAGAACGAGCGAACCTGATCGCCACCGCCCGAAAAAACATAGCTTCCATCCAAGACTCTGCTAAACGGGAAAAGGCACAGCTATCCGAAGAAATCCTCAAAATTGCTATTCAAAAAGCGAAAGACACGCAGAGGAAAGTGGCCAGGGATATGAGGGTGCGCTGTAAGTGGACAGAAGCTATCTTAGCTATTGGATTATGGCAATCCGTGGCTGAGGTAGATTCCGGTCTCTTGCTTGCTGGGCCCACGGCTGGAAAGCAGTGGGGTGCTCTTGTGTCGCAAATCCGTTTCCGCCAAAAAGTCGTGCAACAGCTTGAGCCTCGGCCCAAGTTGTATACGCTGACAACTAACGGACGGAAATGCACAATTTCCGAGCTTCGCACTCGCGTTCTGGAACTCATCGACGACGATCTGAAATGCAAACATCCATTTTCAGGAGGTAACTGTCAGCAGTACGTTGGCCGATCTACCATTTCAACGCTGCCGATGGAACCCGCAACGGTTTCGAAGGCGTCGTTGAAGCGATTGAGCAACGGGGTCAGGGTCAACCGGTCGTTAACATCCGGTACCGTGGTGACCCTCTCACGTACCCAGTTTCCTTTGATGAGTTTCAGATGGCAGTTGAGAGCGGATCAGTGGAGTTTCTAGACGTATAGGTTATTTCATGTGTATATTGTTTTTGTTTTCTTTTCTTTTTGGGGGAATTTTGGGAGGGTTTTTCATGTAAATCATATTTTCTGTACATTTTATTTCCTGTGAATATGATTTGCGCCGGCATCCACGTCCCCGTCGTGCAGATCGGACATCACTTCGTCATTTCTATAACTTTCCTAACTGAAATTTTGGTATTCCGACGAAGCGATGACTGAGAGATGTCAATTTCCAACTTTTGTGTTTTTATTACAAATAAATTGAATATCCTTGTATTTACCTTGAAATTGTTGACATTATTCAAGTATTGTTCTCTATGATGCTGATTTTTAATAAATATTTATCTGTTTTATTTTTTAAATTTTTTAACTATTAAATTAAAAGAGTTGATACGGAGGTTGAAATGTCAAGTTCTCAGCTACCAAGTGAGATTGAAGTGTGGAAGCCGTTTGCCGGGTCCACGCGCGCTGTGCGAAAAGCGTGCAGCAAACGGCACACAAGCCCCGCCCCTCGACGGCTGCCGTGTTAATTTGGGGGTCGCCAAAGCGACATTAAAATATGCAGAACTTTTTTCAGCGTGCACGAATTTTCACAATTTAAACGGTTTTCTTCAAGTTGGAACATCTTCTGCCAGAAAAAAAATACAAAAAAATTTAAAATTAAATATAAAATTTTCGCCTGCGGTCCCTACCATTACTACATCAAAATAGTGCGCTACAAAAGGGGCGTGGTCGCTTTTTGGCCGAATTAGGATTGGCGAGGAGTATATATATATTGTAAATTTTGAACAAAACTTTGCGCAAATGTTACTAATGACAACTGTTTTGAACTGGTTACGCGAGTATCGATTTTTTTTCACGCAGCGCGCCGCGCGCGAAATACCTTGGCCCTGAATCACTGTAAACTTCCGCAATTATACATATCGATCAGTTTTTTTTTTTTTTTTTTTTTTTTTTTTTTTTTTTGTTTAAAGCGTTGACCCTGCATAGAAATAGAAACTAACCCGAAATTGAAACAGTTTTTGCTACCTTACCCCTGATCTTCGGTCCATTTTCTTACAAGACACTACAAACCATGCTTATTTTTCACAGATTGTGCTTTTTCTCTGTTTCCGACTACAAGTATTCCAATTTTGTAGCCTTGTTTGAATATCTGGGCAAAAATAGAAATATACTGTAATATTTTTCATCCTATAATTATCGTTTTCCATTTTTTTCTTAATAAAACTTTTTTACAGAAGCCAAACCACACAACTCAATAAATTTCCGAATTATGACTTCTGAAGTCCCATTTTACTATTTTCCTCTAGCTATTTACTACATTTTCTGCCTAATAATTGGAGGCGCTGGTAACATAACCATGATTTTAGTTACAATTCATTCAAGGAAATATATTTAAAACGTATTTTTACATTTTTCTTTTAGAAAATTGCGCTGTTCGAGCAATATCATAATAGCTTGTGAATCCACAGCTGGGTTGATTCATTTGCTAGGGCATATTCCGTTTTTCATGTATGTTTTTGGAAAAAGTAACGGAACTAAAACTTCTATAAAACTTGCTTGTTTAGGTTTCTTCCGCCATGATATCTGCTTATTTATCGAAGTTATTCCATTGGTTGGAAATTTTTGTGAAGCTCCACTAATGCTTTGTGTGTCTCTGGATAGACTGTTTGCTATATCAGCACCACAAAAGTAAGTTGGTCAAATCAATATTAAAAATCGTATTAACGTTAAATAATTATATCAAGTACAAAAATATAGGCACACGGTTTTTTGTGGTTGAAGCAAATTGGCCGACCGTAGGGCAGTGTTTTAGCAATGGGGCGCGGTTAAGATCAAAAAGGCCAACGCTAAGTTTAAGCTTCTGTTCGTTTTTTCACCGTTTTTTTCTGACATTTCTTTTTGAGGAATATAGTTGTTCCTAAGATGTTCCGACAAATCGTGCCAAAGTTTCGATGTTGTACGCTGAAGCTTAAAAGCAGAACACGTATGTAAAGTAGGCAGCCAAATCAATCGAAATGCCTTTGATGAAAAGTATATATCATTCGGAAAAAAATTTCAAACTGTAAATCTAAGGAAAGAATTGAAATATTGAAAACTAAACCAGACCTAGTTTTCAAGAAACGTGCGATTTTTCCGCGGCCCCAACAGTTTGGGGCCGCGGAAAAAATCGAATGCTGGGAGTTGATTTTTGAGCTTTAGATAGAGCAACCACCGGAAGAAGGAGACAAAGAAGGAGCTTCATAGCACGAACTGAAACATTGTTCGGGGGAGACATTTTAGCCAAATTATGGGTAAAAATATAAAAATTTCGATTGGTGCAAAAGCGAACTGAAATTTATCGGATTTCAGTTTTTGACGTCGTTTCGCACAACTTTGCTCCTTGTACCTAGGAAATCGGCTGAAACTAATGTTTCGAAAAATTCAATTGAAAAAGGATGAATTTTTCAGTTCAGCATATTCAGGAGAAAATTTTTCATGCACGTGATGGTACCTTAAATCCATTTTCATAATTTACGAAATTGTTTTACCGTAAGCAAAACAAAATATCAGCACACGGTTTCAATTCGAACTTTTGAACGATATCTAAGCGAGGGTGCTACTCATAACTTTTTTTAGTAACTTTGGTTTTTCAATATATCCAATTTAAATCTACCGTAGCCCGAAAATTAAAATGCCCCAAATGTTTCAGAATTTCATCATGGGGCCGTAGGAAGGTTATACACAAGTTTTCAAAAAATCCGATGTCACTGGTTCTACTTCTGCAGTCATACAAAATGTTTTGCTTGCGCCTTAAGGGTTTTTGTTGTAAGAATTTCTTCAAATTTGGGCAAATTTCACAAGAAAATCAATTTGCAAAATTTTCAATTACAATTAGTGGTAAATGTGAAAAAGGCATAGCATTCAAAAATCAAAACTGATTTGTCGATGTATTAACTGTTGGGATAGCAGCAATCAATGGGTTTGAGTAGTAGAATTCAAGAGCAGAGAGCGAACGAAAATTCTAAAATCGAAATATTATAAATTTACAAATTTATAAATAAGCATAAGAGATTTGTTGAAACATAGTTGTAAGGAAAAGTCAACCTTGACGAAAAATGTTGTAAGAAAAAATTCTTAATGCATTAGCCGTGCGATAAGTCGCAGCGTGTGCGAATGGCGCAGACGCAGGCGAAATGCCGCTTTTTTCTTAGATTTTTCGCTTTTTTCAGAAATTCTAGCTTTTTTCAGGTACCACCGCTGGCAAACAACAAAACCAACTTTCTACTACTACATGATACTTCTTTCTCTTCTCCCCTTGACAAACCTCACTTTGGAGATGTCTTTCACCATGACTCATTTACAAAAAACGTAATACAAACTTTACAAACTAAATTTAATTTAATTTAGTACTGTAATTTGCAGCGTTCCCACAGGATTGACCTACATATATACCTACCACGCATATATGCTCTCAGCCTCTTTTACCTGTGCTTGTGCAATTTATGCAATTGTTGTTATGAAGTTACGCAAAAATGGCGCAAGTGAGTTTTTTAATATAAAATTTGTATTTTTAATTTTTAAGATGAACATTTTAAATCAACATTTAAAGCAATTACTATAATTGTATTTTTCCTGGCGTTTCCATTTTTCCAAACTGCTATGTTCCACAACGTCCGGCTACCCCCATCACTTCAGAATAACGAATTTTTAAAATTATACGCTGGAATTGGATTAAATGCCGCGTTGTCTTGTAACTGTTATATTTATTGCAGATATAGGTAAATTTCAAAAATATTGATTAGATTTTATTGATTTTAGCAAGCTGTACCAAAATGAGATAAACAAATTGTTCATCAAAGTGAAGGAGACGACGAAAAAATGTTCTACGATGATTTTTAGTGATAAATAGTTTTATTCACATAAATTTTTTTAAAGTTTTTATAAAGGTTTTGCACTAATGCCATGAGTGACACTAAGGTTTTTCACATGTGACCTTAAAGGGACCGTCAGGGGCCTTTCCTGGTTGGAAATGGAATGTATGCTAATCGAGCCATTTCAATTAAAATGATTTTTCAGAACACCGCTCCAGACAACGGCCGTGCGCAAAATACTTGCCAAGTCCTCATTAGCATACGATTTTGAAAAGGCCCCTGACGAGCCCTTTAAGGTTTTACACTAATGCCACCAGTAACCTTAAGGTTTTACACTAACGTCACAGTTGATCTTAAGGTTTTACATTAATGTCACTAGTCTCGCTAAGGTTTTACACTAATACACTAATGTCCCTAGTGTCGTTAAGGTTTTACACTAATGTCACAGTTGCTAAGGTTTTACACTAATGTTACTAGTGTCGTTAAAGTTTTACACTAATGTCACAGTTGCTAAGGTTTTACACTAATGTTACTAGTGTCGTTAAGGTTTTACACTAATACACTAATGTCCCTAGTGTCGTTAAGGTTTCACTCTAAAGTCACAGTTGACCTTTTTCGATCCCGGTTGAGGCAGTAAATTTTAGCTAACTTAGTATTAGTCCAAATATGCACTCAAAGTAGCAAAAAATCTTTTACGGGGGTTTTAAAAAATTGCTTAGTTTTTCAACGCTATTAGATTTAACCATTATTCTGATTGTTAACTACAGTAACCTGGACCAAAATAAAGCAAAGTGTTTCCCATAACGATTTCAAAATAATCACCACACTTTTCCTTTGAAATCAGTATGTTGGGCAGCAACCATTGACACGCTCATGGGTATGACTTGTATAAAACATCGTGGTCGTGTCATTTCAGAAGTTGATGTGTGTGTGTGTGTGTGTGTGTGTGTGTGTGTGTGTGTGTGTGTGTGTGTGTGTGTGTGTGTGTGTGTGTGTGTGTGTGTGAGTGTGTATGTGTGTGTGTGAGTGTAAGTGTGCGTGTGTGCGTGTATGTGTGCGTGTGTGCGTGTTTGTGTGTTGTCATTATTGAAGTAATTACTACCCAAAATCTCACTTCAGATGTCTTATTCATATCCACAATTGGGTTTTGAAATCTTCGGAGTGGCTGTTTACATCTACGTCATCTACATTCTAATTTCTTCCAAGAAACGTGTTTTTCGTTCATCATTCTACATCATTTTCACAGTAACAGGTAGAAAATTTTAAATCGTAATACACAGCAACCAGGTGTAAATGATATCTTTCTGGCTCTGGTTACTGCATTTCTTAGAGCACATATAGGCATCTTCAAATTTTGTAAGATGAAACATAGTTAAAAAAAATCAAGAAGGTTCAGGTGAAGGTTGGGAATTTGTGATAAGAATATTGACAACCTGCACATCCATTAACTACATAATCCATATTCTTTGGCATCTAACTATGACAGTTAATCGCTTTTAGGCTGTGAATGCTCCTTTAACTCATTGAACATGTTAGTTTGTTTTCTCTCTCTCTCTCTCTCTCTCTCTCTCTCTCCGTCTCTCTCTCTCTCTCTCCGTCTCTCTCTCTCTCCATCACCTTTCTTTCTTTTACTCCTCTGTTTTTTCTCTCTTTTGCCTTCTCCCTCTATTTCTCTCTATCTAACTCTAACTCTCTCTCTCTCTCTCTCTCCTATCTTCTCTTTGTCCCTTTCTATAATATTTTGTTCCTTTCGCGCTATGTCTCTCTTTCTATCTCTGTCTCCTTCTCTATCTCTGTCGTTGCGATAATGGCCAGCTTTGTGAGTTTTTTGGTTCCTTTCACCATCGAAAGAGATGAACATGGGGATTGCCAATATAATCAACAACGAACCAATTTAGAAGTAAGCCTCGGTTTTATTTTTTTCCCCACAAAATAGGATAATTTCAGCCATTGTACATTTTTTATCTTGCCTTGGACGTAATTTACCAAGTGATTTGTCTTATTCTGGTTCCATTCACAATTACAAGGATGATTCAGTCGAAACACGAACGAAATTCCAACAATATCAGATTGCCCGAGGCGGTATGTCTCGTTTTTCAGAACTTTGAAAACAGTTTTTCAGAATCTCGCCTTCTTTTCTTTGATCGAATGTTTAGTACGTAGTTTTGAGTGCATATACGACGCTATAATTGCATTCAATATTTCTGTGGAGGGTAATCTATTCCTTGAGTTTTTGGACCAACAAGTAAATGTGCACTTAAATATAACAAAATGTTGCTTTCAGTTTTTCTTGTACTTCTATTTTCTGACGATTCTCAATGGATTTTCCATTATTATTCTTAGCAGTGCCTTGCTGAAAGAAATCATTTCTCGATGGAATTCGCAAGAGTCAATTGCCACTGTTTCTCTTCGTTCTTCTCAAAATTTGAGACAGATCAGGTGATTGCTTTAAAAGAAACGTGTGTGTGTATGTGTGTGTTTTTCGGCGAAGGCCGACAAATGAGTGGCCGACCACAAATCGGCAAACCATAGGCCGCGTGTCGTCACGGCCGCAGGCCGCTTAACTTGGTGACCGAACACGGCGAGTGTGAGCGGCCGCAGGCCGCAAGCCAGGAGGGTGGATGTCGTAGGGGCGCCTACATTCTTGGTAACTCTTACAAATTTACTCATTTATATTAGAATCACAAGTCAAAGCCGCACGCCGAGAGGCAACATTCGGCCGCGTTCGGCCGCTTTGCGGCATAACGGGCGACATTAGTATGCGCTTGGAGCATGTGAGAGAAAGGTTGATAAGCTTATTGTTAAATTACATATTTTGGATAAATTCCTCACCGGCGACAGCTGCAAGTAACACTGGAAATTGATTTTGACCCTTCTTCGGACAAGTTTTGGCTGTTTATGTTTTTTCGTGTTTTCTGAGCAGAAAAAGTCATATAATTTTTCAGATTTGGAAAACAGGAACGGAAATGCATTAAAAATGTTTTTCATGCCGTAGAGATTCAGAAAAGTTCATACAAGAAGGGGTTTGGTTTTCTTTCCACCGTGATTTGAGTTAAGACCTTAAGCATTTAGGAATTAAGGGTCCCAATGGGTCAATAGGCATATAAATCATCTTTTAGGGTCTATGAGTGGCAAATCCCAAGTTTTTAGAATTAAAGGAGACAAAAAGTCTCGATTTTCTCGGCCATCTCGTCTAAAAGTAAAGCGAACTTTATCGAAGGTTTCAAAATGTTCAGCAGCATACTACAACAGTTATAACCCTATTTTCCTAGAGCTTACTTTGTATTTGAAGACTATTTTTCAGAATCGCCCCCTTTTCTCACATTCGCCATCATCTATCGCATTGAACCGAAAGTTCACTTTCACTTTGTACCTCGTCTTTCGATCGCTGGGCTTAGATTATTCGTCAACATATTACTTCTATTTGTAATCAGATAAAAATTCTATGTTTTTTAAAATTATGCGCACGCACACGCACACGCACACGCACACGCACACGCACACGCACACGCACACGCACACGCACACGCACACGCACACGCACACGCACACGCACACGCACACGCACACGCACACGCACACGCACACGCACACGCACACGCACACGCACACGCACACGCACACGCACACGCACACGCACACGCACACGCACACGCACACGCACACGCACACGCACACGCACACGCACACGCACACGCACACGCACACGCACACGCACACGCACACGCACACGCACACGCACACGCACACGCGTCTGCTACTTTCAGGTTTAATAAAGAAAACAGCAAGGATTCTAACCATAATCTTTTATAACACTTGAGGGTTGTCATTCTGTTGCTTAGCAGCGCAACGTAAAATGCGAATAGGTACACCTGTCGACAACCATAAAACACGAAACATCATCTCGTATACACCATATTGACTGCAGAAACGTGCGAAAATGTAGTTTTCATTCTGTCGATTGCAATATCGTGTTCTCAATAGAGCAACTGAGCATAGTTTGCTTTTTTCGCTGAAACCCGCTCAATATACACAATTTATTTCTGTAAATGGGGTCTTTTCATTCTTTCAGATGTCTGACTCCGCAGGTTTGTGGTCTCCAGACTTTATTATAATGGTAGCTCTTGGAGTCATAAGTATCCCTTCTTATCTAGGAACTGTTATTCCTATAATGTTTAATAGAAAGAAATTCAGCGGCTCTTTCTTCAACTTCTACTTGACTTTGACTACTTTGGTTAGTTTGATGAGACCAGAGGAGACCATTTTTCAACTCGAAAACAAAATAACTGTCCGTAAGAGTTCCATCCTACGTTTTTAAGCTATATTTAGTGCAACTGTCCGCTGTTTAGCAGACTAGGCAGCCCAAAGCTGCTGAGATCAACCAAACAGTAAAAGAAGGACGTAGGCCAAATGGTAAAGTGGTTAGCGCAGATTAATAGGAATTATTTTATTCTTCTGTATTTTACCTCTGTACCTCTGTATTTTAACGTTGTTTTTAAGTATATAAATGCCCCCCCCCCCACACGGTCCCCTCAACAAGCTTTATGTCAAAAATCCATAAAACGTTTTCAGAACATGGTGATCTACTTTGTTCGTTTTTTCATAACAAGGCTGCCTGTTTATACATGTAAAGAATGTGCTTTGAGTGGATTTTTCGAAAGCGCATCGGATATTTTTGTAAAAATTATTCTTGGCTTCTTTTGGCACTGTGTTTTGTCAATGTATTGTGACTTCAATTATTGCTGTTGATCGATTTATTGTAATAAAAGTTAATAAAAAAATCGCTTTGGTAAGTGTTTTTTTTTCCTTTTTATATAGATTTCTCCCGCTTGAAAAACATCGGCCATGGGTCAAATTTTTCGCAATGGAGCGCATCTATTTCCAATACATTCTTATCTCACGAAAACATGAAATCCTTTTTTTAAACCTCGTAATCCGTTTTTTTTTTTTTTTTAAATTTTGACCCTAAAGCAAAAAAGCGTACTTATTTTAAACGATACGGCGTGTTTTGGCAACTGTATTTCTGCTGAGGACACCCTTTCCGCATTTTAAAAACCGTAACTCACCAAAAAATGTTTTTTTTTAAAACTATTTAATTTAATAAGATCGACCATTAAAAGTGGTCCAACTCCGGAAAAAGGCATTCTAAAAAATCTGTCGTGGGACCCAAAATAGAATATGCAATGCCGTTATTTGGAGAGCATTTCGCTGCGAAAAAAAAGACAAACGTCGAGCAGGCTTTTGATATTATTTTTATTAATATTTTTATTTTTATATAATTTGCCTTGAAGATATTTTATCTCTTTTTTGAGATTTGGAGAAAACATCACCTATGGGTAATTTTTATGTCTCTCACTTCGCCATTGATGGTTTCACAAGCCATATATCGAGGCAATTCCCATTATTTCTATGAACAAATGACCGATAACTACAAAATTGTCTCCGACAATGTAATGATATAAATTTAATATCGGGAAATTTTTGATTTCTAGGTAAATATCGCATATACAACTGCAAATCTACTTGGTGCAATTATGATTCCGCTTGATTGCATATTGAACGGTGTTTTATTGTGGGCGTTTTATAAGGCAAATAAACAGTTGAGCACAAAAATCACATTTTAGGGTAATATGCAAATTTCATCGGGTAAGCGAAGTGTGGAAATTAAATTATTCGTCAATAGTTTTATAAACTCTTCGACTCAACTTCTGACTTTTGTTTTGATGGTAGGGCAGAAAGAGAGAGAGAGAGAGAGAGAGAGAGAGAGAGAGAGAGAGAAAGAGAAAGAGAGAGAGAGAGAGAGAAAGAGAGAGACGATTCCCTTTTCTTATAGATACTTCATTGGTTATCTGCTTCAAATCCTATTTTGGACAATATAACTCGGAAAATGAATATCTTCTCAGCCGACATTTTTGGTCTAATGCCACCGTTTGTACTTCTTTTCACAAGTGGAGAACTGAGAAGAATACTCATTAATTGCATTCGAAGAAGAAAAATTACACTTACCTTTTCAACAACAAAGCAAAATCCATAACGAAAAGTTATAATGAAACCTTAACCTTAACCTTAACCATAACCTTAACCTTAACCTTAACCTTAACCTTAACCTTAACCTTAACCTTAACCTTAAACTTAACCTTAACCTTAACCTTAACCTCAACCTTAACCTTAACCTTAAGCTCAACCTTAACCATAACCTTAACCTTAACCTTAACCTTAACCTTAACCTTAACCTTAACCTTAACCTTAAACTTAACCTTAACCTTAACCTCAACCTTAACCTCAACCTTAACCTTAACCTTAACCTCAACCTTAACCATAACCTTAACCTCAACCTTAACCTTAACCTTAACCTCAACCTTACCCATAATCTTAACCTTAACCTCAACCTTAACCTTAACCTTAACCTTAACCTCAACCTTAACCATAACCTTAACCTTAACCTTAACCTTAACCTTGACCTTAACCTTAACCTTGACCTTAACCTTAACCTTCCTGATGGCTTCTTCCTCAGGTGTGTAGTCATTCACGATTATATAGCCACATGTTTCTTGTTTCTTCCACCGACTTTCCCACAGCTGTTGTCCATCAAACGAGGAATATCCAGATATAGTTGTCGCCAAATTGAAATCATGCCCATAACATTAGAATGTCCCAGTGTTCCTCCGTTGATATAGCTGTCGCCAAACCGAAATCTTATGCTAACTGCGGAAGCATGCTAAGGATGCTCTGTCGACGATGATTAGACTACGAATTTCCCATATCAACAGAGCATCATTTGAACATTCTAATTTAATTGGCATGATTCCATTTTGGCGCCAGCTAAATTGAAATTAGTAGTCAAATCAGGCGTCGACAGAGCATGCATTGCATGTTTCCGCAATGAGAATATCATTTCATTTTGGCGACAGCTATAGATGGCTGCCGCGATAACTAGAAAAGGCGTGTGTGCGTGTACGTGCGCGTGTGTCCGTGTGATTTTTTATTTTTTTTTCCACAATTATCAGGTGATTTGTTACAGAATGAAATCGGAAAAAGTCTAAATAAGTTAAATAATGGAAACGGACCAAAATTTTTTGATCAAAGTTCCAAATTTCAAAGTTCGCGCCATTTCTGCCGGGGTCCAAGGCCGGCCCGCGCTATTTAAACGATATTTTCAACAAAACTTCAGGCGCTCCTAATTCGGTTCAGTTTGCTCCAAAAAAGAAAATGGGACACTTTTCTGAATCAGAAAAGTGAGTTATACTCATTCATCGCATGTTCAGCAAAATATTACGCAGTCCTCTTTTAAAATTATTTTTTTCAAAATTGCTACCTTTTCCCGAAGAGAAAGTTAATTTTTCACATTGTTTTGTACATGTGCACCCATAAAAATTCATCAACAAAAATTCATTATCCATTATCCAAAACCATTCAATGTTCGATTTCCTCAATCTCCTAATCCTCCAGCCAGGCGTTCTCCCTCCTGATGGCTTCTTCTTCCTCAGGAGTGTAGTCATTCACAACTCCAAACGTGTTCCTCACTTCTTCCACCGACTTTCCAGCCATCATGGCCGCAATCAGTTTGCAGCTGTTGTCCATCAAACGAGGAATATCCAGAAAGTTGGCCGCCTGGATAACTTCAAAGTGGAGGGGCAGTTCCATGGCGGCGAAGAAGTTCCTGTCCCACTCGTCAACGACCTTGTAGCTCTTTTCATCCTCCTCGCTCCACTCGGCGTCTTTTCCGTGATTCTTGAGCCAGTCGACAACCTAAAAAGCGTTGTATATTGCTGAACGTTTAAAAGAAATATATTAAGTAAATTGTCTTTTTAGGGGTTCTCAAAACATGGCAAAACAAAAAAACACGGTGCGAACCGAACTAGCAACCTCCAGCGTACTAGATAGACACGTTACCTATTGCGCCACTCACTAGGATCATTAACGCATCAAATACGTTGCCTTAAGGAAGTTAAGTTTTTATTAAAATGCTTGACAAAGGTTAGGCATGGCATATAAGTTAGGTTAAACCTTAAGGTAACAAATGGCAACTTAACGTACCTTAAGATACTTAGTCAATGAAACTGTTATTAAGCCCTATCTAGAAGGATCGGCCAAATTTTCGTACCCTTAAGGTGTCTATTGTTAAATTCTAACGGAAATTTGAGCAAGAAGTGATATTTCGTAATATTCATTTTGGGTAACTGAATTTACCTTAAGGCAATAAAGGCAATAATTTTAAAACAATTTAAAGCAAAAAACCGCCTAGGGGGTTCGAACCCTGCACCATTTGTTTTCTGAACGGGTCGCTTGCTGCTGCGCCATTTAGCCAAGTTGGCGCGCGGTGGCTCAAGGGGGGGGGGGCGCCGGCGGACAAAAATGCTTATTTCTTGAAAACCTTGTATATTTCTCAAAATTATACCAAATCATTCGATTTGTCGTTAAATTCTCTACCGAATGGTGTATACCTCGCACACAGAAGTTGCAACTCAAGCTAGTTATGATTAAACAAAGCGAATTTAGCCCGAAAAAGGCTAATTTTAGAGCTAATAAGTTAAAGAATGAGTATTTTTTGTTTTAAGACGATTATATTTACCTTTTCCAGCGCAGCTCCAGAAATACTCTCAATGGGCACCATCAACTCCTTAGAATCGTCTCCTTCCATGATTTCCATCATATTTTTCAACGTGGAAGAACGAGAACACTGTTCCTTGGTCACTTGGAACTCCTTTTTGTCGTTGCTGATAAGAGTGATCATGTTCTCCATTTCTGGAAATATAAAAATAGTTTATAAATATTAATATTTATACAAAAATACAACAAAAATATGTCGGAAAAGTTGACTGTCACCTTTAAGGAGGCATTTGTGTAGAATTATATCGCTTTCGCAAAAACGGCTACTCAAATAAAAGCAAGCGATTCGTAAAGCTAAGAGTACTGTAGAACGCCAAGCGAGTAGTTTCGGTTTTTCGTCGAAAAGCGCTTTCTCGAGCCAAGCGATGCAGAAAATTTAGATTTAGGCCAAATTTTGTAAAACACACATAGATTCCCTAAAAACAACAAACATGTTGAGTGTTTCAGAAAATTATCGATTTTTGTCCCGGGTTACGCTAGATCGTACTTGGTTACTGTAGCTCAGCCGAAAATTGTCCGATTTTTGCAAACTCGGCTTTATTTAATTTGGTTTGCCTTGATGGCGTGCTTTAACCTTATCATGCTTAAATACAACGAGTTAGACCAAATCTGTGAACGTTTATAGTCAACTTTCGCGATTTTTGAAGTTTAAAAAAACATTGCGAAAAACCGTATTTATTGAAAAGGGACTTTAATATAAACTCCAGACACGCGCCTGGGGAAGACATATTGATTATGCCAGTGGGTAACGCGAAATAATGACAGACTAACAAAACCGTGGCATGATTTATGAAACGCCGCGCGGAAGGATGAACAGATGCGCCACCTTAGCCAAACAAGTACACACACACACACACACACACACACTGTCTGTGAGTCTGTGAGCCTGTGTATATGTGTGTGTGTGAGTGTGTGAGTGTGTGAGTATGTGTGTGTTTCTTCTTTCCTGTTTTCAAAAAACCGGATGCTTTATCGCTAAGTGTTATCAATTATTGCTAAGTGACTTTACCACAATCTACCGGTTTGTCAGCTGGTAGCTAGCAGTGACTTTTCTATCCTGCCAGCCGATCATTTCATTAGATGGCATCTGCACTGTTGCTGACAGCTGGTGGCAGCGGTATCGTCCTATGTACAGCTCTTGCCATTTTCGCTTTCTTACTTAATGACATTTCGCACTTTCGGGATTCTTCGTTAGCAGATTTGGCGGAGCATCACAAGAGTGGAAAGGGGATATGGGACGAACAGATTTTCACACTGAGGAGGACAAAACGGTAGGTTTGAAAGAAAGAAAGAGAGAGAGATAGAGAGAGATAGAGCGAGAATAATAGAGACAGAGACATTTTTAGTCAAACCTGCTCCTGCCCCTCCGGTCCTTCACCCAACTGCCCTGTGGGCATGACCGGACCTCCCGGAGAGCCAGGCATCCCAGGAATCCCAGGCCTCGACGGTACTGCTGGCATCCCCGGTCCCACCGGAGTCACCCCAGAACTCATTAATTCTGCAAACATCGGTTGCCTCACTTGCCCCAGTGGACCTCCCGGAGTGCCGGGAAATATGGGTTTGGCAGGGGTGCCTGGATCCAGAGGCGCGCCAGGACCACCCGGTGTGGCTGGCAAAGACTCCGGCGCCGGACCGATAGGACCACCCGGACCGGCTGGAACACCTGGAAACGAAGGAAGGCCGGGGGCAATGGGACCACCCGGTGCCGATTCATTCAGGTTCGTTTTTGGGGTACCCTTCTAATTGATTTTAGGCAAATTGGCTTCCCCGGACCTCAGGGTCCCCCAGGGCCCCAGGGAGGAATGGGAGCTCCCGGTTCTCAAGGCCCAGCTGGTCCACCAGGCACTCCAGGCAGCCCTGGCCCTATGGGAGAGCCAGGTGGTCCTGGAGCCCCAGCTACAAACGGCCTTCCTGGAATAGTGGGTCGATTATCGATTTTTGGTTGAAAAACGGTTTTTCAGCCTGGAGCTCCCGGGGCAATTGGAAAAGACGCTACCTACTGTACCTGTCCCCCTAAGGAGTACGGTACCCCTCCGGCCTACAATCCACCGCCGTCTTACCAGCAGCCTCCTTACATGGCAATGCCTCCTAATTACCCTAATTATGGTCACTCCTTAAATGGGAAGCTCTTCTTTGCTGAGAGGATGAGGCGAAATCCTAAGTAGATTGAAAATTCAAGATAGTATAGAATATAAAGAGTTTATTTCAATTTTCTGAAGCCTTGGCTGTACTGATCGGGAAGAGGGGGGGGGAGGAGCGCGGTACTGAGGAGCACTTGTGACTCTTACGTAATACCTGAAAAGTCTCTATCTCGTTCTGCCTCTCTGCCTCTCTGTCTCTCTGCATTTCTGCCTCTCTGCCTCTCTGCCTCTCTGCCTCTCTGCCTCTCTGCCTCTCTGCCTCTCTGCCTCTCTGCCTCTCTGCCTCTCTGCCTCTCCGCCTCTTCGCCTCTTTTCTCTCTAACCTGTGAGTACTTGATGTCATCGGAGCCACTCCATAAGTATCAGTGAGGTACCTTGGCGGCGCCGTGCGGTAGTACCCTCTGGGTCTGCAAGGTGAGTCGGGGCACCCGGTCCCAGGAGCACAGGTGCATTGACCTCCTGAGGAACCAGGTTGTCCCGGATCGCCCGGGGCCCCGGGCGCGCCTGGGGGACCAGCGACTCCGTGCTCTCCGGGCACGCCGGGATCTGCAACAAAACTTTTTTGTTTATCTTTCGCTTTTTATGACTTGCCTCCTGGAGCTCCGGGCATTCCCGGGTCTCCCTTAGCTCCGTTGACACCTGGGGTCCCGGGGGTTCCATCTTCTCCGGGGATTCCTGGCAGGCCAGGGGTGTTTATCACCCTAAACATAGCCTCTTTGTCTTCTCTCTATTTCTCTCTATCTCTCTCTCTATTTCTCTATCTCTTCTTACCTGTGATAGTCATTCCCAGGCGGTCCCTCCGGCCCTGGTTCTCCATCAAGCCCATCTTCTCCGGGTTCTCCAACTTCACCAGGGTACCCCGGTTCTCCATCGTACCCTGCGGTCCCAGGAGGACCAGGTTTTCCTATAATGGATGCAGTCCTTTAAGTGCGCAACCCACCTGTTTCTCCCCTATTTCCGGGTGGTCCCGGCTCTCCGTCGGGTCCCGGCTCTCCCACCGGGCAGTCAATGCAACCCAGCACCAGTACCGTATCCTGGTCGGAGAAGAAGAAGTCAGTTCCATTTTCTCCATGATTTCCAGCTTTTCCTGGGTGGCCATTCTCCCCCGCCTCTCCTTTAGGTCCGGGTGGTCCCGCGGGGCAGTAACAGTCGCAGTCCTTTAACTCCTTTGTATCCATCTCCATAACTACTATGTGGTCCCTTTTGGCATTTCGCTTCCATCTTTCCGCCGATTTGAGAAGTTTTCGTAGTTTGATCCAAGCGGATGTCTCCAGTTCCATAAAGGTGGGGTTTACACTATACACCAGGCACATAATGGGGGATACAGTACTCCCTAAGCCAAGGGAAAGATTACAGTACCTTAAATTCCTCAGCCTGGCGGAGACTGTCCTCATGGAATCGGCTAATGTCGATGATTAGGTAGATAAGGAACATGGAAGCGGCTGTCAGCAAGAGGAGAGCCAGGCCCGCGATGCGCCGCATTCCCGCGCTACTGACAACCGGCTGCCTCATTCGCCTCATTATCGCCAGCTGGTTATGGTTTGGTTTGTACAAGCAAATAAGGCTAGAGTAAGCTTTGATGCAAAGCAGATTAACGGAATCAGAAAAGACCAAATAAGTGTTTAATGAAGGATTTTAACAACAAAAAAATATAAAAACATGTTGTCGCTTTCCTAGAATCGATCTCGTTGTTCCACGCATCCGAATCATCAGGCAGGAATTACATCTGGAGGAGTGCTATCATCTTTCACATACTCGTGATGAGTTAAAATGGGGTTCAAAGCGTCTCTTGACCTCAGCAATCGATCCAAATAGTTGTCCACGTCCTTATCGTGGGATATCGATTCGTAAATAACGACAGAATTCTCAGCGGCCATTTGATTAACTTCCACTCCAGCGCGTGACAGAGGCTGTCCCGGAACGACGGGGAAAAAAGTGAAGGATGCCCGAACCATTGTTATCTGAAAGTTTCATGATGATGTTTGAAACTTTTTTTCGAATCGGTAAAGTTTTTTTTTGCATTCTAATCAGCACTATAGGTGGTGTCCCATCAATTGGCGTTTCTGTTAATTCGATATAAAAAAACAACATTGCTCAAAGGATACTTCGGTGCGCTAATCCCTCCTATTACAGCGAACTCCCTCGCGTCCGCAATCGGCGCCTTTTGTGACATATTCCATTTTAGCGAGACCATATTCTTAAAATCCTGTAGAGCAGGGGTGGCCAAATATCGGGCTCAGCCCGGCCCGCGCCCGATCTTGCTAGGATTGAGCAAATATGGTGTAGTTAAACGTCTTTTTGAAGGATACTTTTAAGTTAAGGTGTTGTTTTTTTAATCTGTTTGTTATATGAATAATCTAATTTATATGTATAGGCAATTTTATAGCTTAATGACTAACATTTTTACATTGACTTGTCAATCAATTTTGAAAACGGGCCCACGGGCCGAAATCAGGCCGGGCCGAGAGGTTTTGGAGACGGCCCGGGCCCGGCCTGCCCTGCTGTAGAGTGCCAAAGGGGAGGTTGTTGGTCTGACACAGACTATGTTGTACGGTTTTTTTAATAATAATAATTTATTACGCTTACACGTGCTAAAACAACAATGACGAGGATCCTCATTTTTCTCATATTTTGGTCTCTGTGTGTCTGTGTGTCTGTCCGACGCTGAACTACGTCCGCTGTTCTGAGTCTCTCTTATTCCCTCGCTCTCTCACCTAGCGCTTTCGCACGTCACGGAGAAGTGACGGAAATGCAGAAGAGAATTAGAGGCTTCAGAGTGACAGAGGAAATTTCGTTCCGGTCGGTCTTTCGGTTGACTACCGGTGGGGGTGGAATTAGCATGTATGAATGAAAGGAGAAGGGTGGTTTTTTCCATTGGGTGGGAGCGGTTGCGCGGTTGAATCATTCTATCCTTTCCCAACACCTTTCCCACAAATGCGCATCTTAACACCCACTCCCTTTCTTAACACATTCCCCACACAAGCGCACCCACACCCATTTCTTTATTCTTTTTCCACACATGCGCACCCACACCCATTTCTTAACACTTTTCCCACACATGCGCACCCACACCCATTTCTTAACACTTTTCCCACACATGCGCACCCACACCCATTTCTTAACACTTTTCCCACACATGCGCACCCACACCCATTTCTTAACACTTTTCCCACACATGCGCACCCACACCCATTTCTTAACACTTTTCCCACACATGCGCACCCACACCCATTTCTTAACACTTTTCCCACACATGCGCACCCACACCCATTTCTTTATTCTTTTTCCACACATGCGCACCCACACCCATTTCTTAACATATGAAAATGGAAATGAAAAGGTCCCTGACGGTCCCTTTAGCTTACACCGATTTTCGCCTTTCTTATGTGTTTAACTATCAATTTCATTTAGCTTTCGTTTAAACCAAAATCTCTTTTCTTAATGCTAAGACTATTCAATGACAAAGTTTTATATGCGTGTTTATATCATAGTGAAACTTTAAATGATACTGTAGAAGCATAGGAAAGACGGTGATTGTAACTTTTTGAAATACAGGCTATTTTCCTTGTAAAATTTCAAGAACATCGTGTTTATAATGTATGTAACATACTTTCAAGACGTTGTAAAGAGCATCCAGTTCGACTTCAAATCCCGTTCGGTTCTTGAATGTGACTTGCCGTGAATTGCGAAAATATTGTTCCGGATCTTCAGGAAAATGCATCACCATCTGTTTCATTACGGTTTCGCTAAAATAAATAATCGTCTGCTATTTATCAAACAAAACGAACTCGTCAGTGCGACATTTCGCAGCGAAAATGGCAGTATTAACAATATCACCATAAGTTTGGATATTCTTGATGTTTGTAAACCGACAGAGATAAGATTGTTCTAAACTAAGAGTGAGAATAACGTGAAAACGTACCATTTTCGAGGAAATTTTTGTAAAGTAGATCACTGTAGTCTGTCTTTCCGTAGAACTTCAACTTCTGGAATTTTGCAAAATATTATCGATTTGTTTTTTTTTGTTAAAGTTAGTGTTAAAACGCACAGATTTTTTTTTACAGCATGCCAACGTTGTGTTGAACTTGGGTTTTTTTTTTTGAAAAGGGGAAAAACAAGAAAATAACAAATCTGTTAATTCCTACAAAGTAGTCTGAGCAAAAGATTGATTGCTTCAATAAATATTTAACAATTCATCGATCGATTTTTCGAATATCGATCGAAACATCGATCGATTTAACTTAGAAATCTTAGCTCTGTAAACTAAAAAGTGTCTCAGCAGAAACTTTCAAAACGAAATGATATTTTTTGCTATATATTTTATTATGGTTTCTTAAAGAATCAAAATCCTAGCCTAACGAGGGAACCTTTTTTGGTCAGTATGGGCAATTGAAACGAGGGACACATTTTTGGATAGCTCAAGGCATCCCATTTAAGAAACTGTTTTCGAAATCTGCTGAGCGAAACTGGGAGCCGAATTGCAACCTTATTTCGTATTCATCACAACGGCTGAAGAAAGCTGCAAATGTGAATCGGTGGTATATGTAGTGGTTGGGGGCTCTTAATTTTGTAGAGGTGTTGTGCGATTTTGTAGATTTTTTTTTCGAGTCTAAGGTTTTCCAACCTTTTACATTTCACTTTTACTTGCTTTTTTTAGAACGCTCTTTGCGACAACAGTTGTTTTATACTGCAAAATCCAAAAATAGTGAGATAAATCATTTATCATAAATGCAAACAGATTTTACAAAAATGTATTCACACACCTTTTCATTAGTTTTTTAATGAAAGTTCTATCAGTGCTCGAAAACGTGCAATGCAAAAGGTTGGAAAACTTTAAACTCGAATCATCTGTACAAAATTAAGAGCCCCGTGTGCTATACCACCGATTCAAGCTTTCTTCAGTCGATGTGGCGAACACGAAATCAGATTGCAATGCTAATCCTCAAATCCAAAAGTTAAAGGACCCGTAAGGGGCCTTTTCTGATTGGAAATGGAATGTATGCTGTTTGAGCCATTTCAATTGAAATGATTTTTCCGAACACCTCTCCAGACAACGGCCGTGCGCAAAATGCTTGCCAAGTCTTCATTATCATGCTATTCTGAAAAGACCCCTGACGAGCCCTTTAATATATTTCGGTTCCCAGGTTCGCTCATATTCCCTCGTAAGTTTTTGAAACTTACCTCTGTAATTTGTCTATCCTCATTTAAATAATCGGTTTTGCATTTGAGCAACATGTAAAATCTGTCGGTGAATGCCTCCAGCGTGTTTTGTTTGACAACTGTTGCTTGCTAAAACAAATAAAATTCATCTTGTTAGCAGTGGGCAAGTTACTAATTGTGCTTCTAATGTGTCGTATGCTATCCAACAGGAATTCAGATCTAAGACTTCCAGTCTTCTGATGTATAGCTCGACAATATTCGAAAGCCCGTTTCGAAAGGCATGTTCGATAAAGTATTTTATATCCACGGTGAGATGCTCCTTGCAGAGAATGTAGCGCTGGGAGTACACACTGTCGTAGCAGAGAGTGTTTCCACTAAGACGACAATGTTCTCTTGGGGTCAGTGGGAAAGTGCAGCTTATGAAGTGAATTTCGGCTTTGGAAGCGACGGTCACATTGTTCCCAATATCCAAAAGCAGAATTTGGCCAGCCAAAATCTCAACGTGGTCTCCTTCATTTGTATCACTTTTGATCGTCATCTAAACGTAATTGTCTTAAGAAATAGTTAACGTGTTTTATTTGCCTACAAACAAATACGGTATCATAATTGTTTAATTAATTAATTTATTGATGAAAGCAATTATATTATATATTAAAGAAAGTAATATATTAATGAAAGTAATTTAATTTAATGAAAGTAAATTGTTCGATGTAAGCAGAAACCATTCACGTATTGTAGGTGAAAAAATTCTTTTCACGCGGGCCAAAAATGCAGCAATATATGAAGGAAAGAAAAATGCCCTGTTAAATTCGTTTTTCTTAATTATGGTCACAGATTTTTTCTCCCAAAAATATACAAAGAAACTTTGTGTCTTTTGTTGCATAACGGTTTCTTGCAATCCTTATACGACAAAGATAAAAATGTCCCAATAATTATGATGTCTGACCAATATTCGAGTTTTTTGAATTAGGAGAATGTGCATACATACATTTGTAGTTCGGCGCGCCCAGTAATTTTTTTTTATAATTTTTCAGAGTTCAATGTGCTTGAATATTGGCCAAACATCATAGTTATTGGGAAATGTTTCTCTTTGTCGTATTTCAAAGTTCAATGTGCTTGAAATCGACCCCCCTCACAATATTCTAGATAAAGTTTGGGCAAGTTCAACTATTTTCCCAAAACAGTAGCCCAAATGTAACCGTCCGAATAGCACCGGCACAGGATAATTTTTTCCAATTTTTCCTCTAATTTTACCTTATCACTATCTTTCCTTTAAAGAAATTTCGTTATATAAACGTACCTGATTTTGGTCGAAATGAGTTTTCAGCTTTTTAAAGTTTTCCCATGTAGCAGTAACCACAACTGCTTTTTGTCGTTGACTGTCTAAGGCTTCCATCCTGACGTTTTTGAGCCAAACGTCTTCTTTGTCAGCTAATATCCACGTCCACTTGGAAAACTTTTCGTTAGCCTTGTGGATCCAAACATCATAGGGTCCTTCTTTTTTTTTTTTTTTTTTCGAAGTTTTCTTCACAGTACACGGTTCCTTTACAGATATCCAAAAGTTTCCAAACATTTCTTTCATCCTTTTTGTCTTGTTCAGTTCGATTTTTTCTTGATCAAGAAATTTGTAGTTTCCCTCGCCCAGTGCTATAGACAATGTCACTTCAGCATGTTCTTTCACTAGCTGATTATCAAATGTGTGACCTTCGAGAATGATCGACAGATGCTTCAACACAGCTTTAGTTATCTCAAGAACAGCATCTGGTGGCTGAAACACTGCCGTGCAAATGTGTGTCGAAAAAATGGCTCACCACATCCTGTCTCTGTGAGAAGGCGTTAAACTGAAAACGAAAATTATAACTAATAAACACACGAAAACTATATGGCACCGGAGAAACTCTGGCGCTTTATAAAAAATACGCATTTTTATTTTAAGTTTCGCTTTCGCAGGGGCCGCAAACGTGGGATCGGTCTGGGAGCACAGCTTTCGGCTGATATCCTTTTTAAAGCATTTTCATTCACAGGAAGAAAACAAAAATCCATTTTGGTGCTTTTGTTTCCCAAAATCATTTTTGAAAATAAATACTAATAACAGGGCGGAAAGTATGCTCCATTGCCAACGCGGTAGATCAGACATTTTAAAATCCTATTTTTAAAAACAGGTTCCGGGATAACATTTTCTTTTTATTTAGATTATTTAGATTTTCGTTTTTGTTCTGTTTTTTTTTCGATATTTGCATTTATTAAAAAAACTTCTGAAGTTAAGTCAATTTTGGTTCTGCATTTTTACAGTTTTCATGTTTTTCCATATTTTTCAATGAAATTACTTGTTACTTAAATTTTTCAGGTGAAAAATTGTTCAATCTTTTGTAGTTGCTTTTCTATATCGTAAGTTTTGTAATTTCAGATTTTTGTCGGTAGAAGCAGTGGGAATAATGCTGTCTTTGGCCGTAGAGAATCAACGCATGGTTAATCTCTTAGTAAGTTGATTAAAACAATTGTTTAAAGTTGTCTGAATTTCAATTTGAAAATCGCATTTTGTAGCGAATTGAATTTCCAAAAACTTTTAGACTCATGGTGAACTCTCATTGCAAAAACTGTTCCAACACTAGGTTTCTTGGGTTGTTCGACCTTTCAATTACTTCATATTCAAATTCTACGTCAAATTTCGTTTGCATCGCACTATTTTGTTAAAAATCCACTTGAATGTGTAAAAATGGCCAAGCTGGAAAAAAAGCTTGAAATTTGTATTCTGTTCCCGCGTTTCAATATTTCAGAGTAGAATTATTAACTAAAGGTTCATTTCCTGTCTTGTGGTGTTTCTATATTAGTTTTTCATGTATAATTATAACAAAAAAACAAAACGGGTCAATATCAAGTACTAACGAGCAACGACGCATATTAGTGTCACATGGAGCTAATATATTTGAAGTGGTAACTATGCCTGTTTTACTGTAATTTAACATGGTGCAGCATCATATTCAAGTGGATTTTGAACAAAAAATAATCGTCAATATTTTCAGTCACGCACCTTCAAATATAGTTTTGCATGAATCCAAGCTGTTAGCATTAGAGGAGTAAGTGTGACGAACTTTGTGAAGTTGTTGTTCAGATGCTGCCTTGGTAAAGGATCCTGAAAGATTTAATCCGTTGTCAAAAATTTTGTATTTTACACATATAAATCGAAAGAAACTAGAGAACACTCACATTGACCAAAATGCCAAATGATTTGGTAAGAGCTTTTTTATTTGCTTTAGCTGCTTCAAATTTTTTCTTCAGCTTCTTCACATCCTTTTCGATTTCCTCAGTCGTTCCAAATCTTATCTCAAGGGTTGCCTCATCTTTTTTCCCAGTTGTATATCTTATCCATCGCTCCTGTTTGCTCACCAAAAGGCCTAACCTCACGAATTCCTGAGAAAATATTTTGAGATTTATGAAAAAAAACCTGAAGAAGGTTTGTAGTATCAGTTGTACTCGTTACAACGAATATCTGGCAACATGCGTTTTCCGGTTCCTTGGATTGCATTGTTGTTTCATTGTTGTCACGAATAAACGATTTCAATAATAAAAGAGCAATAGAAAACGCAGTAGAATTATGATGTTGCAAACACTGAAAAGCATTAAAATACAGTGACTTTCTCACCTCGACAGTAGAAAATTGGTCAAAGCTCGCTGTGCCAAAATGAATTTTCTGAATGGTCGCAACCAAGCGTTCAAAATGCATAGAAGACACTAATGGAATTTCTACGGATTGTTGGTTTGGTTTAATCAGGCCAGCAGCTGAAAACCTTTGTTATTGCAATAGTTTAAAAGTCCTAAAAGTTTGAAACTGTTTGACTCTATTACGGCACAAACTGTATAAAAATTTAACAAAAACACTTAACACTGGGAAGAAGCATTGTTAATGAACATACAAAATTACCCACGAAAGGAATTGAACCCTTGCTGCTTGATCGTCTGACGCGTGCACAATTACACCGACAACGCCGCTGATAGTTTTCCATTATGCGAATTTTGCGCGGTAAGACGGATTGTTGGCCTGTGAGCTTTAAAATTTTTACCATATTGGCTAAAAGTTGGCGCGCCCCGAGATGTTAGCAAGTTTTTTCACCTGTTAGAAATCGGGGAAAGCAGTTCAAACCGTTGGTTAAGGCATCGCCATTCAAAGCACATGGGACCCGCAAAAATTATTCACTAAGCGCAATTATAACTCACAGTTCTGGTCACAAAAGAAAGCTTGACTCATCCGTTTGCGCAGGCTGGCTTTTGCATCCTTTTTCTGAAAATAAAGTTTAATCAACATGCTCACCAATATACCAAAAAATCATCACTGTAGGATTCTTTCAGAAATTGTACAAAACGGTGCATTGTTGGCGAGATTTGTTTTTGCTATGAAATTTCCATTAGTTTATTTATTGGACAGAGCTGAAAAATTATGGGTGTAAAAAACAAACCTCATGTCTAAAAAAATTCAACCGATGTTTTTTATCAATAATTACGCGAAACACACGCGTAACCATATCTTCTTCGTCCCAGAACCCGTCGATCCAAATATCTTCGGGAGGTTTATCAGCCTTGTCTTTTAATAACACAGCGTTAACAAGGGCGCTGTAGCACCCCAGAAGGTCTCCTTCATTTTTACTAATCTTTTCCTTCACTTGTTCAACATCGAGGAGATTCACAAAATCCGGCAAGTCCAGAAGAAAGTTTTTCCGAATGTCTAATTCACAACTGCAGACTTCAAAGTACTTCTTGAACACGTCGTTCAAAAGGAAAATTATCCAGGGCTCGTTTGCTAAAAAAAAACATCCAAATTAAAAAATCGCAAATGTTTGTGACTGTCTGTCTGTGTCTGTGTGCAACCCAAGCATGGCAAAATTTGGGGCCGGGCCGGCCCAAAATTTTTTTTCGTTTTCTTTGATGTTTACTTTTAAAAAAGGCATTAAATTTTTGGTTGTGTCGGGCCGCGCCGGGCCGTGAAAAATTTTGGAGCGGGCCGGCCCGGGCCGGCCCGCTCCAAAAAAACGTTGCCATGCATGGTGTGACCCCATAGCTCATATCCCAAAAATCGTACTGGGATCTCGCAGCGAAAGCGTGCCAGAACTTTTCTAAAAATTAAAGATTTTTCAATTAATCCAAAAATTGTATCAATCGATTGAGCGTGCAAAGGCAAAACAAATCAATAAATATGACAGGTCCCGCAGAAAAAGCGCGCCAGAACTTTGCCTGGCTACTTTGCCTGGCTGGCGAATTGACAGGTCCTGCTAACCTGCGGAATTTTCATTATTTATTTTTTTAAATTTTTTTTGTGTTTTGCGTGTTTTTTTTGTTTAATACGATGCGAAAATTACATTTAATTTTTGGAAAGTAAAATTAGTCGTAATTTTGCCTTTTCAATCCGCAAAATTGATGTTTTTGAAATTTTTATATTTGTACTTGATTTGTCTTTATTTTTTAAATATTTTCCTCTTAAATTTACCAAATTATCAGTTTTCAGATTCATAAAACGAGAGTTAACGAAGCCCAAAGAAGTGCGCAAGCCCGCTTGTAACCGGATGGAGTTGTTTATTCACTAGTATGATCTTTTTTAGTCATTTGTTATGTTTTTTCCCTTTTTTGTTGAAAAATTTTCTAGGGTAAACGCTATGCCAAGCCATATTGAATTCCTCGAATACTCGTTAAGATGCAACGTAAAACTGCAAAAATTCAACTTTTGGTGGCGCCTGCTATGATGCGCCTGCTATTATGAGTGACAAAATGTTAGCTTTCCGTGTAGCAGGCGCGGGGATCGACTCCCGCGAAACCCAAGGTTTTGCCTCTTAATTTAACCCAAGCCTTAACTGTATTTTAGGAAACATCCTGTCAGACTATAAGGTTTTTATCTTCATATAATTGTGAGTTTTTAAAGGACTTTTTTTCTTCTAACTAATCAAATGTGAGCATTTATAGTTAGGGACCGCAGACAAAAATTTAAAAATAAATTTTTAGATTTTTAATTTCGATATAACGCAAGATAAGTTCATAACTTAAACTTTTTCTTTTTACAGTTTGAAATTTCATCCAAAACGAAGCGAGATATTCCACTTTGAATGCCCGAATTTGAACCCGGTTTTTTGCATTGTCGCAGTGGTTGGGCGGGGTCTGTCTGACCGGGCACAGGCTCTGCTAAACAACGGACACACTTTCTGCCTGAATGCGGAATCCATCTGTTTAAGAGAATTTACATGTATGTATGTTTTAAATGGGGTTTTCATATTTTTCTCGTATTTTTGGTACCAAATTTATCTCAGAAATAATAAAAATACAGGTTTAAATAGCCGTTTTCAAAAAGGCTCTGGACACGGTATTTGGCAATAGAGCGCGGATAGTCGCCAATTTTGTATAAACTTGTATATTTAAAATTAATTTGCGAGTGACTGCAAGGGTGGAATTTTCTATATTCCTTCTTTAAATAAAGCAAAAAATCCAAATTATCGGAAAATATAACGATAATGAGTGCTACGCGTCTGTATATCACATAATCGACCAAAATGCAAAAACGCATAGAAAGTAGTGGTTGGATTCGGACAACGTATGAAGACCCTAAAGGTTATTTTTTAGAGTTAGCTGTTTTATAACAATCAAAACACTTCAGAGAACCCGAAGAATACCAAAAACATGCTACACATGCCTCCACACTTGAATAGGAGTGGTATAAACAACAAAAACCGTTGTATTTTTTTGTGCAAGAACGAATTTTTGATTTTATTTTTTTATTTTATTAAAATAGATTTACTTCGAAGAAAATTGATTTGAGAATTCATGCTATCGCTATGGTTCGTGAGTAATGGTCAAAAATCTCCAAAAACAGCGATTTTCGGCAAGATGCAGTCAACAATTTGCCAAAAGAGCACTTCCATTGGTTTTCTCGTGCAATTTTACCCCATATACTTTGCTTAAATAGTCGAAAAGGAGAGAAATGCGCGCGCGAGCATTGAAAACCATTTTTTCTTACCATTTCGGATTGCCCCCGCCGGGGCCACCTCTGCGGTGCCTATTTATAGTGCCTGCCAATCCTACTACGGCGACTTTTGGAAATGAGCAACAATAGTCTGATGTTGATATTTAAATTTTCCATCACTATGCTCCTCGCCAATCTTACTTCGGCCAAAAAGCGGCCACGCCCCTTTTGTAACGCATTATCCTCCTCGCCAATCCTACTTCGACCAAAAAGAGGCCACGCCCCTTTTGTAACGCACTATATACTATACTGATACACTATACTGATGTGATAATGGGCAATTCGAATATCAACATCAGAATAATCTCACTCATTTGTAAAAACCGCCGAAATTGGATTGGCGGGAACTATATTTTGATGTAATAATGGGTTATTCGAATTTCAACAACAGGATAATTTCTCTCATTTTCAAAAACCGCCGAAGTAGGGTTGGCGGGCGTTATACATCATCAGATTCGGTTACAAAAAGGGCACACTTTGGCCAAAGTAGGACTGGCGAGGAGTTTATGTATATTTTATGCTATCTAGAAGTTTCTCCTTTTTATTCTCATTTTCTTTTCAAAACATTACTTCTTTCATATTCAAAATGAAGAATGGCAATAAAGCAAAAACAAAAAGAGTTCTGCATTAAATGTCTATCCAGTTTTACACTTTATTTGAACATTTTGTTTAAATTTTGTGCTTAATCGTTATTTTTGACGTGAAAATACCTAAAAAAAAATTTATTTTTCCTTTAAAAATTGTTGTTCTAAATGCATTTTAACATCACTTTTTCGATAACATGAATTGTTGTAGGAACACACTGCAGTACAGTGTCCACGCCCGCCGAGAATTTCTTCCGAAGGCTTCTGACGCAAATACGTAGTCCCCCTTCCCAGCTGAATAAGAGATAATCGATAAAGACGCCAGGTCTCACAAACATGATTTCTTTTTGCCGCTTTTTTATACTTAGCGCTTTCTTGGAAGGCATTGGGTATTGCGGGCCTGATGCGTACATTTACGACAACAGTTGTGACGTTTTGCGTCAGGCATTTCATACCGGACGGAGTCACAGAGAGAATCGCCGTAGATGAAAATTAAATTTTTATTATTTTTCCATTCATACCTGTCAACTTATCGTAGTACCACTGAAGAAGTGAAAAACTTTCGTCTTGTTCATTGAGTCCTTCGATGCCAAATGTAGCACACATCCAAAGAAGGAAATGTAAAGAGTCTCCATTATTCGCCAATTTTGTTTTCAATCCTAAATTTGGTTTGTAATTGCAATTTCTTTTGGTGTTTACTCCAGCCTTTTGTTCCAACCTTGGTACGACAAATCGTCCTTCGGAAAAAACGGGAAATTTTTTCGAGATCCGCTTCTTTGTTTTCCTTCTAAAAGCAAATTATTTGGTTTATCGTCTTTTATATGCAGTTTATATGC
Source organism: Oscheius myriophilus (assembly GCA_964057215.1). Taxonomy (NCBI): domain Eukaryota; kingdom Metazoa; phylum Nematoda; class Chromadorea; order Rhabditida; family Rhabditidae; genus Oscheius; species Oscheius myriophilus. The sequence continues at coordinate 20,617,758 of OZ059902.1, forward strand.
TTGTTCTGCTGCTGCCGGCAGATTTAAGTTTGGCTACAGCTATATGATAAAATATGATTTTGCAACAAAGAAGTATCTGTCCGATGTTTAGCAGGGTCGGTAGCTCGGTTTAAACAGACCGTGCCCATGGTTTTTACGGGCTGAGCCGGGCCGAGTTAAAAAAAACTCTAGAAAAAATAAATCAAAAAGGTGCGATTCCGGTCGGGACACAACATTTTTGCTAACTAAGAATTATTTCGAATATTCTGGCGTTTTATTCCATGACGTTTTAATATTCATATACGTTTTAATAGTAAATGCTAAAATAACGTTTTTTATAGTCGTGGCCAAAACTACCTTAGCCGATCAGGCGTATCAAATAGTGCGTATCAAATAGTACGTGATTGCGGGCAACATTTTCAATCGCACGCGAGAAATCAGTATCGTACTGTATTCAGCTTAATTGTAAATTTTCAATATTGTTTTCTTCTGTCTTATTTTATTCTATTTGTTTGTATTTGTTTTAATATACAAAAAAATATTATTGCGGCGGCGATATAGACTACTTGGCGGCCGCCGCCGCTTTTCAGTCTGCACGGCCGCTTGTCAACGCAACTGCAAATCAACGCAGTTTTGGGGATTGTGAGTTCGGTCCCCGTTCATGCATTTCTTTATTTTCGTGGCCTGAATTTCGCTCCCTTTCGTTTGTGACGCCTAATTTTAAAAGAAGTAGCTTTGGCGAAGACTATTGCTAAACTAACTTTTTAGGGAAATTTTAATTTGACTTGATTACAAACTAGGCCCACACTTCTTTCGGCCCGGCGTTTCGCAGCAGATTTAATTTCAAATTGCAAAAATGTTTAAATTAGAGTATTTTCAAACTGCATTATTCTTCATGCATTGTTTTTTTTTTGCGATAGTTAATCATCTTATCAAAACTAACCTCGAGCATTAACCACAGAACTTCGGTACATTTTAAAACTTGGTCCTTGGAAAACCCGTTGTTATGGAAAACTTTCGAATGTGTAAACGAAATTGAGAAGCAAATTGTGACAAGTTTACTGTCATAAGAGAATTTTTCATAATCTCTGATGAGAGCATAGAGATGGCGTAGTGAATTATAGTCCGGTTTCTGGTCTTTTGCAGCATTTCCCCAAATCTTTTCCCACTTAAGAGTTCTGTCAAAAAAATCTGAAAGGTTGAGCGAATTTTTTTTATGAAGACTGACTGTTCACATATTCCAGTAACTTAACTTCCGTTAACGAAGATTCTCTCACAGTTTGATTCATCAGACAACGGGTGTCGAGTTTCTGAAAACACAGTCACACGCACACGCACAAATTAAGATTCGTATCTATACAAAAAGTTTAAAAGTGATAAAATTTGATTTTAACATTCTTCATATAAATAATTAAATTTCTTGATTGCTTGTACATTAGCATTCTGCAGAAAGTTTATCTTCACAAACCAAAACTATAAGAAGCTTAACCCGCATGTTGGCGTCATATTTTGTAGAAACTATGAAAATTTATAAAGCTAACTTTGCAATTTACAAATTTGAAAAATTTTGAAATAACGTCAGCATAAAGGTTTAAAAAAACAGTTTCAAGTTTCAAAAAAAAAATTTTTCGTTTGAAAAAAAAGTTTCTTCGCCGTACCAGAGATTTAAAACAACGGCTTTCTGTGTTTTTTGAAAAATTTCCGTGGACTGGTCTCCGAAATCAACTTATTTTAAAGCAGCCGTCTTGGATGGAAAAATTCGCAAAAATGCTTTTTGAAAACGGAGGATAGGTTCAGATTTAAGTGAATAAATAACTAATAAATTTTAAAACAGCAAATACACTTAATCTGGGTTCCTTCCTTCAGCGAATCTTTTGATTGCACAAAACAAATTGAAAACAAATGCTTGGAAAACTCTTCACCGATGGGAAAAAATCTATTAGATTTTTATTGCAAACATAGAAGCGCGAGTAGCACAAAAACAGGCTAACATTTAAAAAACGGAGTAAAAACTTTTCTAATTCATATTGTGCCTTTTACGATTTTACACGCAGAAAAATAAAGTGTTGGAGCACTGCAGTCTAAGAACTAATTTTGCCTTATCTTTCTGCTCGCTTATCGTGCCAGTCCTATTCGCGAAAGTTCATCTGTAATTCTCACTCACCCCCACACTCTCAAGGAAAAGGAAAAAAACCAAAATTTATTCTTATTTATTGAATAACCGAAAGTGAAACAGGAAAACAGTAAGCCTAATACAAAATGAAAAAGTAGGGTGTCATTTCTGCGATTGACAGTTTAATCAAACAATTGGAAGCTTTTTTTCACGCCACTTCCCTTCTTGTCCTAGACTTGGATCTTGCCATTTGACGACAACCTCTTTGTAGGAGGGATCGATATGTCCAAGATCGAAACTCTCGGTCTTTCCGGGTCCTAGTTGGTTTTTACGAAGCGTACCTTCTTGGTCGCCTTCCTTTAGCTGAATTTGAACATTCTGAGGATGAGATGCCGAAACGTTTTTCACACGCAATCGTTGGTTGTTATTTGTGTCAGAAATTTGGTTGACTGGATATGTGTAGATGTCTCCAGGAGCACATGTTTCCTTCACTTGGTCATGATGATGAACAATATGTTGCAAGTTGTCAGGTGATGAGAGAAGTGCCTTCAAGGATGGAATCACGCTGTCTTCTGGATTGAGCTGCTTGTATATTACCGCTTTCATTCCATCGTCAAGAAGCCTGTTGTAATGAAGCAAGTATGGTAACCGTGTTTTGTTACTGTTGACATCTGGGTAGAAAAACTCAAAATCGCCTTTGATTATTGTGATCTGAAAATGCATATCATTATTATTATTATTTTTAAGTGTGTATTCATTCAATAAGATCCTAAAAACTCACATTTATATAGTCATCTTTTCTGTCAAAATGGACTTCAAATGCAACCCGGCTGTAAAATGTAGTTTTCGGTCTGACACCTGTTTCTCTGTCCGCAATTTTGTCTCTGTCCCCTGTCCAATCGTCATATTTGTCCGGATCACATTTGAAGTGAATAATCGTATGACCGTGCCTGAATAACGCACATTCTTTACTACATAAGATGTTTGTGAAAATGTTTCTTTGCATGTGTTTGTTTTGTGCTATGGACCGACAAACGTTGAAAAGGGCTTTGAAAAAACACAACGCAAAACTGTAGGATTTCTGGTTATTCGAAGGCACGATCGTGATATCGGCAGAACTGACTTTAGTGTGCACAACCAAACCACCAAATGTCTTTTGTTTTTTTGCTAAAAAGACGGCCGTTACAACTCACTCTTTGTCTTCATCGCGATTTTTATAAGCAAGCATAGCCTTCACGAGAATATCGTCAAATGTTTGCACATTTGCAAAATGTTTCTCGGCTGCAAATTCTTTGCCTGAAAAGATCGAAATATAAATTGTAGTGTACACTCTACCTCTGGGATGAATTCTGTTGCTATCTCCGTAGTAATATGGTGTTCCCCAGATTCTCAGTTCCTGAAAAAGAAAATTTGCTTGTAAACATTTTCAAGCGAACATCTCAAAAAAGTACATTTTGAAACATGTACAAATTTATAAACAATTACGTTTTGAATGGCCGCTCTCCATTTTCTTGAATCTTTTTGGTCTCCACTTTCATAGAGCTCTTTGAAAATAGTATCTTCGTCGTTGGCGTTTTTCCAGTTCTGAAAAATATCAAAACAGTTATACAAATTACAGTATACCATGTTCTGCACTTTGTGTGAAGCTGCTTTGTACAAAGGCCAGCACACGTCTTCCAAAAAATCGTGATTTTGAAGATAGTTTCCCACGATGTCCGGTATGTCAAAATCAACGTGTGAAGGATCTTCCCAGTTGGCTTTTTTGTAGTGCATTTTGAAAGCATTAGAGATGTAGATATCAATATCAACAGAAAAATCGCTTTTGCAAAGAATGTAGCGTTGGCTATGAACAACGTCATAACAGACAGTTTGGCCAATGAGGCGCAAGTGCTCTTGCATGCTTTTTGGAAACGAGCAACTGATGAAGTGAACTTCAGCATTAGCTTTAGGTACCACAGTGACACACCGTGACACATCAAGAAACAGAAGTTGACCACTTTGTACCGTAATACGTTTTCCATCTTCTATGACATCGTTTGCAATTGTTATCCGAGAGGTATCCTGCAAAAAATAATGTTTATTGATTTTGTAACATTTCCTCCTCCCAAACACAATTTTCTTTATTTTTTCTCTTTCTCCCTCTCTCTCTCTCTCTCAATTTTCATGGGTGCATATGCGTAGCTTGATGCTTTAGAACTTTGTTTCTTAAAACAATATATTCCCTTAGCCACAGGGCATGGCTCAGGTTCTTTCATGCAACAGGCGTAACTACCGCGTAAATGACTAGGGTATAGGTAACAAAAAAAAGTGCATCTTGTGAAATGGCAGCTTCAGACTACTCTCTTGGGTTAGTTAATTTTTAAATGTGCGATTTTTGTCTGTGTTTAGCTGATCCTAGATTATCTCTGTTTATTACACATGGAGGGTTGGGATCAACTTTGGAGGTGTCGTACTCAGGCAAGCCGACTGTTATGGTAAGAGAGAGAGAGAGAGAGAGAGAGAGAGAGAGAGAGAGAGAAAGAGAGAGAGAGAGAAATAGATTGATAGAGAGAAAGAGAAATAGCGAGCAAAAATAATTTTACTCAAAGTAGGACACGCCCCTTTTGCTCAAACTAAGCCACGCCCCATCTGACTATCGTCGGTAACGTTATGACCACAGTATAGGCTACCGTTAGAAAAATTAGGCCACACCCATTTTGTACGCTCCAAAATCAATCAATTGTCATTTTTAGGCCACCGTTAGAGAACTTAGGCCACGCCCATTTTTTGCCTTAGAAATCAAACATTGGTAAATTTTTGATAAGAGAATGAATTTGCGATTTGAGCGATACCCATTTCCACATATTATTTTTTATTCAAACGAAACATGGGATCGACGGATTTGAATTAGGACACGCCCATTTTTCGCTTGTCGTAGAAATGAATCAGTTTTCACTTTTGGAAAGAGGAATAAAGTACGATTTCAGCGATACCCATTTTTAGCAAATTTGATTCACAAGAAAAAGCGGCTTGACGGTTCGAAATTAGGCCACGCCCACTTTTGTCGCGAAGGGAAGCAATCAATTACGAGGCTCAAATTCATGAAAAGAGCGAAACATTTTGATTAAAACGAAATGCATTATCATCCAAACCGGTAAAAAAAACTTGGCTTTGGGCGAAGCGTGAATCCGTTAAAATTAGACCGCACCCCTTTTTCGTCGCCCAGAAATCAATCAATAATTATGCGCAATTATCAATTAAAACAATAAGACGAGGTTTATTTAATGAACACAAGAATCAATCAACAAGCGATCATTAGGATCGATCGGTAAATCGATTAACCGATTTCTGAAGTGCCTATCGTTAAGAGAGAGAGAGAGAGAGAAACAGAGAAATTTTTAGATCCCTCTTTTTGCCGATCAACCCAAAAACGCTGCAATGCTAGAACGCATGGGAAATGCTATGGTGGTTCCCAGAAGTCATATTGAAAATCCAGAAAACCTCAAATCTGCAATTTTGACCGTTCTAAACGACAAAAGGTAATGAAAAATTGCAAATTTTATAAATAAGCAATTTTTACAGTTACACCTTGGCTGCTCAGAAAATTCAACACATGCTGAAAGAGCAGCCATTCACTCCCAAGGAGACGCTTATTCGTTACTCTGAATTTGTGGCCAAGTGAGTTCAATTTATATTACAAATTGTAAATGTTGTAATTTTAGGTACGTCCCTCTTAACCAACTGGATCCTTATGGACGCCAACTTAGCTACATAGAATACTACTTATTGGACGTTCTTGCTGTAATTTTGGCTGTGTTTTCCATATTTGTAATTGCTACTATCAAATTGGCTAGGATGTGCTGCACCGGAGGAAAGAAAAAAGTAGATTAACAATTTGGAACCTTTGTATGAAAAATGTTTAACTACATTTGGTAAAATCTCAATCTCACCCTCCACACCATTTGGTCCCCCCACGATGCAGTCGCACCCCCCACTCAATGTAACTTAGGGTGCGGGTGGCGCATTTGATATGGATACGTGGGGGTGCGATTGCGTTTGGTGGGGGGGGGGCCCGCAATTACGTGGGGGGCCGAGATTGCGACACCAGGACCTATCGCAATCATCACCCCCACCAGTCGCAATCTCACCCCCCATTTGGCCCGGTGCAGTTTCGCCCCCCATATCGGTTTGTTTTTCACAATCAGGGTATGTTTCTGAACATACTGTCTTCAATTGTGTTGCTATGTTTATTTTTGCTGCTTGCTTAATCACATTCCGTCGCTTTGTTTAACTCGAAAAGGACCGCAAATATTGCAAGCCGCATAAAAGCACATAAAGTATGAATTTAGTAGAAAAACATATTTTTGAAAAGTACTGCGCTAAAACGTAGTATTTTTCTATAATTCATCACTTTCTTCCTTCTTCTCTATGTACCTGTTGAATAAAACGTCGCAGCTTTTCAATCATTTGCGTATTTGCCGTAATGACGATAGCTGTTCTCTTGTTGACACGTATTTCGTTTTTTATCGCTTTGATCCATTCTTCTTCTTCTTGAAAAAACAATGATGCTTGTTTTTTTAGACCCCGATACGTCATGAAAATTCGGTGGTCGTAATCTCCTTCAAACTTGCTGGAAATTTCGCAAACAGAGGGCGCCCTTTTTTGAGGACTGACTCCTGGTTCCTTCATGTGTATCCATGATTCTCCAAAGCGATTTTTCATTTCTTCGGCGCACCTTTTTGACTGCATCCTTGAGTTGAAACCTGTGGCATCAAATGTATTTGATGGCAACAAACTGATCCGGGTGCCAAACTCATGCAGGTGTTTTTTCCACATAGATTCTTGTTGTTCCGTAGTTGGGAATAAATAGCTGATATTGGTAGTTTGCACAATCGATTCCAGCTGTTCTCCGAAGAATTTGAAGAGCTCTCTTTTTGATTGTTTTGCCTAAACATATCAATCCAATAGTCCTTAACCAGAAGCCGAAGCCCCGCTACGCGGGTCTTCGCCTTCTGGCGGCCTTCGACCGCCTCAAACGTTGGTCGTGGCCTTCGGCCACCCAGTTGGGCGACCTTCAGCCGCTTATGTTGGCGTCCTGCGGCCGCCTCAAATAGTGATCGTGGCCTTCGGCCACTCTAATAGGCGACCTGCGGCCGCCTACTTTTGCACCAATTTAGGACAAAATGTTCCCCATGGCCGGGCTTGGGGGAAATAAAGGGGTGTACCTTTATGCTGATTACGTTGCGTTGCTAACGGACAGAATGACAACCCTCAAATGTAATAAAGGACCAGAATGCTTTTTTGTTTGTACAGCATTTCCTGACCTTCTGATCGATCACTGTGAAAAAGTCATTTGAATGTGCAAAAATAGCCAACAAATATCAAACAAAATGCGTAAAAGTTGAAATTTGGGTACCTGCGGTTCAATGTTCTAAAGCCGATTTATCAAGTAAACCCATCGCTAAAACTACTTCGGTTGATTCGAATGTTTTTGATTTTCCTATTTTATACGAATTACTCCAAGAACAACATCAAAACATTGGCACGTTGTACCAAAGTAGTTTGGATACGACAATAAATGTTTGTTTTCTGTAACAGAGCATTTATAGGGCAGTTTTTCTCGTTTAATTCAAAATTATACACAAAAATTGTGAAAACGACACAAAAATGTGACAAACGTGCTAACATTAAGTATTTTGAAACTATATCTCTTTAAATGTAAGTTAACGCGTTGCGGGGCGCTAGTATTGACACTTTTTGAGTGATTATTTTGAATTAAACACGAAAAGCTGACCTATAAACGCTCTGTTACAGAATACAAACATTCACTAAAAAAATTTTAAAAAATGATAAATTGAACAGCAGGGCCCCAAAAAATACTACTTTTGCGCATGTTTTGATACTTGTTGGCTATTTTTGCACATTCAAATCACTTTTTCACTGTCATCGATGTGTTTTGTTTTTCAACACTTATGTGAAGCGGAATTTTTTTTTATTATAAAACGTGTTTTTAAAGTAAATAGTGAAAGGCTAAATAAAAAGACACGTTCGAGGTCCCCTTTTTATGGAGTACCAAATCGTGATAAACTCAAAAATTTGAGTTTTTGAAAATTTAATTAGCTGCAAAATTGCTTTTTTTAAAATTTAAATTTGGATAACTTTGAAAAATTTATCGTACCAAATGCGTACCTACCGTAAACCGGGTCAAAAATCGATATCCACTCAAAAGTTTAACGTTTTTCGGACAATGGGAGGTTTTAAACCAAGAATGAGTTGCAAAAAGTAAGAAAACACTAATTCGCTTTTTTATGGCTGCTGAATCAACACACTAGAAAAAAACATAAAAATAAGCAAGGAATTTTTTTTAATTTTCCTAACACACGTTTTTAGACAATCCGCACTCCGGAGCGATTTCTACCAAAAAAAGTTTATTTTATGTTACTTTTGATAGAGAAATTGATCGCACGTGAAGACAAAACGAAAAATTTTAAAACTGATATTCTAAAATTAGGTGGGACAATCTCAAAAACTATATACCATTAATACGCCCCAACCCTAAAAATTTGGGTTACCTTGACTTTAAAACAAAAAATTGTCAAAGGTAAATAAAAGCTTTTCTTTCCTACTGAACAAATATTTGAAGACTATACCAAATTGTTACTCTTCGTGCACATCCAAGCCATCAACATTAAAGGTGTTAGTCCAACCAGTTTATGTTGTTGTTGGTTTGCGTTGTCAGCATTTGAAACTATTTCAAACTAAAATTAAAAATATTGATTTGAAGTGCGTACAACTCACATCGACAAGAATGCCAAAATATTTCATGTAAGGCTTGCCTTTTACTTTTTCCATGTATTCGGTCATTTCGCCCAAGCACCCATATCGGATTTCCCTACGGTTGCCGGTTATGGTTGGCTCTTCGTCAAATTTCAAAACAGGTATTTCTGTGTCTTGAAACTTCTGCAATGACATCTCAATTATTGAATTTCAATTGTCTTCCTGAACCTCAATGATTTCAGTTAAATCTTGATTTGAGCTGGTTACGATGCAAACCCGATAAAGGCCTCTTCCTCGATAAGGCTTAAAAGGGCCAAGAAGGAAGTGTGCCATTGAAAATGCCGTTAGCATATATTCGGAATTCCACTACATGTCGTGCAATGCAATTTGAAAAAAGAGATAGTTACCTCCACTGTCGACCTTTTTGTTTGTTGATTGATCAGTTTTTTTCCAAGTTTTATGAACAATTGTTCTCTTGAAACAGATGTGACATCATCCGCAGGTCTGTGATACTTGCCCAGCCATTGTTGTACATCTGCAATTTCTGTAAGTAGATTGAAACGTCTTTTTTTAAACTTTAGATCTCAAACTTTAGGAAGTATGACATAAAATTTCTAAACTGTTTTTTTTTCACTTTCGCTCTGAATATAGAAAAGATAGAGTATTCATCATGCACGTGAAAAAAATTTAATCATGTACAAATACTGTAGCTCAGATTGCAGAAAAAGTTCAAACAGTAGAAGAAAAATAGATTAATAAACAAAAGGTTTTTACCAATTCACTTTGAAGGTCCTTGTTTTAGTTACCGTGTATGGAAATTAATTTTCTTAAATTCAGTTTGCAAACTGATTTTTTTGTTAATGTTGGCGAGAGATTTTCTTCGGAAAAGTTCGGAGTCAATTTTTTTGTTTCAGAACTTTTTTCTTTTTTGAAGTGGAAAATACCACGATCAAACTTTATCTCTCAGTCACTTCGCATATTAATTAAGAAAGTTACGGAGCTGCAAACGCGATTTTTTGAATAACGCAAGCAGGATTTTTAACCCTAGACATTTAGACGACAGCCTGCTGTTCCTGTAGTTTTTACTTTTAAAAAAAACAACACACTGAAAAGCGCAATGTTCAATAAAAAAAGAGTTTGATTTCCACAAAAAATAAACTACCTTCTCTACTTGCACCGATTTCAGCGTGCCCACGATTTTCTTCTAGCCACTTATGTTGTTTACTTTTAGCGGACGATATTTCACACTTTTTATGAAGAATTCTCAAACTAGAAAACAACTTTTTCGGATTTTTTGAAACTCCAATCTAAACCAAAGCAATTTACTGATGAGATGTAACTGACCAATGATGTGAACTCCTTCAATCTGTGTCGGTTTGTGAGCACGGATTCCACAAGATTTTTACAAACAGTGATGTTCGAATTTCGAAATTTTTTCTCGATTTCAATTTCAATTGCATCGGAGATTAGAGAAGCATAGCAAAGAAGAATATCCGAATTTTTGTCGTCGATTGCTTTTTTGACTTTGGCTTTGCCGTTTTTCAGCAATTTTATAATGTCCGGGAGGTCTAGGATGAAATTTCTCAGTACCACGAGATCGCAGTTGAGACTTTTGAAAGTCAGTACTTTCTTCAGCATGGTGTAACTGAAGGATTTGTATTCTTCTCCAACCTCTGAAATTATGAAATTATGCACTTTTCAGGCTGTTTGTATAAGTATTGCACGCCATGTAAGAACTTTCTATGATATCCTTGTGATAACGCTAATTTTTGGATGCCGGGGTTGATTTTTTAATTTCTAAATATACTTTTAATTTATGAACCCTTTATTGACAACGAGAAAATCGCTTAGAAAAATTATTAATTTTTACTTTTTGTTATAATATAACTATTTAAATATATCTAAATTAAAACTTTTCCCATAGTTGACGGATTTTAAAAAAAAAATTGGCATAAACTACAACTTTCGGACACTTCTTTTCAGTGTTTAATTTAATACTCGTTGGGAATTTGGGTTTTGACTGATTGAAAAAGTGTTTGAAAAAATATATTTTTATAAAACAATGTTTCCAATGTTCTCGGTCTCATCGAATCTCTTAAGGTTTGCAAAAAAGAGGTACTTTTTTACAGTTAAGTCTGCCGAAATGACGTTGATCAGATGCTCAAAAGCAATTTTCAGACAGCAGTGCTGAACATGTGCACAAATCTTACCATTCATGTGCGGGAGCACAACATATCCTAATACTTCATCGATCGGCAAATCTTCTGATTCCAGTTTTGACTTCGTTTTTTCAAGGACTTCTTTGGTGGATGAAGAACCAAATAGTAGTAAGTGCCATTGCATGTAGTTGAAAAAATCGCGCAAGACAATTTTTTTATTTCCTGAAATTTAAGTTGTATGGCAAAATGAATAAATGCTACCTATTTTCTTGATAGCGCGAATGAAGTCCAGATAGTATTCAAAAAACGATGTCAAATGTGTTGGCTTGTCGTTGTCACCATCCTTGAAAATTGCAAAATGTTTATTTTGATTATCCATTTAGAACGATTACCTCATTTAGAAAGATGTCTAGAAAGAACATAGTGAGTTGCAAAGGCTCATCTTGAATTATCACAGGCTGGTAAGGAGTTTCCATCATCGCCAGTGTTCCAATAAGCAATGCTTTTACAAGAGTCTGAGGTTGAGGGAGTTTGTCGTAATCTCTAATCATCTCCGAAAGTTGAAGCATTGCTCTCCGCGATGATGCATATTTGTTGATAGATTCCAGGTCTAAGTAATCTTCCAGATTCACTTTGTCCTTAAGAAAGTCTTAAAAAAAGGATTACTAGTTATTAATTTTGCACTTACTTGATATGTTTTTAAGGCTTGCATTAAGAAGTTGTTGTTCGTCCTTACCAGCGACACTTCGATCCGGTGAGTTTCTTGCATCTTGTTCGGGTGGCATGTCAGTTGGTCTCTTAAATGGCACGCATTTTAAAGAAATGACAAGGTTTTAAAGTGTGAGCGAAGAAATATGCAGCAGAGTGTTAGAAAAGAAAGTATGAAAATACGATTAAAAAAAGTCGACGTTTTCGATCTTTCTGTCGGGAAGGAGACAAATGTCTATATTGAAAAGGGGCGCATAGATTTCTTGACAAAAGAACAGCTGCTGCATTGAATGAGTTGTAGTTATAAAAGTGCAATAAACAGAATTTTGAAGAAGAAAAAATAGCCTGGTTGCATTGAGCAGCGCCTGTTATCGAAAACAGACATTAGAACATCTGCGGCGGTGAAAAAGCGAACCTGCTATTTACGGAGGGGTCACAGTCAGCCGAAACAGTGGCCATACGACTCCGAAATAGGCAGCTGTTTAAAGGGACCATCAGGGTCCTTTTTAAAGTTTATTTTAATTAATAAAATTAATTTAGTTGAGCAATTATCTACTTATAATTTTTAACTCCTTTTTTTTAAAAAGCCGTAATTTCAAATCAAAACTCAAAATTATTTTTTTCCAACGGGCTCCAGCTTACGTTTTTTCACACACTCTGCCCGTTCTACAAAGTGAAAGCCCCTGGGGATTAGGAACACGCAGCGCTGAACTTCCGTCGACCTCATAGCCAACTGGTAAGGTTCCACTTTCGTGCAAATGAGTTTTTGCTGGAAAAAGAAAATTAACTGATAAAATCGTACTGTTGTATTCTAACTTGGTTTTAATTGTAGAAAAAAGGTCCCTTTAAAGGAAAAGCGCGCAGTAAATGATTTTTCACTTCTTTCAAAAACCAATTTAATTGAATGAATTCTACAATTCTGAAACACAGTTCAAGAATAAGTTGCAACAATGTATGTTGCGCATTTTTCGCTTCTTATGTTCCAAGAAGGGTAAAGCATAGACTTTGTAAAACAAGAAAAGGGAATTCTGAACAAATGTTTCAATTAAATTTGAGGTTTTTAACCTCGGCCACAGACGTCAAATTTACAGACAGAGAAACATACAGTACTATGCCGCTGGTGACAAGACATTTCACGTGAGAAAAGTTTAAAAAAACATATATTTTCATTTTAGGGTTTGGTTTTTGTTTGTTTTTTTTCGTTTTTTTTTGCATTTGATATAAAAGCGATACTTATGATTTCCTTCGATTTTAAAATTGTTGAAAATATATTCAAAAACGTAATGCATAAACTTTTTGTAAAGTAAATGATTTGAGGACTTGTTGACTGAAACATAATGCAAAAATCAATTGATAACGACTTTATCCAACAAAGGAAAGATTTTCCGCTTGCGTTTTATTATCCCACGTCGAACCAGATAAGAAACTGCGAGCGCGCCTACGACAGCCAATTTGCACCAAACTTATACGAGGGGACATTGAGAATTTCTGAAAATAAAATAAAAAATTTGCGAAAAAATTAACGCTTTAATAGCTGCTTTTCATTTTTTTAACACAATACTAGGCCGGGCCGGGCCAAGAACATTGAAAGACTTAGCTCCCCCGGAACGGCTCAACTTTGTTGAGCAGTTATTCTGCTGTTTTTATAATTGTTTAATTATGTAAGTGATCTCGAAAAGAGAAATTTAATTGTCAGCCGAAAATGTCCCCTCGGGCGGCACCTTACTTTTTTTAGGCGGTCCGACCCTTCTTTAAAACAATTTTCGCATAAAAAATTTTCTTTTTGTATCTGATGTTCGCTCTATTTTCATTTCAAAACAATCAAGAAACTTTAACAAAAGTACAAAAAAGAAAATTTTCCATTATTCAATAAGTAAGTGGAACTGATTATACAAGTACGGGTGAACTAGAAAAAAAACATCATAATTAAGAACAAAACTGACTTGTTTTTAAACTAATATCTTTTTTTCTTAATTCATGAAACACTGGTGTCTCATCTTTTTTTCTGCAAATTTAATCATCACACATTTCATGCTCAGCCAAGCATGTCTGCTGAACATTTGATTACCAATCTCGCACTTTTATTAGTTTAATTTTCTGCTATCACAAATCAGACTAATTTCTAATTTCTGTTCAATTTAGAGCAAATAAAATTGAGTAAAGTGGAAAATAACGACCTAGTTATGGTCTCGCACTTATCTCAAATGGGCCTCTGCCCGGTGGAATTTATTATAATGATCGCCCTTGGAGTTATAAGCTTTCCAGTCTACTTTTTAACATTATTTGTCATCATCACCAAAAGACACGTGTTTTTGAAACGATCTTTCTTCAAATTGTATATTTGTTTAGCAATTGTTGTAAGTTATTTTACTTTAAAAGAGAAAATTTGTTCAGAATATGATTATTTATGTCACTAGGTACTTTGTCACAGTACTGCCGGTTTTTACGTGTGTAAATTGTGCTCTTAGTGGATTTTTTAAAAATGTGTCTTCCACTTTTACCACCTTCATTGGTGCATTCTTTTGGCATTTTTTATTCTGCCAATTCTATTTAATAATGATTATAGCTATTGATCGATATATATCTTTGAAAGTTCACACATGCATAAACAAGGTGAGTGCGTGTGCGTGTGCGTGTGCGTGTGCGTTTGTGCGTTTGTGCGTTTGTGCGTTTGTGCGTTTGTGCGTTTGTGCGTTTGTGCGTTTGTGCGTTTGTGCGTTTGTACGTTTGTGCGTTTTTGCGTATGCGTGTGTGTGTGTGCGTGTGTCTGTGAGCGTGTGAATGTGCGAATGTATGTTTCTGCATTTCAATTTGTTCAGCTTTGGAAGAAATACTACATGGTAGCTACCCTATTGGCATTCCTACTTCCATTTTTCTTCTCAGTGAGGATAATGAAAGGAGTCGCTTTCTACCATTACGAACCAACAACCGATAGTTTTGAAGTTATTTCAACGGAAGTGGGTTAAACATACTTTAGTTACTATAACTACCGCATCCCGGCTCGCATTAACTGCCGCAATGCGGCTTACGCGGCTGAAAGCTAAAAGCACTCGGGCGGCCGAAGGCTGCCAAAAGTTGCCCAACCAATAAAAGAATCGTTTCAGACCAGCTTTGTCTACAAATCCGTCAACCTCATGAGTGTAATAGCCGTACCCATAGCCTTTTAATGAATATTTGTGTCATTTGGTCGTTTTTTTGGGTAAATACAGTTAACAACGACCCTAACTAACTAATTTTAGGGTGATTTGAAAATATCCTCAAACCAAAGAAAGATAGAAGTGAAGTTGTTTGTGAATAGCTGTTTTGAAACTGTAACCCACGTGAGCATTGTCATTCTAATGATGCGTTTTAAATCCAGTTGTAAAAATCAATAGATTTTCAGGTTCTTCAAGATATGTATTCTGAAGATGCTTTCTTAGATAATTTATTCCGGATAATGATTATCTTTGGAGCAGATTTACTCGGACTGTTGCCTCCGTTTGTATTGCTTTTCACTAGTGATCAGTTAAGACATGCAGTAGTCGCAGTGCTTTGGAGAAAGAAGAAAAATAGAATTGACATGGCTTCTGAAAATAGAGTTTTCCATTAAAAAGTTTTAATGTAATTCTGTCCGAGTGTGTGTGTATGTGTGTGTGTGTGTATGTGTGTATGTGTGTATGTGTGTATGTGTGTATGTGTGTATGTGTGTATGTGTGTATGTGTGTATGTGTGTATGTGTGTATGTGTGTATGTGTGTATGTGTGTATGTGTGTATGTGTGTGTGTGTGTGTGTGTGTGTGTGTGTGAAAAGAGTGATATACTTTGACTGAGAGAGGGTTTTGTAAATTGGTATTGCCTCCTCCGCAAAGGATATTACAAAACAATCACATTACCCGGAAAAGTACTAATTTGCGTCATTTCATCTTGTTGCACTCAGTGCACTTTTGTTTTGAACCACGAGGTTAACAAGTTAATATTTCTACACTTAAGGTTACATCAGTTTGTACAATTCCTTGTTTCACTCACTCTCTGTCTATCTCTCTGTCTCTATATATCCCTCTCAATTCCTCAGAGGTTCTCTCTGGAATCAGGAATGCCCCAAAAGCTGCGTATGACTTTCTGGTGAACATAAATTATGCAACTATGTGATTCGTGTCGTTTTGCTAGGGATGTGGTTTGTCTTAAAACTAAAAAATCATCATTGCGGACAAATTCAATTACAGGCCCAAACCTAAATTGTTCAGGTTTCGGACCGAAGTAGCGAAAACTGAACTTGCATAACGTGTGTTTTTAGTGATTTAGAACTGATTTTGCTTAAAAGATGACAAAACATCTCGTTTTCAAATACGTATTTTCAGTGTTTATGAAATTTGCTGCAAGCTTTTACGAAAAGCGTCTACCCCGTAGGCCGACAAGAACCGAGCTAAGTCAAAATGAATTGGGTGCAAGTAAACGGGCCGAAGCGGGCCGGGCGGGCCCAGCCAACTAAAAAACTATTTTATTCGCTTTCTCGCAATCTGCGGTTCGACCACACTCTTTTACTTTCCCCATTCTCTTCTGATTTCTGATCATTTTTAAGCAACTTTCAAAAATGCAACAAATCACACATTTTATGCTCGCACAAGCATGAAAATTCAACACAAATATGCACCAATTGGAATTGACCTTTGATTATCACAGACTTGCCCTTTTTTTAGTTATTATGTTGCAAAAATGAATGACAATATTGTACTTTTATTAATTTTTTTTCATTCTATCCTAAAAAGACCAATTTTTATATATAATTTACAGGGCAAATAAGCACTTGCGTAACTATGTCCTGGCATTTGTCTCAAATGGGTTTATGGTCAGTCGAATTTATCTTACTGGTCGCCCTTGGAATTATAAGCATTCCAGTCTATTTTATAACTATTTTTGTAATAATTTACAAAAGACACTTATTTTTGAGAGGATCTTTCTTCAAATTGTTTATTTGTTTAGCAATTGTTGTAAGATGAATTTAAAGATAAATTGAATTAATGTTTAGAACATGGTTATCTACATCCTTAGGTTTTTTGTTACTGTACTACCTGTCTTCACCTGTGGAAATTGTGCTCTTAGTGGATTTTTCAAAAACGTGTCTTCCGATTTCACGACAATTGTGCACTCATGTTACTGGCATTTTATATTCTGCCAGGTTTTTCTTATTTTGATTATTGCTATTGATCGGTTTATAACTTTGCTGGTTCCCAAGTGCATTCGCAATGTGGGTTTAGCAATAGAGAGAGAGAGACAGAGAGAGAGAGACAGAGAGACAGAGAGACAAAAAGACAGAAAGACAGAGAGGAGACAGAGAGGAGACCGAGAGACAGAGAGGAGACAGAGAGAAAGAAAGACAGAGAGGAGACAGAAAGGATACAGAGAGACAGAAAAGAGACGAGAGACAAGAGACAGAGAGGAGACACAGAGACACAGAGACACAGAGACATATATTTCCAGTTTTGGAAATCTCACTTCATGTTGGTTGTTCTTCTGGCTTTTCTGTGCCCATTATTTGCCTCAGTGAGGGCAATCAAAGGAGTCGCATTCTATCACTACGAACCAACAACCGACAGTTTCGAAGTCATCTCGACCGAAGTAAGGCAGTTGGTCCTTTTGAATTTGAAGACGTAAAAAATTCCACCGATTTTTCATACCTAAACCCCACTTTTTCACATATTCAGAGAGAATCTCTCTATGGAACCATGAACTTCATGGTAATAATCATGGTCCCCCTAGCTTGTTTTATGAATGTTTGTGTACTTTGGTCGTTTTTCTGTGTAAGTTCATTTAAAGATTAGCATAACTGCCCTAACTCCAGGGTGCTTTAAAAACCACATCGCATCACAAAACAATTGAAGCAAAGCTATTTGTGAATAGTTGTTTTGATACAGTTACCCAAGTTGGGCTTACTATTCTCATGGTGAGTTGAGTCATTATCTTCGAAAAATGGAGAAATTCAGGTTCTTCAAGATTATTATTCGGAAGATGCTTTTCTAGACAATCTATTTAGGATTATGATTATCTTTGTAGCAGATTTTCTTTGCCTTTTTCCTCCGTTTATTCTACTTTTCACAAGTAGTCAGTTGAGACATACGGTAGTCGCTATTATTTGGAGAAAGAGAACTGATGGATCATCTGATCATAGAATTTTTCATTAAAGTCTATTTTGCGTGTGAGTCTATGTGTACGCGTGTGCGTGTGCGTGTGCGTGTGCGTGTGCGTGTGCGTGTGCGTGTGCGTGTGCGTGTGCGTGTGCGTGTGCGTGTGCGTGTGCGTGTGCGTGTGCGTGTGCGTGTGCGTGTGCGTGTGCGTGTGCGTGTGCGTGTGCGTGTGCGTGTGCGTGTGCGTGTGCGTGTGCGTGTGCGCGTGCGTGTGCGTGACGACAACAGTTTTCGGAAATTTGTTGAAAACCCCATAACTTCGTTCAAAAATAACTTTTTCAACTGCTAGAAAAAAACCTGATAACGAATTTCAAATTCTGTTTAACTATTTACTCTAAATTAAACATATTGTTAAGGAAATTTACAAAAATCGAAGTTAAAATAAAATATATACGGTTTTTTGTCTATATAAAAGTTCTGACGATGAAAAACGTTAAAACCCTATTTCTGTCTGCCTTGCACTTTAAATATTACAATTTATTGATTACAAATAATCCACTTCTTCATTTCTTCTCTTATATTGTCCAATCTGAACTCCCATGGCCAGTTTCGAACACTCAAATGAAATCCAAATCTCATCTCCGTCATCTCTTCTCAGAATCCACTTGTCGCCCTGTTTCTCACAAACTTCTTCAAAAACAGCTTGAAATTTCTTCATAAAATCGGTTTCTTTAATCAAACAGCGAAACTTTCTCTTGGTTATGGTATTCGTTTGGGTCATCATTTTCTAAAAAAAATCTATTGCTAACTTTGCGAAAAACCATTCAAAGCGCGTAAACGTCGGGCATGCGAAGCGTGAAAATTGATTGTGTTTTAAAAAAAATACGAAACGTACCTTAATTTCACTAATTAGACACTCCTTGGTCATATGACACATTCCAATTGCGACTTCTCGAATGGCGGGGATTTCGAAGATGGTTTCTGGTAGAAGAGGAATGGCGACAGGAATTTCCACCTGAATAAAATTTTAAAAAATACATTTTAGAACAGTAAGTTAGTTAAGTAAAATCGATTTTTTGAATTTTCTGTAGCTTAATCAAATTAGAGGCATTTTCACTTTGTAGTTTGGTCAAATAAGAAATTTTCACTTTGCAGTTTGATAAAAAAATAGGTTTCACTTTGTAGTTTGGTCAAAACTAAAACTTTGTAGTTTGGTAAAAAATGTAGGTTTCATTTTGTAGTTTGGTCAAATAAGAATTTTCCACTTTGTAGTTTGATCAAAATTAAAGGTTTCACTCTGTATTTGTTTCAGAAATATTTAACATCTTGTTTGCTCGAAAATGAAATTTCCCTTATAAGTTTTGTCAAAAATTGTATATTCTACTTTCTAGTTTGGTCGAAAAATAAGTTTTTGATTACAAAGTTTCGTCACAAAACAAAAAGTAAATAACCCACCCTTTCCACACAGCTCGTGTCAGGAAAGTTCAACATTGGACCAACTTTGCTAACATATAGGGTTTTTAGCTTCAAAACCTAAAATTTCAATTTTACTATCGATTTCGTGCCAACTTGCCTTCAGCATTCTTGAAAAATTTCTTTCCTCCGCTTTCATTGGCATCTGACAATACAATTTCGAGATTTTTGTTTGATTTTGGATAAAATCGCATAATTCATTAGTGATATTGGTCTGAAATATATTTTTACATTTTTACAGAATTGTAAAATAAAAAATATTTGCTTCAGGGGCGAGTTTATTGAAATATTCTATAAAGAAACTTTTTTTTTTTTTTTGCAAATATACACATTAGCCCACTTTAAGTACGCGACAAATAATCGATTTTGAGGTTTCGTGTAATTTGGAGAACGGCGTTGAAGTATTTATTTCTTGAGGTATGAATCGCTCATTTAAGGCATACTTGTGCGTGTACGTTTTGCGACACCCCCCGCCGCTGCTGATCGAGGGGGCGTGGCTTTGCGGTCCCGCCGCGATTCTTTAAAATGTGTCGGCTAACCATGCGTAAAATGTTTTTATTATATTATTTTTCTCACGGCTCGCGGAGGTGGGCAGTTTCAGTGTGTCCGCTGTTTACAAAACAATGTGAACAAGATTGCGTTCCGAGCCTAGACTGTGCGGCAGATTGCAATATTTTAAAAATTCGAGGTTCCCGGCAAACTTTTCTCCTCAAATCGTTGTGGGACCAATATTGTTCTATGAATTTCTAATTGGAAAATCTTTCCGACTCTAGTTCTCCGTTGTTTCTGACTTATTAAAAGTTCTAAAATGCTTAAAAAATAGCAAATAATTGAAAGTTTTGGAAGCAATTTTTTCAGATCCACCGAAAAACTACCCGCTGAGTTCTGAAGTTTATGCTTTATATCTTATGTTCGAGTGGATTTCCAGCTCCACCAAAATTGCCTCCGAAACCTCAGTGTATTGTCTACCATTTAAAGCCAGAAAATCAAAAAACCACCCAGAAAGTCCAAATTGCAAGAGTCGGAAAGCTTCAATTCCTGCCCGACGTTTAACAGGAGGCAGTCCTTTAACGTGCCCGGGGATTCCATTGGACGGCGAGCCGTGTTCTTTTGTGTTTTATTTATTCAATTTTCGATGCATTATAAGATTTATAGAATGTTTTCCTTAATTTCATAAGCTCCTTAGACGATTTTGTCATAGTTTCAGGAGCATAGGAGGCAAACTTCAGCCGGCTACTGTTTTCCCAGGTAATGAGTTCCGCCAACCTCTCTTTGGGTTTTTAGGGAATGTTTTCCTGGGAGGAGCTGTCTAGAAGCTCCTCCCATCTCCGAGGGTGTTCCGGAGCCTGTTGCACCTTCTGCTTCGACCGTTTCTTCGAATAATTTGTGAGTTATCTTTTTCTTATCTTGCCTTCCACGGCGGGGACAGGCTGCCATAAAAGCAACCGCGGTTGAAGGATTGTTTTTAATATTGGAAAACCGCCAAATTCCCAAACAATAACGAATCTTGACGAAAACAGAACGATGACAGGCAAATTTTAGGAAATGGGTCCCGAAGCGCGCTTAGATTCTCATGAAAGGTTGAAGGTATCCCTAGCCTTTAATTTGAATGCATTTTTGGCTCCGGAGCATATGTGAATCCCCGCCGTGCTTTAAATTCCAGGGTTACTAACGCTTTTTCTTCCCGCGGTGGTCATTGCGGCCCAGTTTTCCTCGGGAGCCCCATACCTGGACGGGTACGGAGGGGGCTCAAAAAGTAGGGTCTCCCAAAGGAAAGGGGACCCCAAAAACTAGGTATTCTTATTTTTGCAATGCCCCCATACAATACAATCCCCCAAAACCAAGGTCCAGCAAGCACCACGTGTCCAGGTATGTGGAGCCCGCCTTCATAGCCCATTTTGAGGTAAGTGTCGTACGAATAGCCGTATGGAGAGTATTTTTTATGAACAAGCTACGCCTGCTTGTTATTACTTTCATGAACAAGCTTGTTATTACTTTCAACCAAACGCCAAAATACGTAAGTACCCCAAGCACCCCCACGTCCACCCATGTTTGGCAGTTCGAACAAACAATTTCTAATATTGTTAAGAATCTTGAGCTTTTGTTTCAACCAGAGTGTCTGAAAAGCCTACATTTCAGCTATCGTCACAAAGGTTTTGATGATAGCATCACAGAAGCAGATGGTTGCCAGAATTTACATAGATTGTCTATGAAGGTCGTAGACAAACGTCAGTTTCATGTCTGCTGGACTTTCGTTTTAGTGTTTCGGGCATCCTGGTTGGTATTTGAGCTAGCAGAGATTCCTAAAAAAAAAATTCGCAAAAGTTTTTTTTAATGGCAATGGGTTTAGTGTATTAATCACAACTTTTGATGACACGGGTTTTGTCGGCTGTTCTAACCATAAAAATAAATGCCCATACTTGGCTTTTGGGGTTCACTTCAATTTGCGGGACCTTTTTTTGACTCCCCTCCATACAGTGTCCGGGAATAGTGCAGACACCGTCATACCAATTGGGTAGGCGAAAGGTCCTGTCAGTCGACCGTAATACAGGAGGGTCTGGCAATTGGCGTACCCACCCTTAACTTTTTGACCTTAAATTGGATAGCCACTCTTAAATTTTGATTCTCTTTTGGATGTTATAGCTGAAGTAAACAAAATTAGCCCCTAACTACCTTTAATAATTGGGCGTTGGTAGTTTTACGCCCTTAGCCTGGGGAAATCCGGATATACACCCTCGACGTATGTAATCGGCTCTTTGCCATGGTTTTTTTTTAGGAAATTCTATCCCCTTTTTCAGATGCCACCCGCTTTCATATAGAAATCTACCATTCTGGTCCCTCTATCTCTCTCTCTCTGTCTTATATTTTTTTCCTAGGCAAGTCGAAGAAGTCGGTCTGTGTGTGATACGTTCTATCATTTTGGTAAGTTCCGCTTATCCGATTTCTTTCTATTTTTTAATAAAGTTTATTCCATTTATTGGTTGTTTCTGGTTTATGGAGATGGTAAAAGTAGTCTTCGTTAAATTTGAGTAAAATGACTAACGCCATGAGACAACTGCTTTAAACATACTGCCAGACTCCAGAGAGAATAAGAGGATGGAACGAATTGTTCTGAGGAAATTCGGAGGGCAGTGCTGCTCAACTTCAACCCAGTCTCCTTTTCATTCCACGTGAAGTATAGTCAACTTGTTTCAGGTTAAGGAGGGTTGAGGCCCAGAAAATAAGAGAGTTGGGCAGTATTTTCGGTAAAATCTGCCCCAAGGGCAGAAAGGTAAATGGGGGCTACCTTATCTCTAGGTCCGAAAAGTTAAGGGTGGGTACACCAAATGCCGAATCTCTCGGTGTACGCTCCCTTTCACAGTTTGTATCACCTATCACGCCTGAACCTGCGGCCAGTTAGAATTTTTACAAATGTGCGGCTTGAATCCGTTGATGTACATTCCGTATCGTACTTATCACCCTCCTTGAGGTGGAGAGTTGGAGAGGGAAGAAAATAGTGGATGAGGCAGTCAGTGAGAGAGTAAGGAAGAAGGAGAAAGGGCAGCGGGGAGTGCTTGCTTAAAGGAGTGAGTGCGCTGATTAATGTGTAAAGATTCACTTTCACAGATGCGTCGCTTCTGTTAAAGCTAATTGCCTGTTTAACCTTTGGCGGTTCTTAGCGTTCTTACATTTTGCGCCTTTTGGTGAACACATTGTACCTCCCCATATGCATTTTCTCATCATTTTGCGGATATTGAATTATCCCTGGCATCAACTCCTTCAAATAATGCAAGAGTTCTTCGGGAACGGCCCTATTACGACCTAGAGAAGCAGGAACGTCGAGAGACCTAGTCAAAACATTTATACAAGAGGGCAACCATGGCTGCGGGCCGGCCCGCTTCCAAATTTTTCGCGGCCCGACCAAAAATTTATGTCTTTTTTCTATGTAAAAATCAAAAATAACGAGAGAAAAAATTTTCGGGCCGGCCCGGCGCGAAAAGAGAGAGATTGTCAGAGAGAGAGTCAGGGAGATGAAGACAAAGGGGAAACCAAAAATAACATAAGGATTCAGAAGGAAATGGTCAGAAAAAGGGTGTTACTGAGTTAAAGACAACCAAACAAATAAAAAAAGACTGGGGAACTGTCTGCTGGGAATCCGGGGAGTTCGAATAACAAAGGTTGTCTGGGTCAGTCTCTCTTCCCGAAGAATGTGGCTTTTTCTCTCAAACGCTTTGCTATATTCGTGCAGCTCTCACGTGCGCTGTAACGGTCGCCACACTTGTGAGTATGGTGTCATTACAAACATACGAAGGCTAGTTTTGGTTTACGGCAATGGATCTATTCTTACTCCGGAAATCTAAGGTTTCTTATCTCTTTTCTTTTCTCTCTGGTGCAAAGGAAAGTTAGCAATGTTGGGGTGTTTGAATGCTATGGAAACACTTTTGGCTAAAGAAATACGTCCATTTTCTAAACAAGCTAAGACGGGAAAATCGAGAAGGAGACAAGAGAAAGAGAGTTTCAAGTCTCTGTTGTTCTCTCATCTTCGACGAACCAAGAAGATGAGAGAACAGCAGAGACTTGTAGACATGGAAATTGAACGCAAGCAACGAGAGGACACGAGGCATGGGGTGAAGAGAGGTGATCCGTCGCCAATACAGAACAGAGAGAGAGGAAGAAGCTCGAAAGGGAGAGACAGACTCTAATTCCTTGTGACCTAAAGATGTCAGGGACATTTGGTTGTCACAATTAGTGTCATACATTCAATGTCTTTTTTGGGGATTTGGCTCCACAAGACCCAATTCCCCAAGCTGCGGTACACTCTGTCTTCGCTATCAAATGTGCAAATTTTGCCTTCACAGAGTTCTCAGGTGTCCGTAGATTGAGATGACTCCGCACGCAAATAGTGGCATGATGCGATTCTGAGGGCTACTGAAGAAACGCTCGCTAGGGTTAGAGGAACAACCCGCCGGCTCCGTCACCCACCACCCAGACCTGCACCCACACGAGGTAGCCGAGAGACATCTCCATCTTTTAAGGAAGCGATTGGAAATTAACGGCAAGTTATAAACCAAATGGAAGAGGAGAGGACTCTCGTCGACCTCAAAGAATTTTGTGAAAACATGAAGAAATCGGGAGCGTGGGATAAGAGACGAGAAAGATTACGAAGTGACGTAAAAGTTGAATTTATGTCTCTTCAATGTTGCGTAGAAGTCGACAGTGACAGACTGAGACAGGTCAACGATCGTCAAAGCTAAAAGAGAACTAATGAGTGTGTGTGTGTTTGTGTGTGTGTGTGTAATTTTTTCTTCGCTTTTCTAAATTCTTTCTTTTTCCATTCACATTCACCCAAACGTAGTAACAACGACGTTCCATAAATACGTGGCTAACACAAGTGAAACAGAACATAATCAGTTCACGGCGGAGCGGTTTGACCATTTCCAAGCAGTTTGTCCCTCTTCTTTTTTCCCGGTCGAAAACCAACCAGTTGCCCGTTTCCCTGGCAATCAGAGTACGTAAACAACCTTCGATCTCAAATTAGTTCCCTTTTTTGCCTCATTGACTTTTTATTCGTCCTCAGCACCTCTATTTCCTCCTCGTTGGAGTATTTGCAGCATAGTGAAAACACAATTTATCACATTTCTCATGTCAGTCTGGCCAAGATCCAAATTAAATGTTAACTTTGAATTCTTCCCCCCAATTTCAATCAGAAATCATTACCTTTTCGACGTTTTCGGGGGAATCTTGCGCTGAGAAGCATCGTATTTTCTTCTATTTTACTATTAAAAAGTTACATCTGGTTTTGATGTTGTAACTTACATAACAACTAGTTTGAAAAATGTTGCATATTCTTCAATTGACCTTAAAATACGAACCACAAAACGAATTTTTATCATTTTCAACATGATTTGCAGCCAAGGTTGTAGATCTGAGTCGTAGCTGTAAATAATTTATGATTTTTGAATTTTCGTTAATTTTTTAAAGGAGAAATCGCGATTTTGGTACTGCTTTTGAGGTTTCCATTTTCAATTACAGCTTTCGAGGGGCGGGCGAACCGCAATGTGCCGCATGGTTTCCGCAAGGCGTTAAACAGCGAGCAGGCAAAATCGGCAATTGATTGATACTGCGACGTAGGATATTTTTGGATTTATTTGTGGTTTTTAAACTATTAACTCTGCCATAATATACATAAAAGTTATGTAAAATCATTCAATAATTGTATTTCGCATTTTGGTCAACGGCGGTCTTGAAAGTTAGACCAAATTTAGACGTTTAAGGAGAAAATTCCGCTTTTAGTTGCATTTTTCAGAGGTTAGACCTTTAAACTTGGAAAATTTATTTCAAATTTGCAAAACCGTTTGTTGCATACGAAATTGTTACAAAAGTGTGCCTAATAAACCAAAATGTCTTATTTTTTCGGGTTATCCGCGCCGGTCCCGTCTTTGCGGCGCCTACCTTAAAAAAACAGATGAAGTCTTTGCATTATTGAATTGT
>OZ059902.1:20648517-20666017 GCA_964057215.1 Oscheius myriophilus
AAAAATAGAGTTTGAACTTCCCGCCGCGGTGAACTCTCTCCAATCCCCGCCTACTCCAGCCGTATTCGCACTCCATTTGCAATCTATGTTTAAATCTTACACTTTTGTCATTTTGGGGACTCGGGTTACTGCAGGCCGTTTGAATATGGTAGATTTCGAAATTTCTTTTCGAAATTTCATTTAAAAATTTGAAAACCTACTGATATTTGCAGATGAGCTGCCTGATGCCATCAACAGTTATGTCTCCATGGGGTACCACCAGTGCTACCTGGAGAAAGAACACAGCTGCGAGAAGCATGCTACAGTATCCCATGTCGAACCTGAAAAATGCCACTTTAAGTGGATTTTGAATATAAAGAAAAGGCGCAAATAGCAAAAGTCTTTGGGTCAAAGATAATGCAGAAGATGGGCTGATGTTTCCGCTTCAAGCGTTCGCCTTTTATTAGCACAGTTAGTTCGTTTCTGTGATCTTATCTTCTTTTTTGGTCGCTGGAAAACAATATTCTTTCCTGATAATGTGTTGCGACGAAACTCAAGTTTGGTCATTTCTTGGCGTGATTTCTGGAAGAATATGTTTCGAATAACCGACCTGGGTACCCAACTACACCAAACGCAGTGTTATAGGTTACATGTGGTACCGCCACGAAAAGAAAAGTGCAAAAACCGGCTTTTGGCAAACCGCCAGGGCTTTTATCGAGGCAGGTGCTGCTTACATAGTTTATTCGTAGAAAGGAGAGAGTCTTAGACAACACCAGCGGGGGCCTTATGTAGTGTTTCCCAGACACAACATCTACGGCAGACAGTGAAGCACACAACATGGGTTATAGGACAGAAATATTAGAAATCATTGATTAAATCATCGCGACACTTTCGTTTAGAAAAATAGTGTCCCGAGTTAACCACTTGGCGACAAAGTTGGCTTCAACTGAATGTACAGTAGCCCAATTGGATCTAAACTTGTAGCAAAATTAATTGTTAGAAAACTGTTTTTTTTTTTTGCTTTTCTCAATTTTTTTTGGAACGTACTTTGTTTTCGATAAATTTAACAAGCCATTTTTATGATATTTTATCACCAATAGTCGTAAAAATGGCTTGATAAGAGCCCGACTGTCCATATCGGGCTATTCTTTGGTCATTTTATGGTAAAGACAAAGGTTCAATTGTTCAGAGATCTTGGAGATGAAGTGAGAAAAAAACAAAGTATTGGTCAAAGTGTTATTCATTTTTTGTAGACACCAGAAGGGCACTTTTTTGCTGCCCTGCATTTATTACTTGTCCTTCTGCCTTGAAAATGCCGTGAAAATGCCGTAAAGCACGTGAAACACGGCCCACGGTCGAACTCACCCTCCCTCGCTGGGGAAATGAACGCGTGGACCTACGCTAATGCATTAAACACACACACATACACAAAAACGGTAGCGTTTTATTATAAGGGATCTTATACACCATTTTAAACCCAAAATGATGAAACCACAGACATAAATATAAACCTAGACTGAGAGAGAGAGAGCGAGAGAGAGATAAAATGAAGCAAGGAAGGGGCAGAGAGCAGGGGGGGCATATATTTGTAATCGGGTTCTACTGCATATCGATCGATGCAAAAACAAGCGATTTTGATTTATCGATCGATGTATTGGGCCAACCCCCCCCCCCTACTGAAATAAGAAAAATTTGAAAATACAAACTTTGGCCCCACACCTGGCAAAGAGCATGCGACAATCAAAAAGATGTCCCTCTTGCTTTCTCTTTTTTCTTTCTCTCTCTGTATTTGTAACCTTGACCCTCGTCTCTGTTTCATTCTTAATCGCTTTTGTTATTTTCTGTACCTCACTCAATTTACTTCTGGCTATAAAATTTGGTAAAACCAAAAATTATTGGATTTTACAAATGCAGCAAAAAATGGCTTTATTTAAGCTGTTTTAAACCCTGGCCATGGAGATGTTGAAAAACGCGAGTTCGTTATATCCAACGACGCTGAGAAGGCCGTTGAGCTTCAGAGTGTGGTGTTCATATCCGCCGTTGATAATCTTCTCTATAAAGACCTCGTTCTGGTTGAGTCTCATGTAACGGCGGCTGTCGCGGAATTTTGCGTCGAGCTTCATGTAGTAGATTTGGGGAGTTGGACTGCCGAGGACGCGGGTGTACTTGATGAAACCGGGTTGTTCAAGGGCCTGAAAAATTGTTTTATTGACAAAACAAACTGTATACAATCTTACTAGGGTCATCGGGAAATCTTGTCCAGTTACCGTAGATCCCGGGGGGAAGTTTTCTGAAAAAAGAAAAATTTGCAAAACTCATTTAAAACGAAATTGAAAAGTTGGCAAACGTTTTTCTTTTAAATTTTTCGCTATTTGCACGGTCTCCCGCCTGATTACAAATCTACTGCTACAAGGTTTTTTTTGCCGGATTTCAATTTTCCGACAGCAATATGTAATTTTTCAATTGAGAGTTCTTTTTGTGTATTTTGAGACTATAAACCAACTGCCATCCGCAGGTTTGCTGCACGTTGCTATGCACAGTGGTGTCTTCTTGAGGTACTACAAGGGCCACCAGGAGAAGTACCAGAGCCACGAGAAGGAGTTTACAGTATCCCATAACAAACCTGAAATGCAGACATAGACAGGGAAATCTCACAAAGGGAAGACCAAGCAGAACATGGCCTGATGTTTCCGCTTCAAGGGTTCGCCTTTTATTCGCAAAATTATACCATTTCTGTGCTCTTGTCTTGTTTTGTTGGTCGTTACCTGTAGTCCACCCACAAAGTGTCAATTTCGTATATGGAACGTACGCGCGTTATTACGTACCTAAATAGTTCTATATGAGTGTTCTGTCGTTTTCAATTATTGCGTGGATCG
Organism: Oscheius myriophilus; assembly: GCA_964057215.1. Classification (NCBI taxonomy): domain Eukaryota; kingdom Metazoa; phylum Nematoda; class Chromadorea; order Rhabditida; family Rhabditidae; genus Oscheius; species Oscheius myriophilus. The sequence goes on from OZ059902.1 coordinate 20,651,373, forward strand.
AAACACCGTAGCTTTAGAATTAAGAGGAAATCTGTATTTACAGTCATTTGTCTCGTCTAGCTGCTGCCGCCGCCTTCTTCTGCTCCAGTTGCTTCCTGAGGGCCATGTTTTCCTTGACCGCCTCGCGCACCATCTGCTTCGCGTAGTCGGGACAGCCCGGCATCTCTTCCAGGTTCTTCAACATCATCGCCCACTTGTCGCCATCAACGCCTAAAATTGGGAAATGATTTCTTGTTGCTATTGGAGCAAAAACGCTAAAACGAAGCCTTTCTTTCACGCCGGCGCGGCGAGAAACAAAAATATTCACAGCTCGAAATATTTTTTGTAAATGACAAACAAATCACCAAATAATTAATATTAGAATGCAGGAGATGTAGAAGCACCTTCCCTAAAAGACACGCCTTCTTATTGTTAGAGCTATTTTTTCTCACTCTTGTTTTTTTTCATTGCTCTTAAATTAAAATTGTAATTGAAAACGAAAAATAGCAAATAAAATAAATTTAAACAGCTAATTTTCTCAAACTAAACAATTTCCGAACAGATATGAAGCCTTGAAAGTTACAGCCGTACCAAAGTTTTGATGTCTTTCGAGAATATTACGGTGCTTGTACGATACTCAGGGTATACATGCAGCCAAGTCGACTGAAGTAGCTTTAGCGAACCATATTTTAACGTATAAATGCCTTGAAGAAAGAAAATGTGTAAGCAGCAATTTTCAGTTGGACCGCGACGCTTTTGACACGGCTAAAATCTAGTTAATGCAACCAAAATCGATTTACTTTATTGTAACACACAAGCGTTAAAACTGTTAAAACTTACGCGAGGATCCATGGTGCAGCGAAGTTCCGCTCATCTCCTAAAACCAGTAGTAATGTCCATTAAGAAACACAACTATAAAGGCAACAAAGTGACCATAAAAGTCATCCTCACCCATTTTTTGACCAGAAAACGAAGCAGTAAAGAGATTCATCAACAAGCGAGTTCAACAATCGTGGAAACATAAACAAGAGAGGAGATCACAATCACTCGTCTTCGTTGAAGTCGACTTTTCTGCGCTTAAGCACGACCTCGCCTGAGTCTTCATCGGCGTTCGAAGCAGAGCCCTTTCAAGTGGGGGCCTAAGGTGGGGTTTTCAGAAAAGCGAAGTTGAAGTACCTCGAAATTGTCTAAGAAGGCGGCGGGAGGGGCGGTAGGTCTCGTGTCCACTGCGAAGTCTTCATCGCCAAAGATCTGAAAAGGGAGAGGGGTTAGAGAGATAGAGAGAGAGAGAGAGAGAAAGAGAGAGAACTCACCTCATCATCATCCAGGCGGATCTCATTAGCATCGGCTGCCTCTCCGCCAACCAGGAGGTAATGAGGGATTCCGAGGGTGTCCGGGTCCCTGTCCGCCAGCACCTTGTTCAGATCCGTGATTCCGAGCCATTCGCAGAATTTGGTTGACTGAGGGTTTCTGAAATAGGAATTTTTACTGATTGGCGGATCATCTTCCTCCGTAATAAATGATGGGCCAAACCTTACAGCGATAAACTTTAACCGCAAAGGTAGGACGCGCAAAGGGTTATAAAGACGCCGCGTAGTCCCCCTTATTGAGACCCGACTGATAGATTTTAGGGTAGACCGGGGTTCTCACGGGCCGGGCCAAGAAAATTTTGTTCGGCCCGGCCCGTTTTCCTTGGACCACCCAGTCAGATTGCCACCCACACGACCAGGGTTCGATCCCGGTCGGTGACATTCTTTTTTGTACTACAAGAAAGACAAGATGATTAGACCCCACTATCAACAATTTTTGGTAATCCTGTTACCATAGGTAGGGAGGGGGGGGGGGAATTCCCCGGAGTGAAGGGGGGCTTTGGGAATTCGGTTGTGGGAACGGGATTTTTGGCCCGAGAAGCCGAAATTTTTTTGGTTCGGTAGTGATTCGGCAATTTTTTTTCGTGTTTTGGACCGATAAAACAATCGGAATTTAAAATCAGCTGTGGATCCGCAGAGGATCGGCGTATATAGCTGTCGCCAAACTAGCATCGCCTGTAAAAAGCCGCTTTTTCTCTGCGTATCCGCTTCTCGCACACTATTTTCGCCTGAGTATCGCACGACTGCTGCATTAAGGCCGTTTTTGGTAGGATGCTCGTTTGGCGACAGCTATAATTGCGGAAATGTGCAAATCATGCTCTGTCGTCTACTGATTAGACTACGAACTTCAATGCCAACAGAGAATCACTGGAACATTCTAATTTTATTGGCATGATTTCAATTTGGCGACAACTATACTGCCCACCTCTCATTTGCATACCTTGGAGGCATCTAGAAGCAGTAAAATTTGAATAAACATTAGCATACACATCTTTTCATTCTAATCGTTTCCAGAACATTCCACCCTTTACAGATCGACCGTTACCGTGCGCTACGTGGTCTGCGTTCCGTTCCGCTAGAGCACTATAAAACCCCCTCTCCGGGGTCAATCCCTCATTCTTCGTCCTGCGCTGGTGACAACTACTCGACTACTCTACTGACTGCTGATCGATTCGAAGGGACAAGTAGGCTGCCCAGAGGACTGGGAGCACAACAACGAAGAAGCTGGGAGAGGCGGCCGCCACCGCGGAAAGACCGTCGACGTCGCCGTCAAGCTGGCCAAGCTCGAGGCCCTCACCAAGGACCAGATCAAGGAGATCATGTCCGAGGCTCGGCTGATGAGACGCTTCGACCACGCGAACGTCTGCCGGTTCTACGGAGTCGCTGCTGGAAGCGAACCCCTCATGGGCATCATGGAGCTGGCCAACAACGGAGCCCTGGACTCTTACCTCAAGAAGAACACTCTTCCCATCGAGAAGCTCAACGAGATGGTGCTTCAAGCAGCCTGGGGAATCGAGTACATCCACGGCAACAACGTGCTCCACAGGTGAGACTTTCTATCTCTCTCTCTCTCTCTCTCTCTCTCTCTCTCTCTCTCTCTCTGTCTCTCTCAAACACATCTCATTTCTCCATTTCAGGGACATCGCCGCGCGTAACTGCCTCTACGGAGATGGTAACGTCAAGATCGCGGATTTCGGTCTCAAGAGAGAGAACGACCTACCAGAACGAGCCCCACGCCCGCGTCCCCATCCGATGGATCGCCCCTGAAACTCTCCCATTGATGTATTCATATATGTACATCTATAAAAAAAATAAATTTTTGTGCGTATATTTGTGTATGTATTCGATTGCTAACTGTTTTTGTGTTCGTCTTTAAGAGATTTGTGCCTAGTATGATTAGATGAGATTTCAAAGATACAGTACCCAAACAAAGTTAATGAAAGCTCAAAAACGACTGACACTTCAAAACTACTCACAAATCCGACGACTTGGGTTCAAATCCACATTGCGCCGTTTTGTTTGGGCTACTTGTTCGCAGCTTCATAGACATAGATAATCGTTAGCGATTATTGATATTACAACTGCTTCGACCAACGTGCCAATGTTTTGTTGTTCCTAGGTTGATTATACTTGGTCAATTTATCCAGTAGAGAAGAAACTTTGTAGAGAATAAGCTTTATCTGCATAGATCAAACAGAGAATAAGAAGTGGAAGGCAGGGAGAAGGGGTTGACGGTGGACGACTGATGCCTTGGGAGGCGGATGTTACAATGTACAGAACTAATGAATTGAAAGGGCTCGCTGTTGGGCGAGACACTGGGGGCGAGGGCCAAAGATGGGGGTTTAGGCACCAGAGGAAAGAAAGCACAATTGTAGTTGCCAAGAGAAAGAATCTGAAAAGGTAGAGAGAGAGAAGCATCAACGAAAAGAACACTGTTGACGTGTGCTGCTGGAACTTGTTGCGGATCCTGTAGGAGTCCGACGACCTCCGGGGCGGCGACGACGCGAGACAGATGTGTCGATGCAGTTGACAGAAAAAGTGTGTGAGATTCCACGGAGAAGCTCTCAGAAGACGCGCAGAAAGACTATCCACTTGTTCGTGCTGATCCCGCGTTCCGTTGACCGTTTGTCGGCTGCTGCAGAGCGGCGGAACGGGCTGACTCATCTAGTGCGGGCGCCGGACGTCTTGTGTGTAACGTCGACGACGCAATCAGCTGATGTCCAACACTGATGTCCATCAGGCGGTGTGGTTGGCGTACTGGGGAAGAGTCCATTCGTCGCGCCGGTAGCCTTGCAATCCTTAGGCTGTTCCGACATTCTGGTCTGCTGGCGTCGATCCGACTGTTGAAGTCCCAGATCCGGCCGTCGAACATAGCGAAGTTCGAGACGCAGAAGTACCTCGGAGTGCCGCAGGTAGACGGGGAAGAGAACTTGCGCAGAGCAAAAACTTTCCAGATGGTAGGGTGAGTCCGTCAGAGCTGAGTCGACCGGATGGCCGCGAGTCGACTAGCTGTTTACACCGAAAAGAAGCCTTGTAGAGAATAAGCTTTATCTACATGGAATAAACAGAGAATAGAAGAGGAAGGCAGGGAGAAGGGGCTGACGGTGGACGACTGATGCCTTGGGAGGCGGATGTTACAACGTACAGAACTAATGAATTGAAAGGGCTCGCTGTTGAGCGAGACAGTCAACCTCCGCGAGCCGCGGAGGTGGGGGCGCCGCAATATGATTTTTAAGCCATTTTTGTATGAAGCGTTAGCCAGGTGTTACAGTAATGCTTGCACTATAGGATACTCAGTCTGTCTAAGCAGCCAAATTGGCCGAAGTAGATTTAGCGGGAACTACGTCAATGTTGAATCAACCGGGATTGAAACCTGGTTGTGTGGATGGCAACTTTGGCTCGGTCCAGGATAGACGAGCCTACCGAAATTGGACAACAACGCCCGGGCCAGCCCGTGAGAAGCCCAACTATACAGAAGTTTTCTTTACAAGACAATATTGGAGCCATGAAATGTCAATTCTAAGACCAGAAACTTTTTTTTCCAAGGAATGTTCATGTTTCGAAAAGGTGACGTCTCAAAATTTAGGTTTCCATGAGCGGGGTTCTCAAATGACGGGCCGAGCCGAGGGATTTTTTTTGGGTCGGCCCGGGTAAGAAAAATAGAATTTTGTATAAATCGGTAAAATAATTTTGTAAACTGCCTTAAATAACTTAATAATGTTTGTTACTAACCTATAAGTCAATATTATTTGCATACCTCGGGGGACTGTGACCTTTGACGGACCCACCCGTAACTTTTGGGGCGAAAACTGGGGTAGCCCCCCTTAACTTTTGGTCTTCCCAGCGGAAATTGCCATAATAGTGACTAACCCCCCTTAACTTCTGTGTTTTTGGGGCATATACCCCCCGTAACCTGGGGAAGCCTGGCTATACTCTCCCGAGGTATGATTATTTGTACAAAAAGAATGTCACCGACCAGTTAACGGGGTTGAGTTAACGGACCGTCCAGGGCTGGTCCGACCAAAACTTTGTTGGTGGCCTACCGATTTCGTGCCAGCCGTGTGTCAATAGGATCCTGCTTTTCATACCCTACTCACCTGAAATACGGGCTCTCCGGGGCATTGACGCCCTCCGTCTCGGTGTTAATCGGCATCGCCGTCTGCTGGAAATTCTCCGGGATCTTGAGGTCTCCCATCGCCGCGACGTCCTCCATCTCCTCCGCCGTGGGCCGGAAATCCCACCTCTCCTGGCTATGGTCCGATGGAGGGTACTGCTTCTACAACAGATAAACTTAGGGATACAGTAAGAAACAGGCTGTACCTGTTCAGTGGCACTCGTGAATTTATCGGTTGATCTGAGAATGGCCAGCCACTCGGCGTCGTAGAAGAGATCCGTCGTGTTGGCGTCGTCGGCGACGGGGATTTCGAGGGCCTAGAATATGGTGATTGACACCCGCTAACAATAAGCGCGTGAAAACTTGATTATGACGACCTCAGGCCTCTTAAAAGTGGTTACGGCGCCAACAAGATACTTAGAATTAACCATGGAATCCTGAGAACGCCTAGAATTATTTGTGGTAACCTCAGGACGTTTGCAACTGGTTAGGGCACCGTGAGACCGCTTAGATTTGGCTAGGACAACATCAGGCCGCTTCGGATTGGGCGTGGAACCACCCCCAGGCCGATTGAACTCTCGAGCCGCCCAGGATTGGTTGTGACAACCTAAGGCCGCTTATAATTGGTTATGCCACCCAAATTTTGAGGTTTTATGGGTTATTTTTATATTAAAACACCAGAAATTCCCAGAAATGAACCACGATCAGCGCACTCCCCCTCGCAATAACCCCCCAGCGGCAAACCTCCTCCAGGCACCCAGAAAGAGGGCTGTCAGAGCCCCAATTAATGTAAGTTTACAATATAAATCACTATTTTTGTAAACATTTGTAATCATTTATCGATTTTTTTAGCGCGCAGCCGTCCGCCCCCGAGGCCCCGCCTATTTTCTGGACACGAGACCGGAGAGGGGACCTCGCCCCTCTCAAAAAGAGCTGCTGAGGAAACCTGTGAGGCGGAGCATTCCGAGGAAGAGTGTTGAGGTGAGAGAGAGAAATTTAGACATTAGAAATGCCTCTTTTCAGAAGAAACGCCTCCTTGTGTTTACGTGTAGGGAGGGCAAAGAAGAGGTTCAGAAGAAGGAGGAAACGCTGCTTCAGGTTCCCAAGAGGAAAATTGAAGAAGAGGTTTGTTTGATTTTAATTTTCTAAGAAATTAGTATTAAAGTTTGAATTCTAATTTAAAAATCAATTTTCAGAGTTCCGCTGAGGCGAAGCGTCCCTGTAATCAAGAGTTGAATTAGAGACATTTTGGCATTTGACTCGATTATCGATTTGTTGATCTCTTTTGTGCAATTTCATCATATAATGACGTAATTGTATAAGTAATAAAATTGTATTTTTACAAAATGTTTTCAAATTTTGGGGAAAGGCTTTGATAGTTTTATCGAGTCAATTTCAGTGGCACTCAACTCCAGAAGCAGTGTCTTTTCTGTCTCTGTCTCGTTTAACCTCTATCTCTATCTCTTTCTCTCTCTCCTCACTTCAACATCTCTTATCTCCCTTAAAAAAAACAGTTGCCGCGGCCAATCGATTGGATACTATTTGCCACATCCACCGTTTTTCCCACGAAATCGTCTCTGCGCCCCCCACTAACTTACTCGCCATAGTAACCATTGATCGTCTCTCCCCTCTCTCTCTCTGTTTCTCTCTCTGTCTCTCTGTCTCTCTGTCTCTCTGTCTCTCTCTCTCTCTCGGTCTCTCTCTCTCTTTCTCTCTCTTTTCAAATTGAAGTATTTCAGGTTTGAACATACATTTCGGGCCATTGTAAAATCAACATTATGACTAAATTTTTTTATAACTCTGCATATATTAATGTGAGTTTCAGCATATACGAAAAGATTTCAAAATTTCCATGTTTTAAACATCGTTTCGGGTACAAATATAAATGAAAATGTCATTTTTGTATATTTTGGGGGTATTTTTAACATTTAAAAGTTTTTTTTAACAGCGAATAAAGGCATCGATAATTTTTTTAACTTGTTCGAAGCAAATATTTATGGAAAAACTGTTTTCACTAAGTTAACATTAGAAAAGTACAGAATCTTGCTTTTAAAAACGCAAATTCAGCGTTCAGCCGGCAAGGTTTGCGCTCCATTGCCAAATATCCGCGCTCCAATGCCAAATGCCTTTTATTCTTCAGCAGAATTTTGCAGGAACGATTTGTGACTTTTAATAAATTAAGCTTTTTTTGGTGTCATAAACATGATAAATGTTTCGGAAAATCCTTGAAAAGCATAAATTTATCTGAAATCTGTCAACAAAAACTTTTTCACTCCAACAAAATACTGCCCGTTGTTTAGCAGGTTTTGCGCATCCTTGCCAAACCGCCCAACGGTTCATTTTTGGTCTTTCAAATCGGAATATCTCACTTAATTATGAATGAAATTCCAAATTGTAAAAGAGAAAAGTTTAGGATGAGGTATCACCTAACGGAATAAAACTTTAAATAAAACGAAAATTTTTATTTAATTTTTAATTAATTTTTTTTTAATTTTTACTGTAACCACATTTATTTCAGGTTATGACTTACATTCTTGTTGCTTATATTTTTTTTTCCAAATTGTTAACCACAAATGAATTGTGACGAAGCAACCTAATAATTACAAGATGATTCCGGAACACGAATTCATTTTTTGCCTCGGAAACTCACCATTCGAGGAAAACTGTTCGGCTGCTATCAATTTTGATTCCGGTGTATCCAAAATTTTTTATTGGATACGGCGACAAATTTGGGGAAAAGCCGCAGGTTAGCTTTCTTTGTTTTCGATAATAGGATATTTAGCCACTATCACCCCTCCGGAAGAAGTCTCTTCAATCATGGACTTCCTGGCCTCTTCTTCCCCAACCACTGTGAAAAAATACGCTACGAATCACGACTCTCTGAGTGAGTGAATGAGTGAGTGAGTGAGTGAATGAGTGAGTGAGTGAGTGAGTGAGTGAGTGAGTGAGTGAGTGAGTGAGTGAGTGAGTGAGTGAGTGAGTGAGTGAGTGAGTGAGTGAGTGAGTGAGTGAGTGAGTGAGTGAGTGAGTGAGTGAGTGAGTGAGTGAGTGAGTGAGTGAGTGAGTGAGTGAGTGAGTGAGTGAGTGAGTGAGTGAGTGAGTGAGTGAGTGAGTGAGTGAGTGAGTGAGTGAGTGAGTGAGTGAGTGAGTGAGTGAGTGAGTGAGTGAGTGAGTGAGTGAGTGAGTGAGTGAGTGAGTGAGTGAGTGAGTGAGTGAGTGAGTGAGTGAGTGAGTGAGTGAGTGAGTGAGTGAGTGAGTGAGTGAGTGAGTGAGTGAGTGAGTGAGTGAGTGAGTGAGTGAGTGAGTGAGTGAGTGAGTGAGTGAGTGAGTGAGTGAGTGAGTGAGTGAGTGAGTGAGTAGGTGAGTGAGTGAGTAGGTGAGTGAGTGAGTGACTGAGTGAGTGAGTGAGTGAGTGAGTGAGTGAGTGAGTGAGTGAGTGAGTGAGTGAGTGAGTGAGTGAGTGAGTGAGTGTGTGGTGTGTTTGCCACAATTCCCTTTTTTTTACTTTTCTGTCTTCAGAACAAAAGGCCACCTCTTCTTCGAAGTCCTCCTCCTGCACTCTCGATTAGGGCTCTACTGAACCTCCTCCTGCCAAACAGATCAATCCCATGAGGGTTCCCTTTCTATGGTTTCCTTTCTCATAGAACCTTCATTCGGCCTTTGAACGCCCAAGTTTCCCCGAAGGAACTTTTGTAGTAAGTTTATCATGACTAATTTATGAGATGATATATAAACACGTAGCCGACTAGACGATGTCATTTTTCAATTGTTTCTTTGTCCCCACATTGCCCCCTTTTTATTGAAGTAAGGTTTAATTACCCAATTTTTAAGGTGCTAATAAAGTCTTTTCGGTTGACTAGGAGTAAAACCTGGAGTGTAGAATTAAGACAAGTCGCATGCCTTTTTTTGGAAATAAACCTGGTTTCTAACTCAAGTCATATTCTCCTTTGAAAACTCTTCCTAGGGAGTGTTACAAAACCATTCGGGATAAAAATCTGTTCTTCTATTGGTCTTCTATCGTCTGGATCTTCTCTCTCTCTCTCTCTCTCTCTCTCTCTCTCTCTCTCTCTGTCTCTCTCTCTCTGTCTCTCTCTGTCTCTCTCTGTCTCTCTCTCTCTCTCTGTTGCTATTACAGAGCACGCCGTCTTGCAAAATAATGTGTTGAACAATATTCTCCACTCCGCCACGTTCTTCGTTGTCCCCACGTGTTGTCTCTGCACTCTCCACTATTTCGCCTCGTTCGCTAGCCAGAATCATCACAACATCGATATCTCTCCACCCCTTCCTCTTGTAATTGAAGCATTTCAGGCTGGAATATACATTTACATTTCGGGCCGATTAAACAACCAATGTAAAGAATTTTTTTATACTTTTCTGCTTTTCTACTAGCTTGAAGGTATGTTTGACTTGTCGTTGTTATTTATTTGTGATAAAAATTTCTTGCAGCAACGTTTAGATTTCCTATCTGGAAAAGGTATTTTTGACGTTAGAATTGGAAATCCCCCATAGGGAGCTCACTCGATTTCTATGGCTAAAAGACCTTAATGCCCCCTTTATGAATGCAGAATCTCATATTTTCGAAGGATTTCTTAAAAACTTGTATATCGACAACGGTATGTATTAATTCAAAGCCCTCATAAAATATTAATTTGCAGCCGAAATACCAGCCTGCGCAGCTTAAGGACAACGGCTGCTCCAACAAAGGAGAAGATGAATTCAGCAACCAACATATCAAAATCCCAAGGCTCATAATTTTGCAATAAATGTTGTATTGTTGAATTGTCTCATTCTGGCCCAGACCCATTTTGTCAATATTTGGGAAAAAATACCGACATCATTTGCAAAAAAGTTGTGTGAATTCTACGTGTTTTTATACACAAAACCAGGAGAGTACGCGCGTCAACGGCGCCCAACCTGGCTTGCAGCCTGCGGCTGTACCTACACGCGGCCTTCGGCCGCACAGTTAGGCCGCTTGCGGCCGCTACCTTCGTAATAATCATGTAAAAACTGTCTTAAAAGCGTATAGAAATCTCTCTCTTTCTTTTTTCATCATCTCCTCTCTCTCTCTCTCTCTCTCTCTCTCTCTCTCTCTCTCTGCCTCCGTCTCTACTTCCGTCCACCCATCTTCTTTGTTCAACCCATCTTCTTTGTTCAATACAGTTCTGTTATAACAATTCCTGCCGCCTTTTCGGCGTTTTTAATAATCGATTGAAAGATATTCGGCACATCCACCACAACTGTCTCTTGGGGAATTTTGCGATACCTCCTTCGGCTATAAAAAAAATCTTCTTGGCGAGGTAGGTCCCCTGATCCTTCAAAGCCGCGCTGACGCCCATGTATGCTCCTCCTCCGCTATAATGATCACTTCAACGGAGAAAATGGCATTTCACGTATCACAGAGTCCGTCCTTATCTCTGCTCAATAAACAGTTATGGACAGTTTTATTGCTCATATGGCCTTTGCCGTTTTTGCTTTCTCAACGTTTGCCACGACTGCACTGTACGTTGAATTCGAAAAATGGCGGAAAAGGAATGGTTGAACCGCACGAGTGGGAGAACGAAGCTCATCCGCAGAGTTTATCGTCATATGGAGCATGTGAATACTGCTTTCGTTATTCGAAATTGGTTGATTATTCGAAATTGGTTGAAACTCGAATTGTCCATTGGATGTTGTTGACTTTGCGAATGTACGTGGTAGTCTATCCCAATATATAGCTTACGCCAAACGGGCATCATGCCAATTTCGTTCAAGTATTCTCTGTTGATGATAGATTAGCATAAAATCGTAATATCAACAGAGAATGAAGGCACACATTGGAATGATGCCCGTTTGGCGGCAACTATACATTTGGTAATTTCTGTCTGTTGGTTAGCAGCGCAGCGTATTAGGCAAAGTTAGCCATTTCCATAGGCGAGAGAGGACGGTGGGGTGGCTAAGCGAGGGGAGGGTACCAAAGTGCGGCCGGGAACCGCTCTGGCGCAAAGCGCCAGAGTGGTCGGCCGCACTTTGTACCCGACCCGAGCGTTCACGCACTAATCAACGTAAGGCCGCAAAGCGGCCCTGATGCGGCCAAAGGCCGTTTTACTTCTAGGTCGCGAAGCGACCCTGAGGCGGTCGAAGGCCTACGGGGCGGATCCTGCCACCCTGCGGACGGAAAGCGGTTGGCAAGAAAAAGTGGGTCAAAACGGGCGCAAACGGCAGGTCGCGGACAGAGCGCGTAATGAGCAAAGTTTCAAACCAAATCTAGCCTCTGATAACCTCTTTCTTTATTCGAAATTGATAGAAAGCGGAATCATCTGACTGACATCCTATATTTTAAACTCCTTCATCTCCCTCTTGACCATGATCTATTCGGGCCACTTCTGTCTTTTTTAAAAACCGCCTGCTGATGGCATTTGATGTGTCTATACCGTAAGAAAGATAAAACAAGTGCCCTAAATTTCGAAACACTAACCTTCGGCGCCTGTGGGGTGACTGTACGGTTTGCTGACGTCAAACAGCTCCTTTATAAGGCCTCCAAATTACAGTTCCCCACACTCCGTTTCTCTGTCGAATACACAACTGTCTACTTTTCTCTCATGTGATCCATTTCCTCTTCTTCTTTCCGAAAAACCTGACAGTTAGCCAAGTTTTTCTTGACAGTCACTTGGCGTCCACAGGTTGGCGGGATCCGTCCAGTCGTCTAGTTTCGTTTTGCACATACTGTTTCTAAAAGATTTTTTTGTTTTCTAAAGAAAAGTAGCGTACCCCTGCACCATAAAAAATGGATTTTGCCTGGTTACTGTAGCTTGGCCGAAAATTCTAGTGCTAGATTTGCTTGACCTACTGACTGGTTAAAGGGACCGTAAGGGGCCTTTTCAAATTGGAAAAGAGTGGTATTCTAATCAAGCCATTTCAATTGAAATCATTTTCTCAAACACCGCTCCAGCCAACGGCGGTACGCAAAATGCTTGTCAAGTCCTCATTAGCATGCGATTTGGAAAAGGTCGCTGACGAGCCCTTTAAGTGTAACAGACATGAAATAAACTAGAATGTCCAATTCTGTGAAAGTTTATAGTTTATTTTCCCCATTTTTGAAGGCGTTTGACTTTTGCACAACTATGTAAGGAGGCGGCCGATGCCCGTAGCATGAAATGGAAGGCAAATGAAATTCTGGATTCCGCTTCGCGACTTATGAGTAATGTCATCAGCCTTACGGTCATCAGCCGCATTAGGGCCGCTTTGCGGCCTTGCGTAGATTAGTGCGTGAATGCTCGCGTCGGGTACCAAAGTGCGGCCGGATACCGCTCTGGCGAGAAGCATCCTCCTCTCGCTTTCCAACCTCCCCACTCTCCTCGTGCTCCCACTTTTTGCGACAAAATCACTTGTTCAAACCCCACGCATAACCGACCTAAGGCTAGTCATGAATGAATGCATTTCAGTTTCGTTTCCTTCTTCACTGCAAGCAACATGTCGGACAACGGTGAGTTTTGATTCTTCATTAATATTCGTCGTCAATGCAACGTCAATCCCTTTTGCGGATTTCATTTTCTCTTAAACTCGATTTTACAGCTTTGAAACTTACTTTTTTTGGATAAAGTCTTTTAGTTTCGCAATTGTTAGAAATCTAATTATTTGGACACAAAACAAATATTACAAAAAATATTGTTAATTTAGAGTGGGATGACTATGACCCAGACGACCCAGTCATCACCAAGGAGGATAGGGTTGAGCGACAGAAGTACATGCAGTACCTCGCAAAGAAGAAAAAAGAGGCCGAAGACCTGAGGAGCTCTTACTTTTCGGACGACCACAATGGAGACCAGGAGGAGGATTACTACGAAGACCGTGCGGAGGGGAGGGACTGAGATTTGATCTAAGTAAACGATGTTGACAATCGATTTCGTTTTTTCTCTATATTTGAAACACTTTTTTCCGAAAAACAACTGGCCTTCCTGAAAATTTTATGCAAACAGCAACATTGCTCAGACACTATTTTGGCTGGTTTCTCTGCGCCCTCCTATCAAAGCGCACTTCCTCGCAGGTCCGCAATTGGCGCCTTTTTTGACCTACTCCAATCGCGGCGGGACCAGGTACCTAGAATCATTTAAGGTGCCAAAAGGGTTTTTGTTATTTGGGCACAGACTATATTGCACTGTATCCCAGAAAGACTGACTGATTCTAAATTGTCGTTGAGAGAAAAGTTCTCGTTTCTTGGCGTTGCGTACTGAAACGGCAATAGTTTGAAAAGTCTAAAGATGTTTATCAAACACTTATGAGGATGTGAGACTATTCTTCTTCTTCAAAAAAAAAAAAACGCTTTCGGCAGTCCCCAGGGTTTCCCGGAATCCCCCATGTACACTGCGTGCAATAATTATACGGCCACCAGCTCTAAATGTCATTTTAGGCCTTCAGGAGTATTATGGGCTCACTCGTTCGATTGGACAAAGTCTAACTAACAGATTCCGGTGTTGAATACGAAAATTCATTAGCATACCACACAGACCGGCGCCGCTTGCCAGAATGTAAAAAAATCCGGTTACGGTTAGAAATTTTTGGGACATCGAGACCAACACCATAGGAAAAGCCCTTGAAAAGTTGTCTTTGGAAAATGTTTCGAACGAAAAATTGGGGCTTTTCGGCAATCAAATTGCCAACTTTCTAGCTTATCGTTAGTGATCACTTCGCGTTAGAGCGGTCCCACTCTGAAAATGGGTTGCTTCGAACAAAACGATGCTAACAAACATAAGCCTATAATCTTCACAAACACTAGAGATGATTTCAAAGTTAGGCCCTAATTGATAAGTTCTTACATAATTAACGTTACCACACTAAAGAAATCTAAGCCGCTATTCCCAACGACAATGGTTAGGCGCGGATCTGTGCATTCCCTCGGACATGTCCCATGACATCTGCGAATGCAGATAGAAAAAAGCCAAGTTAGCTGGATCATTGCGTATAAAAGGACGATTCGCCAGTTGCGGTCACATTTGCACTTAACTTGGTTAATTTTCCACTTTTATCACAAATTTGTCGAGATATTGATGCATTATAAATGCCTCTTTTCGATTTTTTGTTGAGGCTAAACGTTCTTGTAATGAAGAGAAAAAGTAGAATTAGGAAACATTTTGACATTGGCCCCAATTATCCATTCATTGATCTCTTATGTGCAATTTCATCATATAATGATGTAATTGTACAAT
>OZ059902.1:20671017-20836017 GCA_964057215.1 Oscheius myriophilus
ACTTTAAGGGGAATACCTATTATTTGATTTGAATTCTAGAGAAACTGGAGTGGTTTAGGCCATCCAGAAGAGTATCCTATTTAGACCTTCTTAGTTAACATTAAGTAACCAGCCCTTATGGCCTTTAGACCCTAACGGATAAGGGGGTTTGTACTTGGTTCGTTCCAGAGTTAAGGAGAACTGCCATTTTGTTGGACTCAAAACGGCAGCTCTCAAAACGGCAAGTGGGCTCGACAGTTGTTAGGGTAAACACTAATGTAAGGCTCAAAGTTAAGTCAAGGGAATTAGGCATAAGGTCAAGGCTCAACGTTAATGAGAGGCCGTTCATTGGCGGCGTCAAATGACTTCATTTTAGGGTCAATTGATAACACCAATTTAAAGGCAGTGTGTCACCAAAATTCGACCTACTCAGAATTTAACAATTATGCTTTACAAAATTAGACATTGTCAAGACGATTCGAACAATATATATTTTTTGCCAAAAATCAATGTTCGTTACTCGTATTTGGCTCGTCGAAGTTTTCCCGCGAAATGTTTGAATTGAAATTAGCATGCCGCTCTCTCCATTTCCTATGCTGAAAATGCCTCTCTCGGCTCACGGAACGCTGTGTACAGGTCCACCCGTACATGCGTTCATTTTTCATGACACACTGCCTTTAAGGTGACCTACTTACACGGCTTTTGCGACCCTTCGCATTAAGGAGAATGTCCCAAGTTTAGACCTAACGTTAAGGCGATTTACACCCTATGTAGTCTACTACTTTTCGGAGACTACTGTTTTTAGGTCATAACTTTCAGGAAACTGACATATTTTTATGTAGACGTTAAAGGAACTACAATTTTGGGGATGTAATGTTACGAGGTACTGACTTAAGGTGCTAACGTATGTAAGATTCTTATGTTACCCTTGTTTTAAAGTAACTTGGTAATTTACATGTTTAGGTTAAGAGTTAAGATCATTTTTACCCCAGAAGCTCCCCAATGTTTATGTTTAATGCCGCCAATTTAGGTGAACTACCGGGTTTTAGGCTCTAAAATTTAAAGTAACAATTCTGGCGTATACAAAGGTTGTCATATCCTTAGAACTACCCAAAGTAAAGGAAAAATGCCCAATTTTCAAGCGAACATTTAAGGGAAGTGGTTGGTGGTCTAGCGGTCTAAGGCGCGGCTACCACTCGAAGGGTCACAAGTTCGATCCCGCCCCGGGTCAACCCAGCCTACTACGCTTCGGCGAAGGTACAGTGGGTAGTAGACGAGTCTACGAAAGTAATACGCCTGGAGAAACGTTGGCACGCCAGGAAGAGAGCCTCAACCCCGCCACCGGGCTTAGCCGTTGGTTCCCGCAGGTACTACAAACCTTGATACGGGGGAAACTTTACTAACTTTACTTACCCGTCCACCACTTTAGTTCTAAGCGATAAGTATACCTACCCTGATTTTTGAATCAAAGTTAAACGGAATGATCATATTTTGCTATCACAAAAGTTTGGGAATCTTCCCTATTTTAGTCCCCATCATTAAAGTTTTAAGTTTCGGGGGGGGGGGGGAGTTCTGTTCATCTCGTTGAGGACATTTTTCTGCCTCTGCCTCTGCCTCTCTCTCTCTCTCTCATTCAAACAAAAGTTTATACACGTGAAATTGAGAGATTAAAAAATGTGACCAGGGACACCACTGAGTGGTAAATGCTGGGGCAGCAGTGAAGCAGAGAAAGCCCTTTCTAGGCGGGTACCCGAAAAGCCAGCAAATGAAGCCTCTTCTCTCTACTCATCCTCCTCTTCCTCTTCGTACTCCTCATCTTCTTCTGAAACATTTATGTCCCTTTTGAGACACTGAGGCATTTCTCACCCTCTCCCTCCTCTTCCTCCTCTCCTTCCTCCTCATCGTACTCCTCGTCCTCATCAATCGCCTCATCATTCGGTTTTGCCTCCACTTTTGGAGCTAATTTGATGACGGCTGTCTCTTGAACCTCCTCTTCACCTTCTTCCTCATCCTCTCCCTCCTCTTCATCTTCTCTCTCCTCCTCATCTTCCTCCTCTCCCTCCGCTTCAGCCTCCTCCTCCTCTTCGTCCTCCTCTCCCTCTTCTGCCTCTTCCGTCTCCTCTGCTGCCTCAGGCGCAGTGTCCTAAAAACTCAGTGTAAGCCGTTGTAAATTGGCGATTGCTGACCCTTTTCTGCGCGGCTGGCTCCTCCTCACCGGCTGGAGTCGCCGTCGACGGCTGAAATGAGAAATGAGGTTTTAAATGCCTCACTCACTCACTCACTCACTCACTCAGCCCTCAGAACAACACGACATTCACGAGCACAACAGCGTGCTTACCATCGCCGGTTTGTTCGTCGGCAGCACTCTTTTCCGTCACCTGAGCGCAGTGAAAAGCCGAGCAAACAGCACTCACCTGATTGTTCGGCGTCAGTCGCAAGAACTCGCAGATGCGATCCGTCTCCACAGATTCGTCAAAGTCGAGGAAGTTCTAAAAAAAAACGAAATATTTCAATTTTTGGGTCTAACCTAGATAAATTTCGGTGTTTTGACCGACTACCTTGGCGTAAGTACATTTTTGTTCTACATGGAGGCCGAAAGGAGACAGAGATGCAGAAAAAGAGACATAGAAGTGAAAGAGGGGTATTCGCTACAGGAAGAACCATTCAGCCAGAGACAGAGACGAGTATGCAGATAAAGAGACATTTAGGGAGGAAAAGAGGTATTGAGGCATCTGGGAATGCAAAGAGGCAAAGAAGAGGCATTGAAGTTTGAGAAAGAGGCAAGGAGGCGAAGAAGAAGAAAATGTTGAGGTATGAAAAAGAGATGAAGAACTGAGAAGGGACACGGAGACAGAGAAAGAGGCATTGAGGCACAAAAGGAGACATAGATAGGGAAAATTGGAATTGAGGCAGAGAAAGAGGCAAGAGGGTAAAGAAACATATTTTGAGGCATAGGAAGAGAGAATGACGCGGCAATACATAAACACTGAGAAAGAGACACTTAGGCAGAAAAAGAGGGGAGGTGATAAATGGTGAAAGAGACACAGAGGTAGAAGGAGAAGGAGAGAGATAGACAAAAAGAGAGACGGAGGAAGAAAAAGAGGCATTGAGACTTATAAAACTGAGCTGAGGCAGAGAAAAAGACACTGAAAAAGACAAGACAAAAAGGCGTTAAGACAGAGACAAAGAGGCGGAAGAATAAATGTGGAAGTAGAGGAAGAGAGACATTCGCGGAAAAAGAGACGAAAAAGAGACGAGGAATAGAAAAGAGGCATTCAAACCGAGGAAGATCTGAAAAAACCCCAAAATTTCTCAATTTCCTGGTCAAAAACGAGTTAAATCCCCCTGTTTTGACCAACTCTCTCGTTCTAATTCGATTTCCCTCCTGAAAATGCTTCGCCGGCGATTTGTTTTCTCGCTGGTGGCTTGTGAGTAATTGCATCGGCTGGTTGAAAAGACTCCCCGAAAATAGCTGCCAGCTGGGTTGGAATCCTGCCAGCTTCCTCTCTTTTCGCGCCGTCTCGCGCGAAAGGACATTATGTGTGCATTGAATTGTGCTGCACATCGAGACCAGCCACGGGGACATTGATTTCGGCAGGAACCAGCTGGCTGGCTCAAGGGGAGGATTTGTGACTTTACGGAGGGGGGAGGAGGCATAAAAGAGATAAAAGAGAGGGAGAGATAGAGAGAGACAGAGACAGAGACATAGACATAGACATAGACATAGACATAGACATAGACATAGACATAGACATAGACATAGACATAGACATAGACAGAGACAGAGTGAGTGTGTGAGTGTGTGAGTGAGTGAGTGAGTGAGTGAGTGAGTGAGTGAGTGAGTGAGTGAGTGAGTGAGTGAGTGAGAGAGACCTCTTTCTTAAGTGAGACTCACCCCCAAGTAATCCTCATTGTGGAAGAACTGAGGCGGCAGCGGCGGTTGGTTGTCCTCCCTCACGGCGTGTTCCCTCATCCAACTCCTGTGTTCCTCATTTCCCGGTTTCGTGATGTCGATGGTCTCGAACGGAATCCCCAGTCCGTCCAGTAACATCAACGTCCGCTGCACTCGTTTCCGAATCTGAATCCCCCGGGATTAGAAATCTTGACTCGTGTGTGCGTCAGCCGACAGACAAACGGCTTCCCAGTGGTTGTACTTTTTCGAAAAAGGCAGCGCGACAAGTCATCTCGCGATTCAACAGCGAAAGTTCAGGACATTTCCAGAAGGAAATTATGAAAGTCAGCTGTGCAGACCCCGCGGATGACTCATTTTTTGGTATTAATGTTCAAATAACACCACCATTGCAGCAAAAAATGTATAATCTTGATTTTTTGTATTTATCGCCATTATGAAATTGAGTAAGCGGTTTTACAAAAAAAAACGGTTTGTAAATCAAAATTTAAGGGAATCCAGTAAGCTCTGCATGTATTTTCAGGAATTTCTGGCAATTTTTTTTTAAAGAAAAATACAGGTTTGGAGAATCAGAAACGAAAAATTCCTTCAAAATTTACGCATTTTTGAAGAAATTCATTATTATTAGATTTATTTTGTTTTTAGAATCAACCTTGGCTGAGCAATTCAGTACTATCGTTGCCTCGGAAGCCCGGGTTATAAGGCCTGAAATTCGTATGCTAATGACATTCTAATGAAAATTTTCATATAATGGAAGGTTCTGGAACACTTTAATATGCTGATGATTGAATCCACGCATGGGATGGGATATCGGTTGTGTCAAAAGAAGGTGTCAAGGCATAAAATTGAGCTGAAGTTGGTTTAAAAACCAAAAAAGCGGGTTTTCCGGCGCATGCCTGCGGATATCTGTTTGGCGGCAACAAATGAAAGCAATTTATTTATGAATTAGGCTTTCTAATGTTTTTGAATTTGGTAAATTATATTTTTTTAAAGTTTGGCCAATGCGTTAAATTGCAGTAAAAAGTGTTTCAATGAGTGAAAATGCTACCAAAAAAGCGGATTTTCTGCGCATGCCTGCGGATATCTGTTTGGCGGCTGCAAAGAAAGCGACTACGTGAATTTTGCTTTTTAATGTGGAGCTTTGTTTTATTTTTTTCCTAATATTTTGCCTGAAATAAATGTATAATTGCTATAATATGGTATAATTGCGTTTTGTTTTTGAAAAATGGTCTCGCAGAGATTATTCAAAAACCTCTAGGCAGGTGACTGATGCGCGAATTCGTTTTTGCGGCATCTTTTTTGGCGGTAGCTCTGAAGTTTAAAAAAAAAAACGCTAGTTTTTCTCTTGTGACCAGATTTAATGATGTTTCATGCTGATTTCTTTTAAATCTCGAGTAGATTCACTTCGTTATTGGGGCCAAAACAAATTTGATTTGTAACTGGCGAAGTAAATCGTCGGTATATGCCTGGTGCAAATTTTACAGCTGCAAAGAAGCGGTGACTGTCGAACTTTTGGCTTGAAATTTCAACATCAAGCTTGTTCGATTCCAATAACACTTGATTTTGTCACCTTTTATACACCATTTCGTTTTTGTGCCTATAAAATTCACGTTTAAAAGCTTTTCAACCTTTCATACTGCCTCAAGGGTTTCGGAAACAACTTCTGTCATCGGATTCCAATATCAGGTGAGTTGGAAATACAAAATATTACTATTTTAGTTTCAATGTACATTTATAAAAGAGAAAAACGGGCTTAATTTTTGAATATTTAACTCACGACTTGAAAGGGCCGAGTTGAAAAAAAAAATCTTCGGCCCGGCTGTTCGAAAAAAACGTCAAACTGTTGCGCGACCAAGGTTCGATCCCGGTCGGAGCACTTAATTTTTGTAACTTAGAAGTAGTAGTTTACATATGCAATAAAAAACATTATAAGAGTTTGGAAGAGGTTAAAAATGATATGTAAACTGAAATAACGATTTAGAGAAATTTAAATATGTTTAAAAGTTTACAAATCGAGCAGACACTTTTCTCGGCCCGCGAGCGGGTTCTTCTCGTCAAACTTTTGCAAATGGAGGCGTATCGGGCTTCCAAAATTGTTTATTTTCCAGGAAAACTGAAAGTGAAAGCAAAAACTACCACTTTTCTGTGAAAAAGTTAACAATCTTCGTATTTTGTGAAAACTACCACCAGCTTGGAAACGTAATCGTCCCATAATAGGTTATCAGATGGATTATCACGCAGCGAATCAGCCCGTCCCCGCACCATCTTCTCATAGTAAACGTGCTCCAACTGACCTCCGGATTTGCAGTAATACTGGCGACGTAGACCTTTAAGGGAGCCATCTCTCAGCTCGTAGTGGACTACGGGGTGGCCGGGGATCAATGCGGCAGGGGAGGGGGCGGGGCGCCGGAAGAACAACGCAAGCTGACAGCCGACTGCCACACAGACCTTTATCTCATTTGGGAGAAAAATCAACAATCTACCTAGTAACAATAAAAAGAGAATAACAATATTAGAGGGAGTTCTTGTAGATGGCGCTGAAGCGGCCTTCGCGTGCCAGCAGGCGGCGGTGCTGCCATTCCGGCATGTTCCTCTTGTTCTCGTTGTAGTTGGGGTCCAGCCACTGGGGAGCCTGGAAAGGGAGGGGTTTATAGAGAGAGAGAGAGAGAGAGAGAGAGAGAGAGAGAGAGAGAGGCGGAAGAGACAGAGAGAATTCCTACGTGTGCAAGTGTCGAGGCGTTTAAAGTGTTGTAAACAAACGCCGCGCGTGTTTGGGCAATGACGCGGGCTCGAACGGCCTGGAGATGCCGTGTGATAAGAGGCACAAGGGGTTTATTGAGGACAAATAGAGTTTTTTTGGCCGGGCTGGCCCGTTTGAGCCCGTCCAACCACGAAACCTAGCCAAAATGGCACCCAAGCGACCAGGATTCGATCCCATCTCGTGGCAATCTATTAGCAGAAATCAGGCTTTAACAACGGTTTTTCCCAAAATATTTTCTGTTTGCGGTTGTCATGGGCCGGGCCATTTAGAAAATTTTGGTCGGTTTCGATCCTGGTCGGTGACGTTCTTTTTGTACAACTAATATCGCCTCATATGTTAGTAACAAACAGTTAACCAATTAAAAAGGTACCGATTTATACAAAATTCAAACTACGGCCGGGCCGTCCCGAAAAATCCCTCGGCCCGGCCCCGTCATTTGAAAACCCCGGTTCTGTTGGAACTAAAGAAAAGTTTGATTTCGTGCACAAACCGGATCAAAACAGCTGAAATCCCTTAACAGTCATCCGAAGATTCAAAGAATTCTGTGGTATCAGTTCAACCCAGGCACGAATCTCTCCTATCAGCCACTCATCGTGTTATGCTGACAGAGCGAAAAAGGATACGCTGCTTTTTTAACAAATTTTTTCTGGAAGACAAAACATCAGGGACAGGGGGTTGTCACAGAAGCCTGGAGCCATACGTTAAACGGCGAGAAGTCGCGGAAGTCAAAGTGGACTTGGCGGATTGCCAAGGTTCAGTCGGCTCATATCGGCTGCCAGCTGGCTATGTGTTTTGCGGCGTGTCGTATCAGAGTATCCGGCATGTTTAGCATTGCATGCATATAAGGAGTACAAAATCCAAATCTCCGGTATTCCAAAAGAAGAGAAAGTTTTTCAAGTCCGGCGCGTCTTGATGTAAAACAGTCGAGGGTGGTCAACACTACGAATCTCCGATTGTTAAGGGTGGTTAGGGGCTACATTTATTTAATCCCGGGGTTCTCAAATGACAGGCTCAAATGGCACGCCGGGCCGGGAGATTTTTCTGAGACGGCCCGGCCCGGTTTTGACAAATTAAATTTTAAAGTTTGTGTAAATCGGTACAATATTTTTTAAGCTGCTTTAAATTACTTGTCTTAAATTACGTGGGGGTTGGTGGTCTAGCGGTCTAAGGCACGGCTACCACTAGAAGGGTCACAAGTTCGATCCCGCCCCGGGTCAACCCAGCCTACTACGCTTCGGCGAAGGTACAGTGGGTAGTAGACGAGTCTACGAAAGTAATACGCCTGGGGAAACGTTGGCACGCCAGGAAGAGAGCCTCAACCCCGCCACCGGGCTTAGCCGTTGGTTCCCGTAGGTACTACAAACCTTGATACGGGGGAAACTTTACTTTACTTTAAATTACTTAATCATGTTTTTTTAAACTAACATATACGTCGATATTAGTCGTACAAAAAAGAATGTCACCGACCGGGATCGAACCCTGGTCGTGTGGGTGGCAATCTGACAGGGTGGTCCAAGGAAAACGGGTCGGGTCGACCAAAATTTTCCAACTGTCCCGGCCCGTGAGAACCCCAATTTAATCCGGTTATAATTTCTCTAAGAGTCCCAATATTAAGGGTGGTTACTCAATTTTAAGGTCTCATATACTCGTCACCAAATCTACGTCGGCCAATTTGGCTGCGTACACGGCTTGAGTATCCTACATTGCCCGCTTTACTCTAGGCACAACATCAAAACAATGGCACGTTGTTCCAAAGTAGTTTTGGCATGAACTATAGTTAAGGGTAAGTCAATTACAAGACCCTCCCGGGGTATGCTGGTATGCAAATATTCTCATTTTAAAAATGTTTCATTTCGCGCCAAGAGTTAAGCTAATTGCCTCAGGGTAAGTAGCATGTGATTTTGAGACCATATAAGAGACGCGCCCAATGAAATGTTAGTATTCCTTTGATAAAATCTTAGGAACAAAAATATCTCAACGTATCATCCGGGAATTTCCTTGAGTGGGAATTCTCCATATGCTAATATCAAGGAAAGAGAGAGAGAGAGAGAGAGAGAGAGAGAGAGAGAGAGAGAGGGAGAGAAATGTCTCACCTGATAATCCTCCAATTGAGCCCTCTTCAGTCGTTCCTCCAGCATCTCTGCCTCCACCTCCTTGGGGTCTCTGTACATGTCCATATACAAATCGAAGGGCTGTGCCTTCAGTGGGAATTCCTTCTGATTCGGCTTCAGAGCCTCCGTGTACTCGTAGTCGTACAACGGAGATTTCAGGCCTATACAAAACAATATTCATGAAAATACTAACAACACGATTGGCAGTATTCGGTAAATGAACTATTTTTTGAACAAGATGAATTAGTTCTTTTAAAACGAGGGTAAAATAGATTTATAGTCATGAAAACCTACCAAGTTCGTGGAGTTTCTCCTTGACGGAGTTGTCGTATGTGGTCTGGAAGAAGCACATGCCGGAAGGCGTCAGAAGATCCTCATTCTGTTTGTAGAACTTGGACACGGAAAGCACTCGCGAGGAAATGTCACTAAAAATGGAGTTTTAATTAGGCATAGAAGGACAAGCCCCCGCAGATTGAATAAAGATGCAGGGCTAGACAGACAGGGAGGAACGTTTGGGGGCTCTATGCGCGAGCCAAATGGTGCCTCAGACGCGACGTAAATCCACTTTGATATTTGTTCCAATTTTCAAAATTACGTAGGTACTACAAGCACCTCATGTCCACCTACGAAGGGATGTCCATAGGTGGGCATGAGGTGCTTGCAGTACCTACGTAATGCGGCGTTTGAGTGAAAATGGTAGCAAAAAGCTAAAGGGGGCTTACGTTGCCCCGATGCACCAATGGTGCAGCACCATTGGGGGGATTACGCATTGAGCCCCCAAACTCTCCCTGTCCAGCCATGGGTATGTCATGGCAGACAAATACTGAATTTTTGGAGTGTCGCAATGTTCATTAGGGTTGTATGAATATGTCTACAAAGTTTCACTCCGAAAGATTCACTTCGAGGGGCTCTGCCCGCATATTGGATGTACTCGCTTTCCCGCGGAGATAGGTACCTTTTTCATGCATGACTACAGTACCTACGTGGTTACCAACCATTGCGGAATCGCGGGCCGGGCCGAGAAAATTTTGGGAACGTAAAGCGTCCATAATATTCCAAAAATCTCATAACTTGGACCAAATCCGCCATTTTCGCTTTTCTCATTTGTTATCGGGATGGCAATGTACAGAAATCTTGTCGTAAATTGGAAACATACGTGGACACGGTAGGGAGGGGGCTCAAAAACTAACCCCCCCCCCCAAAGGAGTGGGATTCCAAAAACCAAGCATCCTCATTTTTACAAGGTCCTCGTACAAAGCAACCCCAAAAAACCAAGGCCTCGCAAGCACTACGTGCCCGGGTACGATTGGAAATAAACAATTTTGCAAGGTCTCACCACGAAAGGCTCTGCAAATGCTCCGCAGAAACACACACGCAGAAAAAAGCGGTAACTTTTCACAGTGCGTGTGTTGATTTCAGTGAAAATCATTTCACCAACTTGTAAGGAGGATTCCCATCTGGGAAGGGGCGGAGTCTGGGCCAAAAGTGTTTCGTAAAAGTTTGAAGTTTTTGAGGAGTTTGGCTCCCAGGTTCAATTTCGAGGTTTCATGTTTGGCCCCTCTGTAGTACTCTTTCACGCCAACTTACCATAGCTGGACGTGGGGTACTCGGGGTACCTACGTAATTCGGTGTTTGGTATAAAATGCTATCAAAAATCTATAGGGGAACTTACGTTGCCAGCGAAGTACCATTTGGGGGGCTTACGCATTGAGTCCCCAAACGCTTCCTGTCCAGCTATGCAACTTACCCCTGATTCTTCGCGTGCTGGAGGGGAGTGTCGTGTCTGAAGAGGA
Organism: Oscheius myriophilus; assembly: GCA_964057215.1. Classification (NCBI taxonomy): domain Eukaryota; kingdom Metazoa; phylum Nematoda; class Chromadorea; order Rhabditida; family Rhabditidae; genus Oscheius; species Oscheius myriophilus. The sequence continues at coordinate 20,681,572 of OZ059902.1, forward strand.
CGAAAGCCACGCGGTGGTAGCCGGTTCCGTAGAATGGAAGGGCTTGCAAGTAGGGGACCATCTGAAGCAGCCATATCTCTGATTCTTTCCTCTCTCTCTCTCTCTCTCTCTCTCTCTCTCTCTCTCTCTCTCTCTTACCTCCTCTCCCTTCTCGACCTCTCCCCCATCGGGAATATTGGCAACCATCCAGTGCACCAGCTCTCCCTCCTTGTCGAAGCCGTTGCCATCCAGACTGACCATCATCAGAGTGCTGAAGCCACCACTGCCAACGGCACTGATCGCCACCTTAAATAAACAAGTTCATAAAGTTTATATTATTTTTTATTTTTAAAAGTCAATAATTACCTGGGGAGTGGCCTTGGTAGCCTGGGCCTGGATCACATTCCCTGTGAACACTTCCTGGTCGTCGAAGGCGACGTCGAGGTTCTGGACATTTTCGAAGTAGACGCCTGGAAAAGAGAGGAAGTTAAGATCTAATTCGGCGGAGCGATACGGACGTGGCTTCAATTAGGAGATTAGACGTTGAAGAGTTAAAGGTATAAATGGTGGTGTGGAGCAAAAGGGGCGTGGCTTCAAAACGGTTAGACCTTGAATTCTGTGCTTTTAATGAGTGAACGAGGCAAAATGAGTACAAAAAATATGTGGCCCAGACCCAAGCACGATTTAAAGGTCTAAAAAGGGGCGTGGCCCGAATGAAGGTTCCCTTTTTCTTCAGTATTTCTGAACGCGGGATGGGCAAGGCAACAGGGGCGCAGAAAATAGGCGGGCGTCATACGAACAATTTAGACCTTTAATAGTTTCCATGTAAAATTAATTAAAGGTCTAAAGGCCTGAAGAGAACCTTGGTCGCGTGGGTGACAGTTTCGCTAGGTGCTCCAAGTAGACCGGCCGACGCGGGCTGGGCCGGACCAAGACGAGTCGGGCCGGCCCTGGCCGGGCCGAAGATGTTTTCTAGTCGGCCCACCCCGTGAGAACTATAGTCAATAAGACATTTAAAAGTCAATATATGGCCGCCGCAGGTCACTGCCAAGTGCCGGCGCCGTGCCAGGCCCCAACTTTACTTCTTACATCTAAAAAATGAAGAAAAACGCCTTTAAACTCGAGCGAACACTAAATAACAGCCGCACTGCGGTCATAGGTAAAGAACCCGGCGCCTTAGTGCGCAAAACCCGGCGCCTTATTGTACAGGTAAAGAACCCGGCGCCTTATTATGCACAAAAAAAGCGATTCGACAGGTTCGAACTGCCGCGACGGGACCACTTCGGTTGAATTTCCGCCGATTTTTGGTATAAATATATAGAATGATTACTCAAAGATCTAAAACTACAATAGTAGGCGGTGCCAGATGTTCCGGTCGAACCAGCCGGGTGCAACCGATGAGATCGCAACGCCTACGAATTCTGTTTATGTTGTTCCATCATTCCATTAGCAAAAGGCTCTTTCTAACATATAGAAAACTTGTGAAACTCTCAATTGAAGGTCTAAATCCACCGTACCTTGGCCGAAAAGGTCGGAAAACACGTTGAAATGATGGAAAATTGCGAGATCACTGCAGGTGCTCAGACGGGACGTGTCGATCATCACTAAAATTAGAAGAAAAAAAACAATTTAATGCAAAATAAAGGACTCACACTCCATTTTGCGGGATTTCCTCTCCAAAGCCGAGAGCTCTTCATCGCTTTTAGTGACTGCGACGGGCTCGGGCTTCTTGAAACCAATGTTTATCACTTCGGTGGGTTGTTTTTCTAAAATTTATCGTATTTTTGGATATTTTCAGGTGTAAACCACCAATTTCTACGATAAAATTAATATAAATCATGGTAGAAATGACAAAATCTTACCATTTTGGAAGAATTCGGCCAGCGAGTGGTTGTGCTCGGACGGGTTGATGATGTGGAGCTGGGGAATCTTCTCCGGTTTGTCGATTCTCGCCTTGTACCACTTGTCCTGTTCGTAGAACCTGGAAATTTTCAAATAAAAGTGAAAAAGAAAGCTAAACAAGTTTAAAATTAGAGATGAGGAGGGGCTAAAGAAGCACAGAAAACAGATAACTGACCTGTTCGGGTAAAAAGCGGATGGTCCGGCCCAGGCGATCATCCTCGGCCTCCATGGACGGTCGATTTTCGGCAGTCTCTTCGACCGATGGAGCTTCGGAACCAGGCGAACGTACGCCTTTCCACTCATCTAAAAATTAAATTAGTAAAAAAAAATACAAAAAAAATTTAGTTAAAAAAATCCACCGAGAAAACTTAAAATAAAAGCGGGAACAAAATAAAACTTTAAAAATAATATTCAGAAATTCAACTTCAGTAAGAAACGATTATCCAAATCTGCCTCATCGTCTACGGACCTATTAATTTAATCCTTTAATTTTGACAAAATTTAGCTGTTATAAACCAAAACAACGTGATCTTGTCGAGACTTTTACCGCTAGTCCTTTAAAGTCAAAAGTCTCGCTGACAGCCGGCTGGCAGATTCACGGAAATTCCGTGCTGCCCTTTGTCGATTCCCCGAAATTACACCCCTCTTATCGATTTTTTCAGCCATTTCTGCGCTTAATTTGGTGTTTAATTGATTTTTAATGCAATTAACGATATAATAATTGCTTTAATTGTTAATTTTAGTATGTTTTTTTTCTCCGAATTGTCATATTGTTCGCTTTTTTCCAGATGATACTCTAGATCTGGGGGAAGTATGCAGTTCCGGGTGGATCCCTGTGGGATTCTATGCGTCATCTTCATCTACTTCTGTGTGGCTTACGCGGACTACGTCGTGACCGTTTGGATGGTCATTCCCATCTTCGGAGACACGTAAGTTTTTTATTTTTGTTTATTTATTTTACAAAATTTATTTAAAACTCACGAAATTTCAGGCTATGGGCCGCCGTGCACGTGATCGTCTTCAACACGATCGTCTTCTTTGCTCTGATCTCGCACGCCCGTGCCATGCTCGCCGACCCCGGCGTAGTTCCCATCAACAAACACAGATCAAAGTGAGTTTTAAGGTATTAAGGCCTTATTTAACGCTGTTAAGGCCTTAAATTCAGCTAAAGTTCAACCAAAATCTTAATTTCAGTGGAAATCGACGGCTGGACTCGTCATCTTCGGGCGAGGACAGCGGAACCGACGTGGAGAGTATGATCCTCAGGGGACGCGGTGGAATTGTGAGTTAACGACTTTCAAATTTAAGGTTTCAGTCTTAAAACCTGTATTCGAACTCTAAGTTCTTTTGTTTTTTTGACGTGGCTTATCAAGATAAGCCATGGTGTTGCGGGTGAAAGAGTGGCTCATTTTGAACGAATTGAAGCTTTAACGGTTTAATTAAAACGTGAAATCGTTCAAGAAATTCGTTATAAATCGATGCTATCTGTCACGGCGGGTATTCGAATATGTTTCGATGTCAAAAGTTAGACACTGTTCAATTCTATACGGCGTTTTTGTTTGTTTTCGCAACTTTATCAACTTTATAAGTCAATTATATACCTTTAAAACTTTTCAAACCATTTGAAAAAAATTCTATTTTGAAGTTGTATTTCCAGGGCGACGACTGGACCATGTGCACGAGGTGCGAGTCTCTCCGTCCGCCGCGAGCCCACCACTGCCGAATCTGCCGGCGGTGTATCCGCAAAATGGACCATCATTGTAAGTTTTCTGTCTATTTTATTACTTTATTTACTCTTATTTACAAGCAGGGGCCATTCTGTGGATTTAGCGCTCTCCTGTTCTAATTTTGAACGAATCCGAGTTTCCACTTGGAAAGATCTTTGTTCGAAATCTAAGGATAGGCGCGTTAGGATGACTACAGTACCCAATGTTCCTGTATTCGTCTATCGGGGGTTCTCAAATGATGGCCCTGGCTGAGAGATGTTTTTGGGCCGCCCGGCCAGCCCGTTTATGAAAATCAAAAAAAAATTATTATAAATTGGTACAATAATTTTTAAACTGTTTTGAATAATTTAATATTGTTTGTTGCTAACATATAAGTCAATATTAGTCGTACAAAAAAGAATCTCCCCGACTGGGATCGAACCCTGGTCGTGTGGGTGGCAATCTGACTGAGTGTGACAAGTTCAGTACCCAATATTCCTATGTATAGCTACACTATTCTGTTGTCGTTATTATGATCACTGTAATCGTGAAAGCTTGCGCTACCGTATCAATGTGCAATAATAAAAATATTTATAATAATTTCGCTACAATTTACAAGTTATGGCCAGAACTACATTATCCAGTGTTTTGTGATTAATCATACTCGAGTGGTACCCTCAGAACCTGGGGATACCACTTGAGAAAATTGATTAAGAACATCAATTCAGTGTAGATAGTTCATTTTTCAGGCCCCTGGGTCAACAACTGTGTGGGCGAGTTCAACCAGAAGTACTTCCTCCAGTTCCTCCTCTACGTAGGCCTAGCCAGTTTGTACTCCCTCTTGTAAGCTAGACCTTTAATGTTTCGTTATTGTGTTATTTCAGTGTAATAATAATCTCCTGGGCCTATGACGACGAACACGCCTCCACCGGCATGAAGGGCCCTTTCGGAGAAAACGCTCACCACGCCAAAGTGTGGGAATTCCTCTATTTTCTATATAAAAAAGTGTTTTTAGGCTCCATTCCATCTTTCTCTCGATGGCCAGTGTCATGTTCGGCATGTTTGTGCTGGCCGTGGCCTGCGATCAGGTATACGGTAGTTTATGGTTAATATAAGCTTTTATATTACAGTTGAACGCAATTTTTACGGAGGAGACAGCGGTGGAGGCGGTTCAGAGGAAGAGTAGACAGCAGTTCAAGAGGGCCAGGAGGCGGCCAAGAATAGCTCTTTTGGCGGAAGTGTGCGGAGGAGGTAAGAGAGTTACTGTAACTGTTTAATGGGATACTGTAGCAGTGGACGTGCCGCAATTTAACTGTAGAAATCACTGTGACTGGAATACGGTTGCAGTCATGATTTACTATGTAATAGGGCTATGGTATTTGTTGTTGTTGGATTACTGTAAATTTGGTCACTGAGGAAAACTGTGGCTGTGGGATCGATGGTTACTGTAGTTAGTACCAATACTATTTTTTGCATTGTATCAATTTGATGTTGTGGTTTGAGCTTAGCGTGGCATATAGGTCATTAAAGCCACATCCAAATTGGCCTGAGCATGGCAGGACAGGGAACTTTTGGTGGTTTCGATACGTAAGTCCCCCCAAATGGCGCCCCAGAGGCAATGTCAGCCCCATATGTGCATGGGACGTCCAAGTTTGCAAAGAAATTCCCACCTGATTTTTTTTTTACATCGCTCACGGGTTGATATCTTAACTGCGCCAACAAACATTTGGCCCTAGGTATACTGCCGATCACGCAAATTTGAAAGTGAGCCGTCGTTTTTTTTTTTGCAAACAAACAATTTTAGTGCCAACTGGCTGACTCCAGAATTTTCCCTGATAAAGCGAGCTCATTCGACGCAGTTTTAATTAAAATCCCTTCTTAAAATAAGTAAATAATTCCAAAGAAGTAACACCAAATGAAAAACATGATAGCAAATGTAAATATAGAAAAAAAAGCAATCAACTTTGCCACTTTCGTGACCATTTCCACGTTTTTTACGGTGCATTTTATTAGAAATACAATATTTATCTAGAAATTATTTTTAAAACAAAAATATGCGAAAAGAATTAGAAAAACGGAAAGTAAAGGCGAAAAAGAACCGGAGTCATTTGAACGTGAAACACGTTTAAATGACTTCGGTTCTTCTTTTTTAAAGGACGGCTAAAATTGGTCCCGCAGCGATGCCATCAACCTGTCGAGAATTCAAATTTTTCGTAATACACGACTTTTAAAACGTGATTTATTTTATATTTCAGGCAACCTAATTTTTTGGAATATTTTTATTAAATTTTTTAAAGCCATTCCTGTAAACATAGGCACATTTTAAATCAGGGAGCATGTACCAGTACGGAGAAACGCCCACATTTACAAGTAAAACCTGTTTTTCCCATAAAACCCTTCCATGTACTCCAGCTCCCTGATTTAAAACTGGTCTCTACTTGCAGGACGGCTATTCCGGATCGACTGATATAACAAATAAAAGAACTGTAATTACAATTTCCAAAGATAATCAGGGTTTTACATAAACACTACTGAAAAAGGGGCTTAAACTGTAGCAAAAATCAAATGCGCAATTACGACCACACAATCCCGCCTTGACGGCACCTTCAAATTTCCTCTCCAATCACTTTTACTTCCCTAATGTAACAAAAACACCTTTAAATTATAAAAAATATTTATTTAATAAAAAATAATTTCCCAGCCAATTATTTTTTTGTCATTTCCCATCTGATTTTTTTTTTATTCATTTACAAGTCCGGGTATGTACCTGCACCTATGGTCAGCCCCCCCCCCCCCCCCCCCCGATTAATCTTCTTACCATTTTCAACTAATGGCCAAATTGAGTAGGCACCGGAAACACTTCATGTTCACATATGACCGGAGTAGCTTTGCAGTGGCTTATAGTCATTTGATGGCATACTGTTGCTCATTTTTGTACTGCAGGAGGATTACTGTAGCTGATTATGCGTATAATATAAACTGCAGAATCTATAGTTACGGTAGTAAAATTATGTCTCCATGCTCTACTTTACCGCTAGTTACTATAGCGACATTAAGGCATGGTATTGATGGAAAATATAGTCAAAGGTTGCGATGTTGTTTTAGTAATTGGTAGATTCCCCTCACTTTTAAAGGGCGGTGGTCACTTTTAAAGGGCGGGGTCTCGCCATGGCCCAAGCAACAGAGCTGCTCCATTGTATGAAAGAGATAAAGTGGATTGCATAATTTGACACTGTTTTGAGTCTAATAGCTGGATTCTGGGTCTTTATGTAATTCATACCTTGGGAACCAAATGAACGGGTTTCAAAAGTTAGGGGGGGGGGGGGTTAGCCCAGTATTTCATAGAAAATTGAGGGTTAACCTTTTGTCTTCATAAAAATTGAGGGTTAACCTTTTGTCTTCATAAAAATTGAGGGGGGTATTCCGTTTCTCAGCCAAAAAGTGAGGGGGGGGGGGGGGTGGGGGTAACCCAGTTTTTTCTATAAAAAAAGTGAAGGAGGGTCCCTCCATGACCGGCCTTTTCCAAGGTATGATGTAATTTAGTCTTTTGATGTTGTTTAGTTTTTCAATTTGGGCCTTATTTGAAATTTTATTTTTAGGACCAATCTGCTCGTGGCTCCTTCCCTGCGCAACCTTCGTCGGCCACCACCCACGCGACGCGCTGGTCTACGAACACGACGGAGGGGACAACTTTGAAGTCTAATTTAATTAATTTTGTTTCTAAAACCTTATGTAATATTTATTCCTTAAAAAGAACCGATGCGGGTAGAATTGTGGTGTTCCAGCAGCAGCTGTTTTCAAAAGATTTGAGTTGACGGTTCCCGCGCATAATTGCCCTTTTGTGTACTTATTCCCCCATTCGTTCTTGTGTTGTACATATGGATTATTTCAATGAAAGTTTTATGAATCAGAGAAAAGAACCACTACGGTAGCTTCTACAGTAACCTGGAGAGTGACTTCTACAGTAAGCCGCCGTATGGGCCCCTTTGCCCCCTACAGTATGGGCAACTTGACATTACCTCTGTGTTCCTACTGTAGCTTGCACCTTCGCTATCGTACTTTAGCTACAGTAGCCCGTGCGTCTGGTACTGTAACCCACGCTCCGCGATAGTAATTTCGTTACAGTACCCTTATTTCTCATCTATTACAGTAATCAGGTAGGTGAGCATACAGTAACTATACACACCAATATCCCTTCTACCGTGTCTTACTTTCGATACTGTAACCTCCGGAAACATTCAGATACAGTAACCTGGACCTCGTAACTTGCCTACAGTAATATTTCGTTCACTTCCACACACGATTCTACTGTAGTTTTTCAATTACAGTAGACGGATACAGTAACCTGGGCTTCGAATCTGTTTCCACTTATACTAACGTTTCACTTGCCACTTATACTAACTTTTCTTTGATACAGTAACCCGTATTTTCGATACCGTGACTTTTCTATCTACCGTATGCTGTTTCTCGAAAACCAGACATTTTCCTACCGTAATACGTATGGTTCCTTTTTGTACAGTTCACTGCTACAGTAACCCTGTCACTTATGCAGTTCACCGGTAAAGTAACCCATGGAGGTGATTCATCTTTTATGCCGTAATCTTCTCTATCTGCAGAGATGAATACAGTAAATTCGACTTTTGTAACTGGCCTACAGTAACCTGTAGCCCGATTTTTATTCTAACCTATGCACGATTGATGTAATTATACCATAACTTGAAGCAAACACAGGTACAGCAACTCGGGAGTCGAATGCTGTAACTTGCCCACATTAGCTACAGTATGCCGTGTTTCGCTACCGTAACGTTTTACATAAAAACACTTATACAGTAATCCGGACTCATCCACAGTAACCGAGGCTACCGTGATACGCCTAATTCTACAGTAATAGTGTAACTTTTCACAGAAAGATGTATAGTAACTCGCTGCTCGGAAACAAATTCATCTACCTACAGTAACCCAAGTATCTACAGTAACCCAACAATGTGTTTCCTCTACGTCTACCGTAATACCGTAACTATTCATCACACTTACAGTAACCATTTTGACGGAAACGAACTCATCTACAGTAACCAAAAAACGTGGTTTCCCTACTTCTACTATAATTTCTTGCTGTTTTACATATGAACACATATACAGTAATCAGGACCTTGGAAACAAACTCATCGACCTACAGTAACCCAAACACCTACAGTAACCCCCGATAACGTGTTCCGCCTACATCTACCGTAATACAGAGAACACGTATACAGTAACCCGGGCTTTGAAAACAAGCTGATCTACAGTAACCAAATAACGAGATTCGCCTAGTTCTACCGCAATAAACACATCATATTGGCTACAGTGACTGTTCAACAGAGTAATTCAAGCACAGTAACATACATACTCACTTAGGAAAATACAAAACAGTTCAAAACTGTGAAAAACTACGCTTATACACTCAGAACTACACGTAACTGCTTGTGAAGTACAACGATGGGGGTATAAAATATGTATTTCTTTAGCCATCCCCGTTTATTTCGGCTATCACTTCTTCTTGTCCGCTCCGAAGCACTCGTTCCCTCCGGCGATGCCAGCCATCGTCTGGTAGTTGGGGTCGTGGGTGCCGGTCTCCGCTCCATGGTTGGCGGGCGCCTTCGGTCCCTCGGCGGACTTCTTGTCGGCTCCGAAGCAGTCGCCTCCCACATTAGCCATGGTCTGGTAGTTGGGGTCGTGGGTTCCGGCCATGCCTCCTTCGTTCGCGTTTTCAGGGGCACGAGGGCCGACGCCGCCAGCGGGTCCGGGCGGGGGGCCGGCGGTGGAGGCGTTGTTCTTCTTCTTCTGCAAAAGAGAGGGTTAGAAGAGGCAGGGGAGACAAACTCACTCCGCAGTTGAGGAGAGTGACGGAGGCCAGGATGAGCGGAGGGCCGCACTGGAGAAGGAGACTTGTCGCTAGTTCAGCCGCCATGGCGAGATGTCGAGGAAGCGACCTTCCACTGAGTAGGAGAACTGCAGAATGACTCCCTGAGGGGAGGGAAAGCAGCGGGTCATCTTCCACGGAACGGACGAACGGACGGTCACGTAACCTTACGGAACGCATACGTGTAGCCGTATGCTAACGAAAAACAGGGTTGAGTAATAGCAGAAGTGTGGTTTACAGTACAGAAGGGGAATACAGATTACTGTATAGTCGTCGCCAAGGCTATTTCAACCAAATTAGCTCTTAGCTCTGTGCAAATGACACTAGACGCGAATTTGCGTACGCAAATCCTGTGTTTCAGGATGTTGGAGTTCCTTCAAACATTAAGGATGGAAAGGCCGAGGCGATACTCAGGCGAGAGAGCGTGCAATTAGAAGACGCAGAGACGACAGCTATAGCTGCCGCCAAATTGGAATCATGCCAATAAAATTAGAATGTTCCACCCATGCTCTGTTGATGTGGAGATTCGTAGTCTAATCAGTCATCGACAGGGCATGCTTCGCATGTTTCCGTAATTAGCATAAGATTTCCGTTTGGCGACAGCTATATATGTAGACATCAGTTACTGTGTGCTAACAAAACCTCTTGGTGAATGTAGCTGGTTTACAAACCGAGCGCGTATACGGCTTTAGGTGTAGAAACGGAATACTGCAGAGTAAAGTAGTTTTCAGAGACAACCACTGTGGATGTGCTACAAAAGATGTTACATGGAATACTGTAGGTAGGTTACTGTAAGCAATTTGCATAACCTGCTACCATACAGTATGCACACCTGGAGTAATCCAAGTCTCCTCTTTTGCACACAACCGGTAGTCGCGCCGATGGCCGGGTCACGGGTTACTGTAGGATGACAGTTGTTTTCCTTTAATCGCGAGGAACAGATTACTGTAGGTACCGACTACACGGTGCGTAAAGTCAGGTTATTGTAGCCTACAATTTGTAGGATCTGTAAACCCAGACACAGTTTCTGTCAGAGAATTGTGTAAGCACACTACGGTAGCTTCGACTCGGGTTACAGTTTGAATGTTTTGTAGATACGAGCTACTGTAGGCATTGTTTAGTGCAAATACAAATATATGTTACTGTAGGCTAACAATGTCCCATTAGAAAATGGATTACGCACCGTTACAGTATACGAGTTTTAGAAGCAGTGGTATGGGTTACGGTATGATACCAGCTAGATTACTGTAGAGTTGTAGAAGCCAAGTATGGTACTGTAGGTGAATTACAACTGCGTGCACAGTTTATTTAGGGTACCGAAACCTTCAGTCAACACGGTATACTGTAGCTAACGTTGAGGCAAGGGGTACTGTGGGTTATTTGTAGGTCATCTCTTTTAACAGTAAATAAGTTTTACATGCGGAGCAACAGGTTACTGTAGGTATTACAGGGTGTTACTGTAGGGTAGCCGGATTCGATTACTGTAGGCGATATACAAAAGCGGCTTCATAGGTCACTAAGGGTTACTGTATGTATCATCAACGGTACTGTATGATTACAGAAACCTACTCGGTTACTGTAGGAAAGTTACAAAAGCGGCTGTACAGATTACGGTAGGTCATAGCTTTAGTCAAGGATTACTGTAGGTCACAGTTGTTCCGGCTATATTTTCGATTCGACGGCTCATGTAGGCTACTGTACACACGGAAAACAACTTTATTTACAACAACTCTCAATAAATAATCAATGAATGGGAGATCAAATCGATATGTCTAGACGATTCTCGACACGCAGAATTTGCAGGTGTAGGCGCACTGTGCCCTCATAAAGGACCGCTGTTCCTCGCACACTTTGGCGTTGGATTTGAGCCAAAAGGCGCAAGAGTAGCGCATATCCCTGCATTCTGGGTCCCGGAACGAAGGAGGCGTTGTGTTAGTGTAGAATTCGCGAGTGGTCCACCTCGTCGACACGGAAGTCGTCGTCTCCTCCTCCGTTGTGGTGGTGGTAGTAATAGTGGTGGTAGGCTCCTGAAAAGCGGTTTTTAACAGAAAAACGAGGAATTTAAGCTTAGAAAAGAGACCCTTCTCCATAAATGACCCGATTTCTGGAGGAATCTCTTACTCGGATTAAGGGGTCTGACCTCCGTTGTGGTGGGGGCTTCGGTTGATTCTTCCTCGGCCGGGCGCTCTGTCGTGACGGGTTCAGTTACCACGGCGGGGGTTGTGGACCTGGTGGCCAGGAGACGCATGCGGTCTGAAGAGGAGTTTTTGAGAGAGGAAGGGAGGCACTGAGACATAGTGAGACGGACGGAGAGGCATGGAGGTGAGACATACTGAGGCAGAAGACGAAGAGATATTGAGGCAGATGAGACCTGAGGCGCAGGGAGAGACATTTTGAGGCAGAAGAAGATACATTGAGGCCATGAGAGCCAGAAGAGCTGCATTGAGGTAGTGAGAGACAAAATGATATTGAGTGAAAGACATACGGAGGCGCGAGACTAGGCATTAAGGCAGAAGGCAGTGAGAGACATATAAAGTACGAAAAATAGATATTGAGGTAGTGAGAGGCATATTGCAGGAAAGAGGCATTGAGGAAATGAGAGGTGATTGAAAAAGAATAAGAGACTTTGAGGTAGTGGAAGGAATATTGAGGTAGAAGAAGAGACACATAGGCGATGATAGACCTACCGAGACAGAAGAAGAGACACTAAGACAGTAAGAGGCATATTGAGGTGGAATACGAGGCGTTGCGGTTGGGAAAGATTGGCTTATGTAGAAAAAGAGACATTGAGAGAGTGAGAGAGATACCCAGATACGTTGAGGCCGTGAGAAGCATATAAGGCAGAAAAGGAGGCATTGAGGTAGTGAGAGGCATATTGAGGTAGAAGAAGAGACATTGAGGTAATGACAGCGGCGTTGAGGCAGAGAAAGAAAACACAAGAGAAAGAAGAGACAATGAAAAAGAAATGGCGTTGAGGCAGAGAAAGAGACGTTGAGGCAAACAAAGAAACCCTCACATTTCTTCCTCAGATTGGCTGCTATCCTTGGATCCACCCTTTGAGTAGGAGGCTGAGTCGAAGTTGTACGAGGAGGCTCCGGTTTCACAGTCAAAGCCGCGTCAATAACTTCTTTGACTCCCTCGAATGTCTCAACAGCTGTAGGGATTAGCTCCGTTTTGTGGAGGATAAAGCCATTCGATACTTAAAAAGTGGTTTAATTTGTAGAAAAGTATACTTACGCTCCATTTCGGGACGAAGTTCCACGAGGTAGACATACTTGATGCCCATCTTCGATTTGGCCCAGTCGTCAGAGCCTCCGGACGCAGGAGCTGAGAGATATTGCTTTGAGAGAGGGAGGCATTCACTCTGTCTCTGTCTCTGTCTCTGTCTCTGTCTCTGTCTCTGTCTCTGTCTCTGTCTCTGTCTCTGTCTCTGTCTCTGTCTCTGTCTCTGTCTCTGTCTCTGTCTCTGTCTCTGTCTCTGTCTCTGTCTCTGTCTCTGTCTCTGTCTCTGTCTCTGTCTCTGTCTCTGTCTCTGTCTCTGTCTCTGTCTCTGTCTCTGTCTCTGTCTCTGTCTCTCTGTCTCTCTGTCTCTGTCTCTGTCTCTGTCTCTGTCTCTCTGTCTCTGTCTCTGTCTCTGTCTCTGTCTCTGTCTCTGTCTCTGTCTCTGTCTCTGTCTCTGTCTCTGTCTCTGTCTCTGTCTCTGTCTCTGTCTCTGTCTCTGTCTCTGTCTCTGTCTCTGTCTCTGTCTCTGTCTCTGTCTCTGTCTCTGTCTCTGTCTCTGTCTCTGTCTCTGTCTCTGTCTCTGTCTCTGTCTCTGTCTCTGTCTCTGTCTCTGTCTCTGTCTCTGTCTCTGTCTCTGTCTCTGTCTCTGTCTCTGTCTCTGTCTCTGTCTCTGTCTCTGTCTCTGTCTCTGTCTCTGTCTCTGTCTCTGTCTCTGTCTCTGTCTCTGTCTCTGTCTCTGTCTCTGTCTCTGTCTCTGTCTCTGTCTCTGTCTCTGTCTCTGTCTCTGTCTCTGTCTCTGTCTCTGTCTCTGTCTCTGTCTCTGTCTCTCTCTCTGTCTCTCTCTCTGTCTCTGTCTCTGTCTCTGTCTCTGTCTCTGTCTCTGTCTCTGTCTCTGTCTCTGTCTCTGTCTCTGTCTCTGTCTCTGTCTCTGTCTCTGTCTCTGTCTCTGTCTCTGTCTCTGTCTCTGTCTCTGTCTCTGTCTCTGTCTCTGTCTCTGTCTCTGTCTCTGTCTCTGTCTCTGTCTCTGTCTCTGTCTCTGTCTCTGTCTCTGTCTCTGTCTCTGTCTCTGTCTCTGTCTCTGTCTCTGTCTCTGTCTCTGTCTCTGTCTCTGTCTCTGTCTCTGTCTCTGTCTCTGTCTCTCTGTCTCTGTCTCTGTCTCTGTCTCTGTCTCTGTCTCTGTCTCTGTCTCTCTGTCTCTCTGTCTCTGTCTCTGTCTCTGTCTCTGTCTCTGTCTCTGTCTCTGTCTCTGTCTCTGTCTCTGTCTCTGTCTCTGTCTCTGTTTCTGTCTCTGTCTCTGTCTCTGTCTCTGTCTCTGTCTCTGTCTCTGTCTCTGTCTCTGTCTCTGTCTCTGTCTCTGTCTCTGTCTCTGTCTCTGTCTCTGTCTCTGTCTCTGTCTCTGTCTCTGTCTCTGTCTCTGTCTCTGTCTCTGTCTCTGTCTCTGTCTCTGTCTCTGTCTCTGTCTCTGTCTCTGTCTCTGTCTCTGTCTCTGTCTCTGTCTCTGTCTCTGTCTCTGTCTCTGTCTCTGTCTCTGTCTCTGTCTCTGTCTCTGTCTCTGTCTCTGTCTCTGTCTCTGTCTCTGTCTCTGTCTCTGTCTCTGTCTCTGTCTCTGTCTCTGTCTCTGTCTCTGTCTCTGTCTCTGTCTCTGTCTCTGTCTCTGTCTCTGTCTCTGTCTCTGTCTCTGTCTCTGTCTCTGTCTCTGTCTCTGTCTCTGTCTCTCTCTCTCTCTTCTTCTTCTTACATAAAGTATCAGCTCCCGTTCCCATCCTATACTCCGTTCCATAAACAGCCGCCAATCTGTTAATAGCCTTCCTAGCAGTTTGCCTCAATTGCCCAATATCCTCAGGAAAGCTGGCTTCCTGATGACTGTAAGGGTAGATCCACAACTGAGCATAAGTATGAAGAGTTACAAATGCGTCAACCCGTCCAACAATCTCCGGCGAGGTGAGGAAGTCTCTAACTGACCTAAATAAAGCCTTAGCCTCTTTTGAAAGAACTTGACTCACCTAGCCTCGGGTTCCGAAAACACATTCTCCCCGGGGTAGATGTTGGAACAAGGCTCGGTTGAAGTGCCGGACTCTCCCCAGTGGAATTCGAAATTCCTGTTGAGATCCACTCCTTGGCAGCACCTCTCTCCTCCCCAGATGCTTTTCTGGCATCGGGCTGGGGAACGGTTTTTACGCCAGAGGCGAACCGGAGGCAGAGGCGAGGAACGAGTATACTCATAGCCATCTGGGTTGAGGCAGGGCACGATGTAGAAATCGAGGGTGTCGAGGTAGTGAGTGAGTTCGGCGTTTTTGCCGTAGCCGGAGACGAGCTGAAGAGAGAAATGTTAAGAGAGAGAGAGACAGAGAGACAGAGAGAGAGAGACAGAGACAGAGACATGACGAGAGACCCACCTGATTGATAATAAACAAAGCCGTGTGACTGCTAGCCCATTCCCTGGCGTGAATGTTGCCGTCAATCCAAACAGCTCTCTTCTTAGAACCGTCTTCTCTAGGCTTTCCTATCTAAACGATAACTGTTAAAATGCAATGCCGACGTAAACCGGGTGTCAGGCCATGGTTAAACGGCAGAGTTGGCAATTTGCTGCCGTGGCGGGACCAGGTCGCCGCGTCATTTAAATTTCCGGTGCCGTATTTTTAGAAACAGGCCATAACAAATCAACTTTATTGATCAAGTTCCATTTTTATTAGGGTTTCACAGAGTTGGAGTGATTTTATTTATATCGCCTCCAGCTAGCAGCGAAATCGATGTAAGGCCTAGTTGCCTCGCCCCATCTGTAGTTTGTACTTTGTCACGGCGCCAGACGCAGTGTTCCGCCGCCTTCCCGCGTTTTTCCCGCCTCCGTCGACTTGGGGTCACGGCAGGCGCTTTTATATTTATTTCTTTCTCGCGTTTTCTTGTCAACTTATGTTTTATCTTATTTCTTTTCTTTTTTTAAATATTAGCATTTTATTAATTGTTGTTAACCTTATTTGGCTGTATTAATATTTTGTAGTTAGAGGAAGTGCCGGACTTCCTACTTTCAACGAGCCAACTAATACTTTTGGAAAGCTATTAGTAACATTCCCATTTTGACAATTCACGTTTTCTAGAAATTGCCATAATTCGAATATAATCATTAAAATGTTATTAGCATACGATTTTCAAAGCATATATACTCCTCGCCCAAGGACCTTTCCTAAAGTTTCGATGACCTGCACATCTAACGCGCGAAATAGTGTGCAAGTCGCGGAGACACAGACAAAAAGCCGCTTGTTTCCCGCTGCCGGCTAGGAAAGCTCGCTGGGCGACGAGTATATAGCTGTCGCCAAAATGAAATCCTATGCTAATTGCGGAAATGTGCAAATCATGCTCTGTCGTCTAGTGATTAGACTACGAAGTTCAATGTCAACAGAGGATCACTAGAACATTCTAATTTTATAGGCATGATTTCAATTTGGCGACAGCTATATACCGCGCTTTCGAGGCAATGGTAGTTTCTCAATGTAATTGTTGATTTCAATAGAGAAGGAAAAACCACAAAAATGGCAAAAATGGCATATGGTTCTTGTTTATCTTGGCCCCCCTAACTCCATTCTGTCACCCATTAGACCATTTGCTCTTAAACCTCCTCATTTTCCAAGTAGCTCCGTCTTTCTTCCCCTCTCCTTGCCGGCAGTCCTACAGGTGTCCCACCGAGACGCTCATCATCCCACTTTGGAGCCTCCTTCTCAGATGTGACGGGTATGGGTCCCTACCGTCGACAGGCATTCCATAGAGGTTAGGTATGAAAAGGAAAATACCTATGTGGGACTGGCGACCCCGCGAGCGGCCTGGCGAACCGCTGAAAACCTCTGCCTGGAGAAAATAACCCTCGACTTCCTTCTCTCCTCCACACATCTCCACCCCGGGGCACCTGTAGCGCAAAAACCTCAAATCCCCCCTCACCTGTCCTTCCCTATTTGTCCTGTTCTTTTGTCGTGTTGTTCTTTTGTTTTGTTTCTTGTTACACTTTCCGTTGGATTAAGTATATATATTATATTAAACGCATCACCGTTGCGGCCGGCGAGTAGAACCGTTACGTGTGTATCTCTTCGAGAAGCCCCTTGTGTGGAATTTAGCGGTAGTGGGTAGTTTTAGGAAGCCAAGTTAAAGGAACCAAGAATATGGTTTGTGTTGATGGCCACCGGAAATAGATGGCCGCGACCTGCCTCCCGAACGCGCCACGGCGCTGTTTTTTAGGCTATGCGATTTTAATAGCATTTTCTCATGAGTTTTGACTTGAATCTTGGTTCCTTTATCTAGGCTTAATAGAACTACTCATAACCCCTACATTTTATTTTTTAATGAGATTTTTATCGTTATTCACGATCAAGTACTCTTTAAAAACCCAAAACAGAGAGGTAAATTTCCCTCTTTCCGCTAATTTTTAGGCGAAAATTCACTGTTTGAGGAACCATGTGTTGTTTGACCGTGGGTGGATTCCGATAAAAATGTCAAAAAAAAAATTGCTCTACGATAAAATTTTATCTTCTTTCACGTGGTATTGTTCACAAAATTTTATAATGGTGTTGAAAAACCATTATTTAGCACATCACCAAAAGGGTAAAATAAAAAATTCTGTAAATCTGACTTATAGGGTTGTTTCCGATGCTTCATTTAATGGCGTGCTCCCCGGAAGCCCAATTTTGGTTAACCTGTGTGTAAAGGGTGTATATTTATGCAATTCAGTGTATATCCCTCAAAAGAGGCTTTTCGAGAAAACAAGGGTAACGAGTCTGTCCTGGCACTGACCCGCCGGCAGTAACGCCGATGCATTTACTACATATGACTTTTTTGCTGTTTTTTTCTATACTCCATTTCCAACGAATGGGCAAGGATTTTCACAAATTTTAAAGGACTAGGTACCTTTGGTCCTGCCACGATCTTTGAAAATTGGCTGCGCATTCCTCTTTTACAGTGTTGTTTCGCTTTTTACATTTCTTTTCACTTCAATGTTTCATACCCTTTTTGGTTAAATATGTGTCATTTTTCAAGCTTGCCAGAAAGTCGAACACCGTCCATTGGAAACAGACTATATATAATTGAGATCAACAATTAAATTGATGAACTACCGTTGCCTCGAGAGCTCCGTATATATGCCTTGAAAATCGTATGCTAATGACATTTTAATGATCATATTCGAATTGTGGCAAATTCTAGAACACGTAAATTACCAAAATTGGAATATTGGTAATTGCTTTTTAAAAGAAATCTTTGGTTCGTTCAATTTCGCTGCTACGTTGGCTGAGTACCCTATGTGCAAAGCTAAACCACTCAAAAGCCTTTGAAAATAGCATGTAATTACGCGAAATTGAGCTCGAAAGGCATTTCCAAATTGGAATCCAGTCAAAAACGACCTTTAGAAGCAGAAATATGTTACTCAGGCGGGAGAGTGTGAAAAAGGCGGAGACGCAGACAAAAAAGGCGCTTTTATGAGCGCGAAGCGGTCTTAAGAGACATATTTTCAAAAAATGAACTCACCCTCAATCCCTCAATTGGTTTTCCCTCATGAGTACTTCCGATTCGAATCGTTTGTGAAATATTAGCGTAGTAGAAGGCAATAGTTCTCATGAATTTGACCATAGAGGCGTAGGAGGCGTAGTCTCCGAAGGGGTACTTGGCTCCTCGCAGATGACCGATTCTTGAGTGGTCCAAGTCGGCTGAAACGGTAATGTCTCACTCCTTACTCACTCACTCACTCACTCACTTACTCACTCACTCACTCACTCACTCACTCACTAATTCACTCACTCACTCAGATGCTAAGGGGCGAAACAGAGGAATTACTTGCTATTTAACTTTCTTTGTCTTCTTAAATTTATCTAAACAGGTTTTAATTCTCTACTTTTACTTCTTTTCCTTTCTTATCACTCACTAATTCCCTCACTCACTCAATCTCTCTCTCACTCTCTCTCAAAAACCCACGTTCACTATCCAGAATAGGGTCATCTCTTTGTCTCTTCGAGGAACCCTTAGGTCTCTTTCCCTCATTCCTCCTGATCAGCTTCTCCACATCGGGTACCACAACATCATATGTCACATTGTGGTTGCCTAACCGCCTCCCTAAGGCCTTAATGTCCCTAGCGGCCACCATCACGTCGGCTGAGTCGCCTACACGAGCGGCTTCTTTCCAAAAGTCTACCTAAATAATAAATTTGTGAAAAAGTTATATAAGTGAGACATACCTTATATTTATCGTCATGTAACTGCATTTTATTAAGAAAGTGGAGGGCTCTGTCATCATTTGCCTGAACTCGTAACAATGAGAATCTCTGTGCGGAGGCTGTCGACACGAAGAGGTGGAGGAGGAGGAAAGGCAGCATCGCCGCTGCATCCACCCGTCTGAAAACACGCTTAAATACTGAATTTCGCTTTTTATGGTGATGTTTTTCGATTTCAGGGTAATTAATGGTATTTTATGGTAGGGAAAGGTATGCCGGCCTTGAGTGAAAGGGAGTGAGAGAGATATAGAGGAAGAGAGAGAGAGAGAGAGAGAGAGAGAGAGAGAGAGAGGGGGGGGGAAATGAGGAGAAGAGAGAGGGGAAATGAGGAGAAGAGAGGATGGAGTGAGTGAGTAAGTGAGTGAGTGAGTGAGTGAGTGAGCAAGTGAGTGAGTGAGTGAAACGACCGAATGAGAGACATTCCCGGATCGATTTTCTTACAAAAGAGAGGAAATCCCGAAATGACTGTGAGATCGAGAGAAATCGGGGAAAAGAGTGATGTCTCCTTCTTTTTGTGGCAGCCGACTGGTCGCAGCTGCGTCGGCTAACGTGCGCGCGACAACTAGCCGGGCGCTTAGCGAGAGATGTCTCTTCTTTTTCGCTTCTAAAGGCAGCCGATGATCGGCGTGAAGGAGACACACGACTGGCAAATCAAACGAGATGTTCGGTAATTTGGAATCGTTAGAGATTTCAAAACATGAAGCGCCTAGCCATTTTCAAATTTTTAGGCAACACTCACTTTGTTCTTGTGAATAGGACGCGATGAGACGCCAAGAGGACCCGCTGAAAGAAGAATCATTAAAATGGGATAAATATATGGTAAAAGCATCAAAAAGAAAGTGAAAAATAATAAAATTGTGTAAAAATCAAATTGAAATCGTTTAGTAGCGGAATCGCCTAAAGAGAACAGTTATGAACGGCTAATGAAGGGGAAAGGAAGGGTGTGAAGAGACGTAGAATTATGAAAATACAGTAATAGCCGGTGTCCAGCAGACAAACATTAAAAATTGCAGATATCTGTTTTAGATATAAATGATTTCAGAAATTAACCCCGCAACAAAAAAGCCAAATCAAAGGAGGCGCCTTTGACCTAGCATAGCAGGTGCGGGCCACAGAAGGCGCAGCAACTGCAAAAGCGGGGTCTGGAGGGCAAATTATCAATTGCACGCTAATTATGGGCGGATGTATGAACTAACTTGGTTGTTCCCATACTCCTTTAAGATGAGAAAAAAAAAACAAATGTACCACCTAGGCGTGGAATAATGTAAAGTGGCTGACAATCGGCGGCTATGTAACAAACCATTCGGGTACGCGCGCCTACGGCGCGCACCCTCCTGGCTTGCACACCATAGCGTTTTGTTATATGTCACAAATGTTTTGGCCGCTCTGAGAAGAACCTTAGAAGGGGGCTTTTTGTTTTCTTTTTTGGGCAAAATGCCTTTTTAAAAAAGGAAGTGTTTGATGTCGGGCTAGCCCGAAAAAATCAGATAGAAAGAAAAGGGACAAGCTAAAGTGGAGCCAGGCGAAGTAGAGGCAGCTCAATCATGAGAAGTAGAGAAATAAAGTTACAGATGCGGAGAAATGTAAGGAGAGAGGGAGAGAAAATGAAAGAATCAGAAAGAAATAGATGAGACAGGAAAGAGGAGAGGTAGGGAGGTAAATTTACACACGTGATATAGGGTGGATAGCACTAAATCGAAAAGTGAGTGAATGAGAAAATGAGTGAGTGTAAAAAGAAGAACAAGAAGAGGGAGAGAATGAGAGAGAAAGAGAGAGTGAGAGTGAGACAGAAAAAAGAGAGAGAGAGAAAGAAAGAGAGAGAATGAGAGAGCGTTAAACATTGCGACGAGGAGAGGAGGGATGAAAAAGAAGGAAACTAGACGACATTGTGAGAAAGGAGACAGAGATACATTCCGGGACAAGGGAGAGAGGCATTTAGAAATGAGAGAGATACAATAAGAGGAGGGAGACAATGAGAGAGAAAGAGGCACTACAATGAACGAAACAATAAGACACGGAAGGGTGCGTTGATAAGAGAAAATAGTAAAGGCAATAAGTTGGGACACTGAGAAAAATGAGATGGAATAAAAGAGAGACGGAGAGAGAGAGTGAGAGAGTGAGAGAGAGAGAGAGAGAGAGAGAGAGAGAGAGAGAGAATGAAAGAGATAGTGTCAGAGAGAAAGAAGGGAGAGGCAGAGAGATGAGAAAAACTGTTTTAAAGGGAGGGAGATAGGAAGACTAAAGTAGGTTGAGCATTAAATTAAAAGTTTTAAAAAAGTGACATTATGAAAAGATGTAGTAGATTGAGTTACATTCGAAAAGGAGGGAGATAGAGAGAAAACAAGAGAGAGATTCAAAAGTTTGCCCTTTCCAGGCCACCTCCCCTAATCCTTGGAACAGAAAGTGCTGAATTGAATGGCAAAGGGGCGTGTCTGCGTGTCTTCCTTTCTTCCTCCTGGATCTCCCACTCGCTTTTTTTCGAACCAAGGACGAGGAACCTGAACGGCGCTGCCACACAAATCTCGCCCGTCACTTTTCGAGGACGACGCCCCGAGGCATCCATAGAAGGCCACGCGCCAAAAAAATGAGATTGATAAAATTGAACCCGAAAAACGGGTTATTGGATCGTTAAGCTGAAAACATTGCGGATTGGGAGGTTGAGAGGCATGGGAAGAGCGGGAGAGGAGGAGGAGGAAAAGTGAAAACTACTTTAGCCTCTTTTTGTCTCTTTATATCCTTCTCTCTATTTTCATCATTTCAGTGCCTCATTTATTAAAATGCCTCTTTTCTATCATCTATATCTCTCAGCTCACAGTCTCCCTCATTTTAATGTTTTTTTTCTTCTCTCAATGTCTCATTCCAACCAATGTCTCTTTCTCTTCTCGTTGACTACCTTACCTCACTACCTCTTGTTATATCTTCTCTCCAATTCTCACTTAACAACATCTCTCTCTCTTTGTTCCATCTTTAGAGGAGAAGATAGACATCTCTCAATTCTCCAAAATGTCTCTCCGTCTCTCTAAATGTCTCCCATGTCTCAATTCTCTCAGCAACTTTTCTCCTATCTTTCTTTTTCGTCTAATGTGTCTCCTCTCAATGTCTCTATATCTCACCTATCAGTACCTTCCTCTCTTAAATACATCTCTTTTTCTTTCTCTCATCAGTGTTTTTATATCTCTCTTTTTGTGAAATCTCTCCCAGCCGCCTCTGTTCTCAGTGCCTCCACAATTCCATTATGTTCTCTGTTTCTTTTGTGCCTCTCCTTTCAAAATGTCTCTATTTCTTTTCTTTCATTCTCTCCCTCTCTCTCTGTTCTCCATCTTCCCTCTTTTTTCACTCTCTAGTTTCTCTCTCTATATTTTTACAATCATTCTCTCTGCCTCTCTGTTTTCTCTGTTTTCTCTTTATTTCTCTCTCTCTATCTTTCTTTTCTCACTGTCTAATGTTTTATCGTTTTTCGCCTCTTAATCTATTATTCCATTGAAAGCCCTCCTGTATCTCTTCTCTCAGTGTCTCTCGGATTTCCTTCTCTCATTGTCTCTAAACGACAAAAGTCTCTTATCTCTCAGCTTCTTTTGCCTCTCTACGTGTCTCTTCTCTAAGTCCAATCATTATCCCAATGCTTATCTCTCATCCGAATGCCTTTTTCTTGAATAGTCTTTCTCTCTCCCTCTTTGGAATGCCTCTCTCTCTCTTTTTATCTCCCATTCCCGCGCATGGCATAAACTTAACGGTTCATTTTATAGGAAACCGAATGCCGAACCAAATGACGCAATCCGGAACCTGCCAAACCGGCGCGATTAACGTCGATAGTTCGGTTCTCGACGCATAAACGCAAAAAACGATATCCTTTGATAGAACAAGAATCACTTTATCGATCACAAAAAGGGAAATTATGCGGTTTAGAGGTTTCAATTTTGAGCTTTTTTCACAAACCATAGCAAAGGGAGTTAGAAAAACGATGCGATTTGAAGAAATGCGGTCTGGTCTTTGTGTTTCCAGTTTTTCTTCCCAATTCTTTGCAGAAAATTGCGTACTTGCGAAATGAACCCTGTAATTTCCAAGGGTAATTTGCTAACGAGGTCATGGTGGCATGGGAACTTTGGTTTGAAAGCGGCGTTTTCACAGACACACAAAACAGTTGCATAAAAAGAGACAGAAAACATATTGTGGCTCCAAAAACTGTTTTGTAACAGCGTGCCATTGTTTCGATATTGTTCATAGAGTTTGGGATATAGGATACTGAGGGAGTGCACATTACAAATATTTTTTGTAATTGTAGTTTTGGATAATTTTGAGGTAAAAAACGAAAATGAACGACTGAATTGTGAAATCTTTGTTTGTGGAGTTAAACATGTATAAAGGAATTTCAGAGGAATATATAGAAAGAGAGCGAGGAGAAAGAGGCATAGTGACAATGAGTGAAGGAGGAAGGGAGTCATTCAGAGGAGGAGAGAGGCCGGGAGACGTATGTCATGAGACAGTGAGTAAGGAAAGACAGGGAGGCATTCAGAAGTTGGAGATAAAGTCCGAGGGGCAAGGGGAAACTGACATGCGGAAGAAAGGAAGACATTGAGAAAATATATATGAGAGGGAGCCAAGATCATTGAGAAAGGGGAAGAGTGGCATTCAACGGCGGGAGGCAAGAAACAATGCGAGAGAGAGAGAGAGAGAGAGAGAGAAAACGATGAGAAATAGGATAGAGTGACAGTAAGATATTTTGACACTCAAAGAGGAGTTTGAATGAGAGAGGACTCAAGATGAGCGGTAGTGAGAGAGGTTGTGAGGAGAGATACAAATTTGAGAGATAAGTGCTGAAGTGTAGCTCAGAGAGTAAATGCAAGGAAAGCAAAGAGATCCAAAAACCTGAGAAGAGGGAGGCAGAGAGACTTTAAGAGGGTGTACATAGGCTTAGAGATCGGAGACAAGGATCAGTTGATAAGAGTGAGACATTGAAATGAGAAAGGCGAAGGTATGAGGGAGGCAGTGAGAGGAGTAAGAGAGAGAGAGAGAGAGAGAGAGAGAGAGAGAGAGAGAGAGAGAGAGACATGGAAACAATAAGAGGAGATATGTAAGTGAGACTTTGGTGGGTGGAGGGAGGCGTTAAGAGGAGGATGAGATATTAGAAAAAGAGACATGTAGGAACTGAGATTAGAGAGATATTTAGACACACACTCTCTCTCTCTCTCTCTCTTACACTGAGATTTTCAGAGAGAGAGAGAGAGAGAGAGAGAGAGAGAGAGAGAGAAAACGATGAGAAATAGGATAGAGTGACAGTAAGATATTTTGACACTCAAAGAGGAGTTTGAATGAGAGAGGACTCAAGATGAGCGGTAGTGAGAGAGGTTGTGAGGAGAGATACAAATTTGAGAGATAAGTGCTGAAGTGTAGCTCAGAGAGTAAATGCAAGGAAAGCAAAGAGATCCAAAAACCTGAGAAGAGGGAGGCAGAGAGACTTTAAGAGGGTGTACATAGGCTTAGAGATCGGAGACAAGGATCAGTTGATAAGAGTGAGACATTGAAATGAGAAAGGCGAAGGTATGAGGGAGGCAGTGAGAGGAGTAAGAGAGAGAGAGAGAGAGAGAGAGAGAGAGAGAGAGAGAGAGAGAGAGAGAGAGAGAGACATGGAAACAATAAGAGGAGATATGTAAGTGAGACTTTGGTGGGTGGAGGGAGGCGTTAAGAGGAGGATGAGATATTAGAAAAAGAGACATGTAGGAACTGAGATTAGAGAGATATTTAGACACACACTCTCTCTCTCTCTCTCTCTCTTACACTGAGATTTTCAGAGAGAGAGAGAGAGAGAGAGAGAGAGAGAGAGAGAGAGAGAGATTGTCCCAAACAAGGTCGAATCCAACACATTTCCTCGAAGTGAGGTATAAAGTCCAAAGAGATCTTAGCTCGAAAAAGGTTTAACTTTCTGTTTCGTTGGTTCAAAAGTCCATTTGAGCAATGAAAGAGTGCTATGAAAGTGACAGTTCTTGGGGGGTTTGTGCGTACGCAGTGGTTTGCAGGCGGTTCGCTCTGCCTCGCGTGACGACTGCTTCGGAAGGCGATCCGCCGTGTCCAGTTCTTGAATCCACACGGTGAAATACGAGTGTCCGATGGCAGGAGGGCCTCGTAAAAAGCCATGATACACACGTAGTCCATAGAGAGATGATCGGCACAGAAGCCATCCGGGCAGGCACGGGAACCCGTCTCAACCCGTCTCTTTTCCTGGAATGCGATGACGCGTCACACTTGTACCCGGCTGTTATGAAGCATGGATTCTGACAGCCAATGGGACCCTACTGGTTCCAAACGCCATAGGAGAGCGATTACGCGCGGATTACGCAATGGAGGTGGTAGAGCGGGATCGAGAAGGAAAAAGTGGAGAGAGAGAGACAGAGAGAGATACAGAGGCTGACGAGAGACATATGCAAATGCAAGAGACCTAGACGGATGACAAAGAAATAGACAGATGAGAGACATAGACAGATAAGATAGACAGAGACTAACGAGTGAGAAAGAAACAGAGGAGAGATACAAAAATACATAAGAGAAACAGAGATAAATAAGAGTGGCAGAGACATATGACTGAGACAGAGACATTTGAGAGAGTCGTAGACGGATGTGAGATACATGGACAAATGAGAGAGACATGTACATATGAGGGAGACATAGATGGATGATAGAGGTATAGACAAATGAAAGAGATAGAGACAGACGAAAGAGACAGAGACGTAAGAGAGAGATATAAACCGAGGCATTCGAACGAGAGAGACAGAGACATACGAGAGAGACAGATACAAATGCGAGCGACATATACAGATGACAGAGAGACATATACAGCTGAGAGAGACAGAGACATACACGTAGAGAGATGAGGGAAACCTAGGGAGAAGAGAGGGATATACACAGATGAGAGAGACAGAGGCTAACGAGTGAGACATTAACAGAAACAGAGACAGAGACAAGCGGGAGAGGCAAAGAGAGAGAGAGAGAGAGAGAGAGAGAGAGAGAGAGAGAGAGAGAGAGAGGAGTAAGACTGGCTAACGAGAGAGACAGACAAAAACACAGAGACGGACGAGAGGTACAGGGACAGGTTAATAAAATCAAGACAAATGTAAAAGATACATACGACGAGAGAGAGAGAGAGAGAGAGAGAGAGAGAGAGAGAGAGAGAAACATATACAAACGAGAGAGGCTGAGACAAACGAGAGAAAGAGAGACTGACGAGACATGCAGAGATAGACGGTAGATACAGAGGCTAACAAGAGAGACAGTGACATACAAGAGAGACATAGGCATACAATAGAAACGGAAACATAATAATAGAGAGAGATTTAGAAAACAGAGAGATACCAGAGAAATAGAGACCTCATTGTCACTTCAGCCGCTAATCTGTCCACATTGTTCCGGCTGTCCAAAACTGGCCAATTTCTCATTTTTTGCGCGTTCCGCCAAATTTATGGAAGTACCTGCGCTGATCGTTGATTTAGCGCTGATGGTAAGAGGGAGATATTGAAAGAGAAAGATCGGTGCAAAGGAAATTGAACCGGGCTAAAATATTGGGGGCGGGGGTTAACAAAAATGAACTGTGGAAAACATTTCCAATTCATGAATGTGTACTGATTTCTGAAAGACGGGAAGAGAATTTTAAAACAAATGAATGGCTTTTATGACACAGCAGTAGCTGAAAGCCATTTGAATGCAGAAGTTGCGCCATAGTTAAACGAAAAAAGCGCACAAAATGCGCAGATGCAGACAAAAAGCCAATTGTATAACTGGACCACAAGCGATTTTTAGTTAGAGACATGCAACCCTTTTTCCGGTTTTTGAAAAAAAAATCCCGTTTCTACAATTTAAGCTTCGCCCCTGGGCGCCGTACTCCCCCCCGTATGTGTGTGTGTGTGTGTGTGTGTGTGTGTGTGTGTGTGTGTGTGTGTGTGTGTGTATGTGTATGTGTATGTGTATGTGTATGTGTATGTGTGTGTGTGTGTGTCTGTGTCTGTGTGCGTGTGTGTGTGTGTACGTGTGTGTGTGCGTGTGTGTGTGTGTGTGTGTGTCTGTGTGCGTGTGTGTGTGTGCGTGTGTGTGCGTGTGTGTGTGTGTGTGTATGTGTATGTGTATGTGTGTGTGTGTGCGTGTGTGTGTGCGTGTGTGTGTGTGTGTGTGTGTGTGTGTGTGTGTGTGTGTGTGTGCGTGTGTGTGTGTGTGTGTGTGTCTGTGTGCGTGTGTGTGTGTGCGTGTGTGTGCGTGTGTGTGTGTGTGTGTATGTGTATGTGTATGTGTGTGTGTGTGCGTGTGTGTGTGCGTGTGTGTGTGTGTGTGTGTGTGTGTGTGTGTGTGTGTGTGTGTGTGTGTGCGTGTGTGTGTGTGTGTGTGTGTGTGTGTGTGTGTGTGCGTGTGTGTGTGTGTGTGTGTGAATTCCCCATTTCCTGTATTTCCAGCTGTTTTCCGCTAATCAGTTGCACTCTCTCGTCGCCCCGCCGGCACCGGTTCAGCGGAAGGAAATCCTTAGCGAAAAAGCGGCGCCCATCGAATCGCAGGTGATATGGATAGCCAACAGGAACAGGTCCTAAGCTTCGGGAAAGGCGACGAACATTTTTCAGGGGAATGTGCCCGCCGACAGGGGATCCATCAACAGGCGTGCCAACGGAAGAAGATGGACTGGATGCATATTCGTTCATTGAACAAAGTGTGCCGCCAATTCGCCGATGCCACGGGCGAGATTTGAAGACTTACGCAATGGTTTCGCAACGGAAAGTCGCAATTGCCCATGCCGCTGTTGGGTAATAAGGGGCCACTCCGTGACAACGCGCAAGCCCTCTCGTGGTGCAGCCTCATGCGGTGCCCTGTGCCCGCGATGTTCCTGGTTCAATCCCCGCCGGTGCCATTTTACATTTTACGCCCCAGAACGAGCCAATAGAACATTCCAGAAAAATACGAGAAATGTCATTTTCCATTAAAAATAGGCCATTCGATGCCTGCATGCCGTCGTTCCGTTAAAAATATGTGCCGTTTTGCCGATGCCGCAGACGATCTACGATCATTTTTGCGTAAGACAGGCATTCCATAACATCTGTAGAAAACTTAAAATCCTACAAATCGAATGCAGAATGCAGGGATGGATTTGGAAAAAAACGGAAGATAGTCAAAAGCAGCGCAGAAATGAGGGCCGAAAACGACAACATTTGCATTTTCGATTTTTGTTTATTTCTGGTTGAAATTGACTGCGGATTTGCCAACCAAAAATAATTTTATTGCGAGATATGTTGAAATTCCGAAGGGTCTCGCACTGGAATTTCTAAGGGTCTTGAAATGTCAGACTTGGCTCTGTCACTGCTGCGGCTCACTAATAAGGGACCACGCTGGCATAAACAACAGTGGCGCTGTGGCGCAGCCTCTGGCGGCTCGCGGTATTGGCGTGCTCCCTGGTTCAATCTTTGCCGCGACCAATAGTTTTTGTGCCTCTGCAACCAGGCCTCTCCAGTATTTCTCTAGAAAAGTTCCAGAATTAGCAAAAATCATCTCATAATCGGATTATGCCCGTTCATAGATCAATGTGCCGTTTCGCCAAGAACTGTGCCATTCGATGTCTCTAGACTGCATGTCGTCGTTTCATTGAACGATGCCATGGGCGGTCTTTGGTTGTTTTCTTTTGTCTTTTCTTTCTAGAATTCGAATGAATCAGTCGGAAGCTCAAAATGCTAATTCAACGCTGGAACTGATTTCTTGAAAATGAACACTGAAGCATCACCGGGTAAATATGCAATAAAACGGATGTGAAGTGCTAGGTAAAACAAACTCTAAAGTTCTCAGTTAGGTAACTAAGGTAGCGAAAGGGTATCTCCTTAAGGGCCTGTAAGATTCTCACTAAGGTAACTAATTGTAAGCAAGTTGACATGTAAGGTTTTACTAGTGTGTTTGTTAAAGTATTTGTAAGGCGATGTGATGTAATCTAAAGTAAGGAAGGTTCAAGGAATGTTGTCAGTAAGGCACTACCTAAGGAGCGTTGCCAAGGTTAACGTCCACAACGTTTATTTTCTCCTTAAAGTACTTTAAGTTAAGTGTACATGAACAGGAAAATAATATTGTAGAGAGTACTTTTAAGAGAAATTATGCGTAAGGTGCTGAAGGCCCAACAGCGAAGGGTAAAGAAACTTACCTAAGGTATCTTGAAATTGCATTTTATCTAAGGTCTAGCGCTAAGTAAGGTTTCTAAGGTATTAATCAGTGTATTTATAAGGTACAGCGTAAGCTACCGAAGGGGTGCTTTAATATTATCTTACGCAATTTTCAGGGGTTAAGGTACAGCAACGTCTGCAAAGATTTGTTTTTGCCATTCTCGAGTTCAAAGTCATTCCAAAAATCAAAAATGGTCGGCTTCGATTTTCAGTTGACCAAGGTCAGGCCTTTGCTATCTTCCTGTGGTTATCAAGTTTTTAAGCTTCCTGTGGCTGCGTTGGAATGTTTGAAAAACAAGACAAAAGAAAATGACCGTCGATCGTTTGTGGCATCGCCGAAACGGCATCGTTCATTGAACGGATATCCAGTCTTTCGGACATCCGATGGCACGCTTTTCGACAGATTTTGGAAACTTTTCTAGATTTGTGCAGGAGATGGCTGGCTCGATTTTGAGGCGCAAAATCCAAATGCCGCAGGGGAGATTGAACTTGGGTCCGCGCGGACGCCATGCGCCGCCTGAAGCTGCACCAAGGAAGCACTCGCTGTTGAGCCAGCGTGGCACCTTATTAGCATACCCGAGCAGCGACACAATCACTTCTTTTTAAAAAGTGTTTTATTGTATATACTGAAACAGCTTTTTTCTCCCCCAATCTTCGCTTTTTATGGTTTCCCATAAAAGAAGCTGGCGAAGAGAGAATCAACACCAGAAACCGAGTGCTCGGAACGGTTCCCGACGCGTTTATGCGCTGGGAAGACGAGTTTTCGGCAGGGAAGAAGATGAAGTGCGAAAATCACAATTGGAACACTCACTGTCACTTTGAAATTGATCTCTTTATAAACTTTACAATGTTTTATAAACAAAAATATCGAATTTATACGGAAAAAAAGCGGTTTAGAGCGCGTTTTATTGCAACGAGATGTAAAAATTGTTACTTGGCAGAGAAGAGAATGAATTTAAAATTTAGATTTTTATTAACAAACTTTTTCTTATTTTAAAAAATCGATATCGCTTTTGCTAAGTCGTGAAAGTCCATTTTTTAGGATTATCCTGGTACCGAGGGCGTATAACTTGTCCCAAAAATGCTGAAAAAATCTAAACGAATTTAAAATTTAATTTAAAATTTAAAAAAATGACAATATTATGTGTTAAAAGTACTAAAACAAATATTTTTTGCAGTTGAGGGCGACCAAATGCCTATTTCGGCGACGCGCGACGACTAAATTAAGTTGGCGAGTGGCCAAGCGGCTAAAAGTTCTGTGTCACAAAATTTTTTTACCCCAGATCGATTCCCCTCCATTTTTTATTTTTTGATTTTAATTAAAATTGATAATTTGTATTTGTTGTATGCATATTTATCCATTTTTCACGCTATGCAGCCGAAAAATAACCAAAAATCGGTTATTTTCAAGTTAATTCCAACCCTATTGACACGTTTTCTCGCGTATAACTCGTTTTCTTTGCGCATTTGTTCCATTTCTTCATCAGATACGGTTGGAAACTATATGGAACAAAGTTTCTTAGAATAAATTCAATTGCTTTATAATTTTATCCAGAAAATATGCGAATTTCGTCAAAATCAGAATAACTTTGAGCGGAGCTCACAGTTTTTGCACATTTTCAAAATCCAGTTTTATGAAAAGGTTGAAAAAAATGATCTGCCAATGGGTTAAATATGAAAATCGTTTATAAAACACATTATAAAAAGTGAAAACGACAAATTCTGGTGTGAAAAGGGAGGGATGCGCCCCCTATTTTAGGAGAGCGCCACGAGCAAGCTAGCGACGCACAATGGTCAAGTGGCTAAGCGTTTCGTGTGTCAAAATGTTTTGCTCGGGATCGGTTCCCCTACAATTTTTATTTTTTTGCTTTTCAGTAAAATTAATGGCGTGTGCGTGAATATTGCAGTGATTGCAATTTTTTAAGCCATTGAGCCCAATTATAAGCAAAAAATCGCTCATTTTTGAGTTGCTTCCAAATTTTGCATCATTGTTTTTGTCACATTTTGCTTTTCGTTGGCCTCCGTTCCATTTCTTAATCAGATACGGTTGGAGGGCTTTTCTGTTGCGAAAAACCGTTGCCAGACGGGTTTTCCGGACGATCTGATGCAACCGAAACCAGCCGGATAGCATCTATCTGTCGCCATCGGCGCTAATCCCCCAGCTGTTGTTGTTTTCCCAGAAATCCGAGGGATTTAATGAAAATCGCAATCAAAAATGATAAAAACGTGGAAAATGATAAGAAGGGAGTGGCAAAAGGGAAAGGAAAACAGCTTGAAGGCGAAAGTGGACGGGTCTCTCGGCGGGATCGAAGCGATCCGCGCGATCAGCCCTTCCGCCGGACGGGTCTATGCTAATTATCACATTACTTGGGTTGGAAGGAGAACCGGTCTCTTTTAACAGACTGAGAAAGCAAGGGGACAGAGGGAAAACGACGCCTTATCTAGTCCTCCGATCTGTCTTACTATACACGGGGGCATGGATTTGGTCTGGTTTCTTTCTTGGAACACATGTGGAAGAGAGATATGGAGGGAGAGAGAGAGAGTGAGAGAGAGACAGAGAGACAGAGAGACAAAGAGAGAGAGAGAGAGAGAGAGAGACAAAGAGAGAGAGAAAACGGAAGAGCAAAAGAGATAAACAAGCATGGGTGCCTTCTCCACCTTTTTCTAAATTTTAAATTTTGTATAAATCGGGACAATAATTTTTTAAACTGTTTTAAATAACTTAATAATGTTTGTTACTAACAAATAAGTCAATATTGGTTGTACAAGAAAGAATGTCACCGACCGGGATCGAACCCTGGTCGTGTGGGTTGCAATCTAACTGGATGGTCCAGGGTAAACGGGCAGACCCGGGCCGGGCCGAACAAAATTTTCCATAGGGGCCGGCCCGTGAGAACCCCGATTCTCTCTCACTGCTTCTATCGCGTTATTTCTTTCTTAGTCAATCTTTCATGAACTCTGCTTCTCTCTGCACCACTGGCATTTTCTCTCCTTTTGTCTATCTATCTATCTATTTATCTATCTATCTATCTATCTATCTATCTATCTATCTATCTATCTATCTATCTATCTATCTATCTATCTATCTATCTATCTATCTATCTATCTATCTATCTATCTATCTATCTATCTATCTATCTATCTATCTATCTATCTATCTATCTATCTATCTATCTATCTATCTATCTATCTATCTATCTATCTATCTATCTATCTATCTATCTATCTATCTATCTATCTATCTATCTATCTATCTATCTATCTATCTATCTATCTATCTATCTATCTATCTATCTATCTATCTATCTATCTATCTATCTATCTATCTATCTATCTATCTATCTATCTATCTATCTATCTATCTATCTATCTATCTATCTATCTATCTATCTATCTATCTATCTATCTATCTATCTATCTATCTATCTATCTATCTATCTATCTATCTATCTATCTATCTATCTATCTATCTATCTATCTATCTATCTATCTATCTATCTATCTATCTATCTATCTATCTATCTATCTATCTATCTATCTATCTATCTATCTATCTATCTATCTATCTATCTATCTATCTATCTATCTATCTATCTATCTATCTATCTATCTATCTATCTATCTATCTATCTATCTATCTATCTATCTATCTATCTATCTATCTATCTATCTATCTATCTATCTATCTCTCTCTCTCTCTCTCTCTCTCTCTCTCTCTCTCTATTGAGATCTCAGTCATATATTCCCAGTTCCACATCACCATGGCTATCCTGGCCAATAAATTCCTCGCAGTCACACCGCATGTCAAACTACATAGTATTATCTGACCAGACGTGAACATGGTATGTTTGTATTAGCCGGTCGATTTCAGTGATAGAGAGAGAGAGAGAGAGAGAAAGAGAGAGAGAGAGAGGCAGAGAGGATGATCTCTTGGCTTTGAAACTGAGAGAAGTGTTTCAGGCAGTGCTTTATACAAAAAGGCAGATTTACAATGTTTTGTCGTAATCAGACGTAGACACGAACAGAGGTCAATGAAGATTAGTTGTAGACGTAGCGGCGGCTAAAAAGGTTCATATTTTTCTATCTCGGTCTCTGTCTCCCTTTCTTTCTATTTCTCTCACTCACTTGTTATCAGTGTGTCTCTCAGTCTCGAACGAGATTCCATCACGAAGGGAGATGGAGACGTTCAGCACAATAGACACCTGCTCGATACGGCTTTCAACGCCTCCCCAAGTGAGATGCTCAGTCTCGTAGACAAAGTAGCCTTGGAAGTTGTAGCCTAAACATCATTCATTTCAATTCTGAAGAAATGAACTCACTTGTTCCCAGAATCCTGTTACTAGACTTGGAGAAGACACGGACCTTGTACCAGAGGCCCTAAAGTCAAAAAAAATCACTTGTTCTGTCTCTGTCTCTCCCTATCTATCTCACAAATAATTACCTTCGTAATGAGAATCTTTACATCACCATGATCCAAAACTTGAACCGTGGCTCCGATGGCCCATTGAGAGTCAATGTAGTCTTGAACAACTCCCATTCTATAAAATCTTTTTTTAAGTTAGGAAAAAAATTGGGAAAATAAATCAATGAGGACGGGATGATAACGGTTGTTTTTTGTGGCTCCACCTAGGTTTTATAGACGCGGTGAGAAATTTGGGGTGGGGTTATCAACCAAACAACAAACAGTGAGAAAAAAGCTGAAAGTCACGGGAACAGTTGGTGGAAGCCGATTGGGCGGCCAATGGCAGAGGAAATTTATGGCACAGCTGTGAAGGCCAAGGGTCAGAGAAAATCGGTTCAGCAAACTTAGTGACGCCTTTTGCAAACTGACTATTTTGGGGATGGATCAAAATCAAAGAGCAAGCGTTGGCAATGCTTGGAAAAGCGGCAAAAACCGAAAATTGAAAAAGGAAAAGTACCAACCTCTGAAGAATTTAACAAAATTGGCCATCAGCACAATTCACGGCACCTATCCGACTTTTTCGGCATTTCCGTTTCGTAAATAATCTGAAAGCAAATTGTTAAAAAAAAAGTTTAACAGCAAAAAAGTACATAAATTGAAGAAAAGGTGCAATGCATTAAATAAAATCAAAATGCAAAAAAAAATTGCGTGAACAAGATTTTTCGAAACTTATATAGTTGAAGAAATGTTTTGAAGTAAAATTTTAAAATGAAATAGTTATTGCATGAAAAAACAACAACAAATAAACAAACAAATAGCTCGCCAACTAGGAGAAAACCGCATTGTGAGCCTGCGTTTAGATAACAACTCGTAAAAATGAAACTGTATTTTTGAAAGTCCAATGCTATTCTAAATTTAGAGGTTTTCGGGCTTCTACGAGGAAGTACGCCGTATTTTTGTCATTTGGGTGTTTAATATCTATTTTATTAATGACAAATGATTGTAAAAGAACACCCTTTCCAAAAGGTTTTAAAAAAGTTCAGTACACTATCGTAACGCAGATGAAAACATTAAAATTGACGAAAAATTTAAGAATGACGCAATTATATAGACGCTTAAAATGTTTAGACCTCCCTTATTTGGGCCGTCATTTGATTCAACTTAAGACGGTGTTTTTGGAGTAAGGCCGACGAGATTTTAAAGTTTGTTTCTACAGCAAAACGAAAATTGACCGCGTGTCAAAGGGAAAATGCCAAAGATTTGCTACATGTATTCATGAAATGGCATCTACTGAAACAAAATAGTTCCAACCTTCCAAATTCGTCTAAGCTATAATCCAAGCTTGTTTTCGATAAACAACTTACGCATTAGTTGTTATTTAACATTAATGTCGTGTCATTTTGGAATTCAGAGGTTGAAGGTCAGTTTTCTGGCTATATAACCGTTTATCCTAGACGGTGTACGATGCAGAACATTTTTGTTTTCAATTCAAACAATTTTTTATTCAAAACAGAATAATAATTTGTTTTCTAAAAACACATTATGTCGCAATTTCGCTACAAAATATACATTTTCAGAACAAACCAACATGAATTTCCACTCGCTTATCGTCTTTTTCTCTGGAACCCTTGCGTTCATTTTTAATATGATTTTAATCCCATTAATTTTCTTTTATTCTTCACCTTCGATTGGAAATTATAAGTATTTGCTGCTACTCTACACTACATCCGCAGCGATATTTGCGTTCACTCAAATTCTTACAAACCCCGTGAGCTCATACCGGTTTACAAAAATGATAACATTGAAATATAGACATTCCACGTTTTCTCCACTGGCTACCTCTTCTACAGTACAACAAACATTTTGCCACGAACTGCGGGCATAGTGGTTTTGATCATTTTTGCGTCAAGTGTCGCGCAAACGATGGTGGTTCTTTGTCTATCGTTTATCTACCGGTACGGGTGTTTGTGTAGGTGAGTAACATGTGATATTTTGAGATAACATCCTTACTTTAAATTACTACTGCTGCAAGCATATTTAAAAAAACGTAGGCAACAGTACAATATACATGCAAATAGAGGTCCACATTCTTATGTTATTCGGCCCTAAATGCTTCCCCATTAAGTTTCTTATTAAGTTTTCCATGGGGAGACAGCTTCTTCACATATTTTTGGACTGTCAGCAGACTATACATTTATGCTACTTTATTTTATCGGGGCTACGTCCTCAAACTGTTTTGCTTCTGTTTGAAGACGAGCAATGCAGACTTGGTTAGAAACAAATCGCAAAAAACTAGTATCAGCATTACACACCAAAGTCAAAGATAGTTGCTGCCGGTGTCTTAAAACAGTGGTTTTCTGCAGACGAGGAACATGGCCAGACGTCGGCGACGTAGCAAACAACTTAAAATTTTAAAGTGGATAATGCGCAAAAATAGGAAAAAGGATTAAGCATCTACCCTTAGCGGAAAAGGGGAAACAGTTGCAGTAGGCATTGTATAGACACTGTGTCAGACCAAAACCTTTTGCCACCATGAACTGTATAACACCACCAAAAACGATTTATTTCTATAAGATTTGAGTAAATGGTTGTATTTTCTAATAATTTTGGCTAGATAATACAGTATTGAATAAGGTGTCTACGACAGTGCGTAGAAACATCAATTGTGAAAATCATCGTTCAAGTGAAACCCAGCTTTGAATTTTCAGTCAAAAGGCCCTTCTGTGGTATCAACCTGGCTGGAGACTTCTGGTTACCATATTTATTTCGTTCATTGGAATTGCTATCCCAACGTTCTCCGTTGTTGGAATTTCACCATTTTTGTCTATCCGAGAGGATTTACTTATAGAAACACTGCTTAACGAAACAGAACTGGATCTGGCCAACATCGCTTACTTTGCCGGACTTTTACACGTAACCCAAAAGTTTTTTCTTCTTTAGATATGAAAATGTTTTAGTACCCCTTTGGTGGGATAAATTGTAGCATTCTGTTCGCTATGAGTTGTTATACTGTCCTCGTGTTTATAATGGTCTCCATTGGTGGTTTCTCCTTTTATCGTATTTGTACAGTAATCCAGAATGTCCCGAAAACTACTCAGACAAGAAATCATAAACGACTTTTAGTTTTGCTAGCTCTACAGGTAATTTCATTAATTTCGGGCATTTTTGTAAGGCTTGTATTTTTACATGATAGACACAAATGTTTTTTTAAACTTTAGTGTTTTAAAATTTCATATTTTCAGGCCTGTTTCCCTATAATCTTCAACGGAATGCCATTAGTTATCGTTTTTGTCTGCGCATTTTTTGAAGTTGATGCGAAAAATTTTCCTGAATACATTGGCTCAATGATGTCATTCGCCCAAGTGTTGGATCCACTACTGGTGATTTATTTTGTAGGCTGTTATCGAAAGAGGGTTTTCGGAATCTTGAGAAAAATGACTGGTGGAAGGATATTCACCGAGTCCAAGGTGAGCTTTCACTGCCTTCACATAAAATGCAATCTTTTCAGGTTGGTGTCAGTGAGTCGATGTTCACTGCATAAAAATATAATGTCATCATAAAAAACGGCTATTTGAATGTAACAGAAACACTTGTATAAATGTTTGTTGTTGATTGGAAGTGTTCGTGAAACTCAAGACAGTTTAGAGAGTTTCATGTTAAAATGCGGCCGTTGTAGAAATTATGTAGTGGTCAAAAGCAAACGTGGCTGATCTGCGTTAGTTGTTTTACGCATCAGGTTTGATTGAGACCCAATTCCTGCACATAGTTGATGCAACAAAAAAAAATTCAACTCCGAGATTTTGACCTTGGGCTTGGCCCGCCTCCCCCTAGACTTAACCAAAAATATATGCCTTATTCCAATGTGAAAATCAAAAATAAGAACAAAAAAACTTTTTTGGCCCAGTCCGTTCCTAAATTTTTCTTGGGTCAGCCCCCCCCCCCCACGCATTTTGCCACGCTCGTTCACAGGTCATTATTCCGATTAAATGCATCGTATTGTCCATCGATTTTGCTAATCAACTACAATTTTTGCAGTATTCCCCGTAATTTGCTCCCAACTTGTAAAAACTTACTTTACTAACTGCATTTTATTCAATGAACAAGTCACAGGCGCATTTAGGCTCAATTCCGAGTTTCAAAATTCTTTTAGTAATTGTTGGAACATTTTTCAAAGATTCCGTTTGACGGATTTTCCCTCCTTAACGTTTGAAGGAACTCCAGTTATAGTCTGTGTCCGAACAACAAATGTCCTTCCTGAAATTTCGTTCAAAAAGAAACATTGCTCAGACGCTATTTTGCCTGGTTTCTCTGCGCTCTCCTAAGACAGCGCACTTAAAAGAATCCCTCGGTGGTAAGAGAATTCCTACAAAGAGAGAAACACTACTAAGGGTTATATATATTTATTATAGAGAGAGAAGTATACACAGCAAGCATGGCAACGGGCCGGCCCGGGCCGGCCCGCTTCAAAATTTTTCTCGGCCCGGCCCGGCCTGGCCCGGCCCGGGCCGTCCCCAAATTTTGCCATGCTTGCTACAGAGTAGTCACGACAGCACTCCCTCGCGCGTCTGCAATTGGCGCCCTTTCTGATCTACTCGAATCGCGGCGGGACCAGATACCTATAATCCTTTAAGGTGCAAAAGGGGTAGTTGTTATTTGGACACAGACTATACCGAAAAATCGGTTTTGCCAGCCACCACTCGGAACAAATTGTTATAGGTTGCCTTGGTCCCACAACGAACATCATTGGCAAAGTGCAAAAACTCAGCGAATGCATTGAATACGCGGTTTTTAAGCTCTTGTCGTGACGGGACCCTTTGTCCAAATGCTGGAAACGGGGCGGCTTGGCGTGGAAAAATTCCAATTCTATTCTTGAAGTGCCCCAGATATTTTTGAAGTGCCCCCAAAGGCCGTGGTTTGTTTATCAGCTTATAGTTAGGTCTTGGAAGGCCTGATTTACATTTTTAAATGGTTACTTAGCACAACGCCGACATGAAAAAATTCGATATTGACCTATAAGTTTCAACTGTTTGTTCAAGACCAATAAGGTGAAACGAATCCTCTCGATTTGGGCGTTGTTTGTTTTATTTGGCTTCACAATTACTTAATTCCTCTTTGCACTCTGAAAATCACTCTCAAATTATACTTTTCATCAAACTACTCGAAGTAGTGTACTTCGCCCGGTTTGACTGCAAACATCGCCTCCGTATCTCAAATGTTTATTTACACCCATGGTTCAGTGTTTGTGTGTTTTCATATGTCGATGCAAGTTGCCCGATTGAGTGAACCTCATCGAGCACAGAGGGCAGCCGTAGGGTTTTTGACCTAAAATGCAACATTCGAAATTGGAATTTTATGAATTTCAAAAACAGTGTATTTCAAAAAGGACCTTTCGCTAACCTGTATGTGTTCTGAGATGTTTTGTCAGAGTACTGCTATCTGTGAAGGCCTTATCACAATGTTTGCAAGGGTAGGGACGCTCTCCGGTGTGGGTTCTGAGAATACCGGATTGTACAGAAGGAGAACGAAGAGAGGGAGAGAGAGTGTGAGAGAGAGAGACGGAGATACACAACGGAGACATAGAGACAGAGACAGCAGAGACACAGATGCAAAGTCAAAAAGATAAAGAAATAGGGGGAGAGAACTACAGATAGAGAGATATAGAGAAAAAGAGAAAGAGAGAAAGAGGAATGAATGAGATACCTCTTAATTTCAGCTCCCCCTCTTTCCTTATGCCCTCAACAGCTTTCATTTCACATAATCCTCTAAATATACCCCCGCCTAATCCCGCATTCCAGCCGTCCTCATCCTAATTGCCGCCTACCGTATCACCTGTCGCGCCTCACCTCTCAAATCCAATAATCGCTTGAGGTTATGAGAAAATTAATGGTTTCGGAATAAATGGGTTTAATTGTTTCCTGTTAAGAAGAGAGGGAGAGAGAGAGAGAGAGAGAGAGAGAGAGAGAGAGAGAGAGAGAAGAGACATTAACAGAGACACTCACCTTCGATGAGTAACGAGGGAAGAGCTCTGAGAAAACGGCCTGTTGCAGAGATTACACTCGAATGGTTTTTCACCTGAAGCTGGTATAAATCGGTTTGAAATTGATATTCGTATTACCTGTATGAACCCTATTGTGAGCGGTTAAATTCGCCGCCTGGGAGAAGCATTTTCCACAAATCTGAAAACGAAAGCATAAGAAACGCGATAAAACAGTTCTGTTAATTTTGGTGCAGTAATTGGTGCATTTAGCAGTACAGTTAGAGGGCAATTAGAAATTCGAAACTGAAAAAGCGGGATTTAGAAATCGAACATCAAAAATGCCTAGGGTTTTCCAAACTCCTATTTCGAAATCTTCTCATTTATGCGCAGTTTAAATACGTTTTTGATTGTTTTTTAACGTTATAAGTTGTCCGTTTAGACAAAAAGTATTACAGATTGTATATTTAAAGCTAATGGCTTCCGTTGTTTGGAAACTACAAATTTTTCGGTTTGGAAAAAGATATAAATTGAAAATCAAACGCTCTGGACGGAATATTCTGGGACAAAAGTACTGATTTTCCACCTGAATGCTGGAAGTAACCAAATCGTTCAAACTACTTTTTTAACCGTCGACATTTTGAAATTCTACGAAAAGAGGTGGTTTCGCAGGATATGGAGCTTGCAGATATAGAAGAACCAGACAAAAAGTCGCTGTTTCGGGCTAGCCCGGCTATTTCCATTTGGTGGCAGTAATTCTTCTGTTGTTAACTTTCGTTTAAGATGTTTGCAGTCCAATAGGAATAAAGATTCAATAGGAGGAATAGGAACGTCAGTTTAAAAGAGTAAAATGTGGGTGGGGTTGCAAATTTAGCCGGCCTTTCACAGCCAAACTGAATTAGAGAAAGCTTTCCCAATTATGACAAAATCGGATATTCCCACTTTTACATACAATATAGCATAGTTTTGATTTCTACACAAGGCGAGGTCGGTTCACCAATCTGTCAACGCACAGTTAAGCGCTCTATAGCAAAAAAAGCAAAAAGAAGACTGGTATAGAGTTAGCCCCCCACCAAGGAAATAGGGAAGATAGGGAGAGAGAGAGAGAGAGAGAGAGAGAGAGAAAGAGGTAATTAAAGTTTGAATGGCGTTCTTAGTGAGATTTCTCCAATTCATTCTCCGCGCAGGGCCTAGGTAAGGAAATTCTGCTTTTCGAAATTACAAAAGCTTCTCCGCAAATGATCGAATATTACTTTGGATTTCCACAATTGTCCTCCTACCTGACATCTGAATGGCTTAGTCGAAGGTGGTTCTGGCACCACCGTTGGTCTGTGAATGGATTTGATCTCTCCGTAGTGGTTGTGGTTCTCGATGGGCGTCCATGGGGCCGTCCTCCAGCAGTCGGCTGCCGTCGATCGCCACGGCTGGTAGGTCCTGTAAGTGCGAATCCTTTGGCAGAAGACATATGACCTAATGAGGGAGGCTTCCGCCACGGGATTCCGACTCACAAGGCCTCCTGAGACAGATGGTCGTTGGGAGGCAGAGGTTGAGGCGGCTGCGGAGGCAGAGGGTAGAAGTCGTAGGGGAGACCGTGATGAGGAGGAG
The DNA here is from genome assembly GCA_964057215.1 of Oscheius myriophilus. Classification (NCBI taxonomy): domain Eukaryota; kingdom Metazoa; phylum Nematoda; class Chromadorea; order Rhabditida; family Rhabditidae; genus Oscheius; species Oscheius myriophilus. Next base: position 20,722,675 of record OZ059902.1, read on the forward strand.
GGTAGTGAGGATCGAAGAATTCACGATCGTACGGGTAAGCCATCGCGAGAGAGAAGGACTACCGTAGCCCAGACCTGGGGAGGGAGGGGCTTCTAAGCCGAGAGGAGCAATCAGCGGAGAGGGATTAGCTGTTTTGCCAGGTGAGGACACCTGCGAAGCCGGGAACGTTGGAATGACGTCGGGAAAAGAGATTTAAATCTTTATTAGTCACACATCATTTATCTCTCTTTCTTCTCTCTCTCTCTCTCCCTCTCTCTCTCTCTCTTTTTCTCGCTCTCGCCATCTGTATCCAACTCCACCTCTGTCATCTGTCTCGGTCTCTTTCTGAATACCTCTGTATCTACGCCTACATTTGTCTCTCTCTATCTATTATGTCTATTACTCTCTGTTTCTCTCTATCCCTGTCTCTCTCACTCTCTCTGTATCCGTCTCTTTCTATCTGTCTTTCATTGTCTTTTGGTCTATCTCGGTCTTTTCTCCGTCTCTGACTCTCTATCTCTCAGTCTCTGTTTCAGTCTCTGCATCTCTTGGTCTCTTTTCTATCTCCTTTATGTCTCTGTTTCTTTCTCTCTGTGTGTGCTTGCCAGTATGTCTGCCTCTCTCTCTCTCTCTCTCTCTCTCTCTCTCTCTCTCTCTCTCTCTCTCTCTCTCTCTCTCTCTCTCTCTGAACAAATGAACATATACGAACTCTAATAATTGAACACATACAAAGTAACCAATACAACTTGAAATCGCAAGTTTATTGAATCACATTTTTTTTTACAGTTTCTTCCTTCCGAGTAAAATGTTAGTAGGTCGAAGGGCTCATCTTCTAGTTGCCGGTGTCGAGCGAGAAGACATTGGTGACCGAAGAGAAACCTTCGGTTTTGGGCTGCAGCTGGAGAAGAACCTTCTTCGGAGACGACTGGCTGGAGGAGGACAGAGGAAAATGAGGAGAAGAGGGAGGAATCGGCCGACGTCGACTAGCAGACATAACTGGACGTAGAGAGAGAAAAAACAGAAGCGAGACAGACAGAGACATGCGCAGACAGCTAGAGAACATGGAAATATAGGGCATTTATAGACAAGGAAAAGGGGATTTTCCTAAAGGACTAGGTACAATGGGTCCCGCCGCGATTGTCTAATTGTCTGCGCACTCCTCTGTTACAGTGCTTTTTCGCATTTTTTATTGATATTCACTTCGATGTTTCAAATCGTCTATGGTTAAATACCAAGGAAATTCAAGGTGGTTCAAAAGTCGTCGTCTCAAAATTGGAAATAGTTTATAGCTGTCGCCAAAATGAAATCGTATGCTAATTGCGGAAATGTGCAAATCATGCTCTGTAGTCTACTGATTAGACTACGAACTTCAATTTCAACAGAGGATCAATGGAACATTCCAATTTTATTGGCATGATTCCCATTTGGCGACAGCTATATAACACAGACAGTTATAGAGTACGCAGAACAAGAAACATGTACGATTAGAGAACATATCGAAGCAAAGACGCAGGTAGTTAGAGAACATGAACCGTGTAAAGGACCTTAGGTAATCATAATTAGTGCCTTACACCCAAAGAATACGCTTGGTGCGCTCTCCTCCTTGGAAATCTCTCGCTCGCACCGTTCTCCGGCGCCCGTATGTTGCGATGCGATGTGACATGGCGCGATTCAGGGGGCTTCTTAAGGAACGCTTCCTAGCGCTCGAGGAACAACCCGCCAGCTCCGTCACCCAGTCCTGCGCCCCCAGGAGGTAGCCGAAAAGCAGCCCTTCTTCTACCGGCAGAGACGCAGACACCTAAAGCCAAACGAGCATCTTATCAAAAAAGGCCTTAATGCAGCAGTCTTGCGATACTCAGGCGGAAATAGTGTGCGATAAGTCAAGACACAGAGAAAAAGCGGCTTTTAATAGCCGATGCTCGTTTGGCGACAGCTATAGCTATGGGACATGCAGTGGTAGAGGCGCACAGGTAGAGAACAAATAGAGGCAGAGACGCAGACACCTAGAGAACATGTAGTGGCAGAGACGCAGACGAAACAACGAATGCAGAGATACAGACAACCGGTGTGAAGGTACAAGAGTATATAGAGACAGACACAGAGCAAGAAACGGAGACGGTTAGAGAACATATTACAAAGACGCAGGTAGTTAGAGAACATGGTGATGGAGGCGCGAGACGCAAAGGGAACAACGGAGGTAGATAGAGACAACCAGCGTACAGGTAAAAGAGTGTATAGAAACAGAGACGCAGACAGCTAGAGAACAAGTAGAGCAAGAAACGTAGACAGTTAGAGAACTTATCGAAGCAAAGACGCAGTCAGTTAGAGAACATGAACCGGCAGATACGCATACCTAGAACGAACAATGAGCACGGAACTATAGGGGCATGCAGAGGCATAGGTGCAGACAGGTAGAGAAGAAATAGAGGCAGAGACGCAGAGAAAGAGTGCCTAATTGACAATATTCAATGGTAGACACAAACAACCAGAGAACATGAACTTGAACACGAACACAACAGAAACACTAAAGAAAAGCTGTATGAACTGGTGTATTCCTGTCAGTCTTTTCAAAAGTTGTGGTAGAACCGATCACGCCTGGCCGGTGGCCGTCTGGTAGTCGGCCAGGAACTTGTCATACTTGGCTTGGTAGTCTCCCTGCTTCAGAAGAGAGCCGTACTTCTCCGAATGCTTGTCCATGAAGTACGAGAGCATCACACGGTGGATGTACTGAAATGGGAGGGGTTGTTAAAAGAGAGAGAGAGAGAGAGAGAGAGAGAGAACTCACCAGATACTGGAGGTCATTCTGGATGGAGTAGGCCCTCTGGTTGCGGAGCATCTTCAGCAGCTCGTTCATGGCAGCACACTCCTGCTGCGCCTGCATGCGCTCCAGGATGTACTCGATGGCGACGATGGTGCCGGTCCTTCCGATGCCAGCCGAGCAGTGCACCACGATCGGCTGCTTGGCTCCACGCACGCACGACAGCAGCTCCATGGCGGTGAGACGGGTGGGCGGCACGCCGCGGTCGGGCCAGTCCATCCACTGGTAATGGGTGATCTCCCTCTCGCCTCCGGGCCAGCGCACACGGATCGTAGTCCTCCTGACAGAGGGCTCCGACTGCAGGAAGCCAGACTTCACGTGGGTGACCTCGATGTTGCAGCCGTCGAGCTTCATGGAATCGCCCTCCTTCTCGGGCCAGTACTGGGCGCACTTGGCCTTGCCGTTCTCCACCACGTTGCACAGCATCACGATGATCGTGACGCCCTCCTGGAGCACCATCACCCAGAACTCGGGCACCGTGCTGTCCAGGGGGCCCTGGGTGCAGATGAAGCGCTTCTCAGCCTGAGGGGTAGAGACGTAGTTGGCGTGGATGTACTCGACAGCGAAGTTGGGGATCTTCAGGGCCACGCGGCACTGATCCTGACACGGCACGTCCTGGTACCTGAAAGTGAGGGAGTGAGTGAGGCAGAGAAAGAGAGAGAGAGAGAGAGAGAGAGAGAGAGAGAGAGAGAGAGACTCACCTGTTCCTTCCGAGCGGATGGTTCTCCGTGAACGCAACCAGAGTCATCTGAGGATGAACGTACTTGGCCAGACCCCTGTACTCCTCTCTCAGCTTGTCCACTCCCATCTCCAGAGCGCGGATGACCCACTTGTTGACTTCGGGGCTGCCCTTCTGGGCGGGGGCCTGGGGCTCAGGCTTCTTCGGAGCAGCAGTAGCAGGCTTCTTGTCCTTGGCGGGGGTAGACTTGGCCGGAGCGACAGTCTTGGGCGGCATACTCCTAGGGACACACAGCTTGGAATGACCTAGGATGACAGCTTACATGTCGCGGTAATTCATGCGGTCGCGTGGAGTAAGGGTGAGCTAGATTAGCGTGTACGCTAATTCACGCGTGGAGCAGCCGCTTGCCAGTTTCAAAGCCGCGGCCGCCCAACGACAGAAGTGTGGCAGCGTGGCGCTAGGGTAAGCGGCTTGCTTGTAGTGCGACAGGTCCCTGGTTCGGTTCCTTTTTGCATTTTTGTTTTGCTTTTCGTTTTGCCATATTGATTTTCCTTTTTGTAATCATCGCTAATCTCAAACAAAGCTTATATTTGAAAAATGTGTATTTTTAGGCCTTTTATTTCTCCACCGCCTTTCATTTCTAGCCATTTACAATCTAGTTATCTAGATGTCCACGTGTCTCTTCATTTATCGATCTCTAACTCTCTGCGTCTCTGCTTCTGTTGTTATTCTCTATTTGTCTGCGTCTCTGCATTTAGCTGTTCTCTGATTGTCTGTGTCTCTAACCGTTCTCTAGTTCTTTGCGTCTCTGCTTCTGTATGCTCTCTAGGTGTCTCCCAACACTTTGTCTGCGTCTCTGCATCCTGATATTTTCTGATTGCCCGTGTGTGTGTGTGTGTGTTTTTGTCTGCGTCTCCACCTCTAACCGTTCTCTAATTCTCTGTGTCTCTGCATCTGTATATTCTCTAGCTGTCTGCGTCTCTGCACCTAATCAATGCACAGTTTCAATTTATTGATCACATCATCACAACATAAATCATTAGTATTCCGAGATGAATAATGCCCGAGGCACAAAACACAACCAAAGTGAAATCAGAAGTACCCAAAGCGTCGAGATCTCAATCAATGATATCCATTACTAGGCGGCTGGAATAATACATAATAATATCGATTAGTAGGTGGGAGGGATTAAAGGGCGGTTCCCGGCACGACGAACGGTACGATGCGCATCCAACGGTGTTCTCCTATGGGTTCGGCCAGCGAGTGGCCACAGGTCTTGTGGGTGAAGCGAACGGCGGTGCAACGGTCCTCAGGCATGGCGAATTCACTAAAATCCCTCTATTTGTATGCAGAAAAATGTAATAACGCGAATTCTAAGAGAATCGGCATTGGCTGGCTTATTTATTCGTAGTGAAAAAGATTGTGGTCTAAGTGAGCCAAAAGATTGTGTAGGAGAAAAAATTAGGACACCCAAAGAAATAACAGTGCAAGTCGATTATCGATTTATGTGTAGGATACTCTAACTATATTAAAACTTAGAAAAACCACGGCTCACCGAAGTGGGCGCTGTGCACCGCTTGCATGTAATTACTATTTTTCAACGAGGGAACACATTTTATACGATCAATAATTTAATACGATAGCAGCTCTAAACTAAACAGACCAACAGTTTCTCCGAAAACTGAATTTCGAGAACTTATTTTGAACCAGCCTTAGACCATAGCTTGCCCTTGGAAAGTTTTTACAAAGGAAGAGTGCGTCCGCGGTCAAAATGATTTTGGGCCTAATTGCCATCCGGCTGGCACGAGATACGGTAGAGCACCCACGCATTATGGAGATGAATACAAAAAGATTTGATTACTGTTTTGAATCGAGTGTGAAACATGAACATTGACAATATACGCAAAAAGTTAGAATCGGAAGATTTCAATTACTGCCCTATGTTTAGCAGACCCTATTGACACCGGGCTGGTAGGTATTACGGTAGTCTGGTAGGTAGGCTGGTAGGTCACGTATGGAATTTATTGCAAACGGGAGATAAAACATAAACTTGCAAGACTTATAAGTTTTTTCAAGTTTGAATAGAAAACTACGGGATTCCGTTGCAGCACCCCGGGGTTTTCAAATGACGGGCCGGGCAGAGAGATTTTTCGGTACGGCCCGGTTCAGTCGGCCCGGGTAAAAAAAAAAAAAATTTTAAATTTTGTATAATTTGGTACAATAATTTTACTTTAAATTACTTAATAATGTTTGTTACTAACACATAAGTCAGAAATTAGTTGCACAAAAAGGAATTTCACCGACCGGGATCGAACCCTGGTTGTGTGGGTGGCAATCTGACTGGGTGGCTCAAGGTAAACGGGCCATCCAGGGTCGGGCCGACCAAAACTTTCCAAATAGCCCGCCCCGTGAGAACCTCGCCGACATACATACGGATATTACCACGCAAGCATGGCAAAATTTTGGGCCGGGCCGGGAAAGTTTGAAAACCGGGCCGGCCCGAAAATTAATTTTTCGCTTGCTTTGATTTTTACATTGAAAAAAGGCATAAATTTTCGGTTGAGTCGGGCCGGCCCGCTGCCATGCTTGTTACCACGTAATGATTTCCTACCTTTCCTCCATATTCTCTCCAATGAGTTTATCCGCTCCGCGGAGGAAGACGAAGGCGCGCAGGCCGCGCGACGTCCCGCACTCCGGGGGAAAGTTCTTGAAGAGAAAGAGATTGACTTGGCGTTTCTCCTCCGGCCGCATCTCGCCGCACTCGGAACCACACGCCTCGTGGGAAGAGTCACCGCTCTCACACACGTCGATGGGGATGCCTAAAATTGAAAGAATTAAACGATACGGTAAGGGAGATTACGGTACGTGTGGAGGGGACGGAAGGGCGACGGTCCCACAACGACCACGACCTCGCTGATCGCGCGACGGTGGCGCGAACGGAACGCCTCCTGCAGCTCGTTTTGGACCTGTAATGGGGATGTATTTTGAGTGGTAAATCTACTTCGACCGATTTGACTGCGTACACGGCCCGAGTATCCTATCTTAAACGCATTACCCTAGGCAAAAATATCAAAACATTGGCACGTTGTGGCGAAGGGGCATTTCAAGCATTGTTGGACATTGGGCCTTCGGGTGCTTGTCGCGGAGGCTGCGAAAGCTACACTTTAATAGTTTGTGTCTATTTTCAATGAAACACCGAAGTGCGAAGGCACCACCAGTACCTCGCGTTCATTTATGGCTTCATGTCTAACAAAGACCTACGCCGCGCTTTTTCTTTTTTTTTTTAAAGGAAATTCCAATGTACTAACGTCCTGCCCATAGATATAAAAAATAATAATACAAAGAGAATTCTTAACTAGACCAATTGTAATGTTCGGCGAGAACTGTAAAACCAACCATTTTGATGGCGTTAACGGTGCGAACGAGTCCATTAGGCGGGGGTTGGGAGACGGTGACCAACGGCTGAGGCAGGACTCCGTGGTGCAGAAGGAGGGCACTCATGGTCAAGTCGACGAGTTGCAGCTGCGAGTGGATGCACAGACACCGACCCATACAACACGCAGAACCATCCATTTTCTAAACAAAATTAATAAAAATTACAAAACAATTACAAAATATAAAGGTAAACACGGCATGCAACCGCACAAGACAAGGTCAAATGAGAACAAGCGGGACATTTATTTTTCAAACAATAACAAAAAGCGAAGAAGAATAAGGCGCGCGTTTTATTTGCCATTTTTAAGGGCGGCTATGAAGGCCTCCATTTCCTCCAATTTCTTCTTGTCGTGGCGGGCCTGCTCCTCCTTTTTCTTCTGCTCCAAGGCTTTTTTGCGATCGGCCGCTCGTTTCTGCTCCGGAGTTATCGTAGCCACGAGGACCACTGAAAGAGAGTGGATTAAAGACGGGATTTGGGGCCGCATTCAGAGGATCTAGACAGCCGTAGGCCGCTTTTGCATGAAAGAAGGCAGGCTAAGGTCGCATAGGAGTGAAGCTCTGGGTGTTTCGTGAGTGAGCAAGTGAACCAAGCCATGTTAAGACTTTTTGAGCAAATGTAGATATGTAGACAACCTCCGACCGTTTTTGTGTATAAAGGCAGGCTCCGGCCGCTGTGGAATGACCGAAGTGAACCTAACGCCGCTTTAAAGTAAAAGCAGGCACAGTTAGACCGCGTTTGGGTCAATATAGACAGCCGTATACTGTTTAACCGTTAAAAAAAGAAGTAATGGAGCCACAGGCAGCGTTTGAGTGAATCAAGGCAGCCGTATTCTGCTTTTAAGGAATTAAAGGCAGCCGAAGGCCGCTTTTAAATGATGCATAAGAGAAGCCAAAGGCCGCAGTTGAGAAAATCTGGGCAAAATGCCGCTTTTGAAATAAACACGCAGTTTAAGGTCGCTTTTAAGGAATCTAACTGGCAGCCGAGGACCGATTCCGCAGCACCAAAGCTAAACCGCTTTCAATCAATTTGAGGCAAGAGTAGACCGATTTTGAATTGATCAAGCCACCCTAAGGCCGTCTTGGAATAAATCTTGGCCACATCCGGCAATATTTAAAGCCCAGGATGTCTTTGGGTGATTCAAGGCCACCTTAGGCAGCCGGTGAGGAAATAAAAGCAGCCTCAGGCCGCTTTGAAGAAAAGGGGGGCAATCTCGTCGTAAAGCCATGAATGAATAAATGAATACATTCCTAGGCCGCTTTTGACAGAATCTGGACACCAATAGGCCGTTTTAGAGATAATCAACACAGCCTCGGACCTTTTTTTTGAGTTAATCAATTCAATTGCTGACCGCTGTACAGTGAAGAAGAAAACATTTTCAGTGAGGCCTGGTACCTCTAATAGCTTTGATGAAATCAAGGTAGCCCGGAACCGCTTTTGAGAAAAACAAGGCCGCGTAAGTTCACTTTTCAGGGAAACGAGGGCACCAAAAACATCTTTTGGTGACTTCAGGCGGCCTTAGGTCGCTTTTGAGTGAAAAAAGGCAGCTTCAGACCGAAAGATCATATCTAGATAGCACCGAATGAATGAATTAGGGTATCTTTAGGCGCTTTGGACAACATTTACGCCACCCGAATACCTTTGAATGATTCAAGGCAGGCTGCTTTTGAGTGAAACAAGGCAATCTTAAGTCGCTTACAAGGGCACCGAGAAATTGTACATTAGGAGGCTTTTGAATGAGTTATGACCACCTCGGGAAGCTTGAAAGCCACGCAACATCCGGCCACTTTTGAGGGAATCAAGGTAACCTTAGGGCGCTTATAAATCAAGTCAACATGAAGCCTCATTTGGGCGAGTCCAGGCAGCCTTAGGTCTCTTTGGGAGACTCAAGTCTCAAGTTTTTTTTAGTGACTCAAAGCAGCCTTAGGCCCTATTTGACTGACTAGGGAATGTTCCCAAGGGTCCCCCAGCCAATCAGGATGTGGAATTGGTTCTCGCATTTGAAACTGTTAGCTTTAAAAAGAAAGCAACAAAAAAATTAGCATAGGGGTACCGATCCCGTAACCTTTTTCTTATGAAGTGAGGACTCTACCAATACGCCGCCAAGTCATGTTTGCATTTACCAATTGCGGGCTTTTAAGGCCGCATAAGGCTTATGGTCGGCGATGCCACAGACAAAATCGATCATTACGCGAAAACTAACGCCATTAAGCAAAAACGAACTTCACAGGCTTATTCAGCGTTGAATTCTCTATCGATATGTACGGGCCCCATCCTGATTGGCTGGGGGACCCTTGGGAACATTCCCTAGTGAGCTTAGTTCAATTTCAAGCGCACGAAGAAACTCTTAGGCCGCTTGAGAGTAAGTAAAGGCAACCTCAGGCCGTGTTTGAGTGACTCCTCACCGTCATTGTCCTTCTTCCTTCCTTCGACGCGGTCCAGTCCGTCCTTGGCCCTCTGATCCGGCTTCAACTGCACCGCCCGAGCGTACTTCTCCCGTGCCTGCGCCGTCTTCCCCTGGTCTTCGAGCCTCAAGAGAAAAAGCAGATGACGTCGTGATGAGAACAAAACAAGCTGTGGCAAACAAACCCGGACTTTTTGGCCATCGCGAGCAGGGTCTCCAAAAGGTAGGCGGTGCCGTTCTGGTGCTTCGCGTCGAGGGAAAGGGCTTGTTCCAGGTCCGTCTCGGCCAACTCGTACTGTCCTTGGTTGAAGTGGCTGAAACGGGGAGATGTAGGGTTGTGCTCTCTCTCTCTCTCTCTCTCTCTCTCTCTCTCTCTCTCTCCGTCTCCCAGCTCCAAATATTCCCTTCACTTGTTCTACGTCTCTGTCTGCCTCGATTTACATACATTTCTCTCCTCCTTTATATACAATTCCATCTATCGACCCTATCTTTCTGTATACCATGCAGCGTTTCGGAAAACCTGACTAACTCGCATCTCTGTCTACGTATGTTGCCGTCTCATTCTGTCTGTCTAATCATCTCTGCATCTCCAGCCTGTGGATCACTGCCGCGTCATTTGTCTAACAGTCTGCGTCTATACCTTCCTAAGCATCTCTTCCTGTTTCATTGACTTCACTGCTGCTCTGCCCCTCTACTTGCTTATATGTCTCTGCATTATCTCTATCTGCCGGTTGTTTCTGTCTCTGGACATTTCTTTTCTCTTTCAACATGATTAACGCTTTGTGACTACCTAGCTATTCACGTGTCTCTGCCTCCTAATCTTATGCTGTCAGTTTCTGTTTTGCCTTTGTCTTCCTTCAATCCTGCCATATAAGCATAAAAGCCAATTTTGCTATACTTATGTTGCCTCTCTAACCGTCTGTGCTCTGCGGAGCTGCTCACCTCTGTGTCTGTTTATCTGGCTTAACAATCTCTCCTAATATAAATGTTCGAAGCCCGTGTTTATCGAAATAGCTTTCTGCATTTTTATCTGCCGAATGGACGCTTCGAGGCAACTGCTGATAGATTCTGGCCTCTTTGATGCCGATTCTGACAACCTATGACCGCTTGCAGGCAGTTTCCGTATTTTCTTTTCGGGATTTTGTTTTGCGTCCCTCTTTCGTTTCCAACATCCACGCCTATGTATATGTTTCTGCGTGTCTCCACCACCTCTATAACTATCTGCGTTCAAAACTGTCTTCCTATGTGCCTGACTACATATCTGCGTCTGAACAATACACGGCCGGGACCCCGGATTTGTGAAGGTCACGCTTTGACACTTTTCAGCTTGTGAGGAGCCGCGAAGCTTCATTATACATGGGGAAAGCGCTGTCAGTGGGACCCCGGTGAGACCCCATCTGTTCAGAAATTGCCCGTGGGCAAACTTAGCGCCACCCCGCCGCGTAGTGATTCTCATAGCCGTCACCATTGCTGTCAGGCTAGCGTCCAATTACATGCGCTTAGGACCGTATACCCCCCCCCCCCCCCAAGAAGAACCACCCTAACGTATAGCTGTCGCCAAAACGAAATAAACGGACTCCCGCCGAAAAAGGCGATATTTTCAATGCGTCTTAGCTAATTGAGCACTGTCTCGCCTGAGTAGCGCACACATGCTGCAATAAGGCCGTTTTGGCGACAGTTATATGTGTATTGACATTTCCAAGTATCCGCTTCACCATTTATCCCTGTTTGCGTTCGTCTCTCTCTCTCTCTCTCTCTCTCTCTCTCTCTCTCTCTCTCTACTCACGCTGCTCCTTTCGCCACATAGGCTTCCGGGTAGTCCGGACATGCCGTAATAGCCTGGCCCAACTGCTGCATGGCACCCTGATATCGGCCTTCCTTCAACTCCTCCACTCCGTTCTTCACGAAATCCTCCGCCAACCATCGGTCCTGCTGCTTTCTCATGCTTGCTGCCGTCTTCTCCAAATCCTAAATAAAAGTTTGACATCCTACAAACTACAAATTCACCTGTTTAGTAACCCTAGGCAGGTAGGAGAGGGTACTTCTCTCCGGGAGACCGAGGGAAATCTCCAAATAGGGGTTCTTCAGAATCCTTGGGTTCTCATCCAGGTAGTCCCAGAAACGGGGCTTCTTGGGCAGGTCTTCGGCAGCCCTGAAGGGAGAAATGAGTATGGGAAAAGAGGAAAAACTGACCTGAAATAGTCGGGCAAATGCTTCGTCAGGAGTGGAGGACCCTCAATTGCTATTGGTTAACTCGAGAGAGATGGAGATGGAGAGAGAGAGAGAGAGAAAGCGAAAGGCAGAGACGCAGAGAATGAGACAGATATATGTGCAGATACGCAGACAGATAGAGGCCCAGAGACGCAGAAGGTTACACGGGTAGAGAAGCAGAGTCATCTTGACGGGTAGATACGCAGACACAGCCAGACAGCTTGAAATTTAGAGGCGCAGACGGTTAGAGTCACTGGGTTCTCACTGGCCGTGCCGCGCCATTTGGTAAATTTTGGTCCGCCCGGCCCTGAACGGCCTGGACCACCCAGTCAGATTGCCACCCACACGACCAGGGTTCGATCCCGGTCGGTGACATTATTTTTTGTCCAACCAATATTGACCTATATGTTGGTAACAAACACAATTGTTATTTAAAACAGTTAAAAATACTCGTTAAAAATATTATACAAAAGTTAAAATTTATTTTTTTTGTACCCGGGCCGGTCCGTCCCAAAACATCCCTCGGCCCGTCATTCAAAAATGCAGAGACCCAGGGCAAAGATAGAGAGAAATCTAAGTAATTAGACACGCAGACAAATAAGGAGAAATAGAGATACAGCTAGATAGGTAGAGACTTAGACAGTTAGAGATCCGATAGACTATCAGAGACGCAGAGAGGAAGAGTAAGAGTAAGTAAGAGAGAGAGAGAGAGAGAGAGAGAGAGAGAGAGAGAGAGAGAGCAAGGCGGATAGACGCACATACAGCGAAATGGAAGTAAAGTCGGGTAGTTAGTCATAAAGAAAGAAGCGCAGACAGTTGGAGGGTGAGACAGAGTCACATAGAGAGAGAGAGAGAGAGAGAGAGAGAGAGAGAGAGAGAGAGAGAAATAGAGAGCGACCGAAACTTCGTCCTACCTCCACCATCTCAATCGTGAGCGGGTTGCATCCAACCACGACCGCTTTGTGATACTCTCCCGTGTTCAGCCTTCGCGACAGGGCGGAAACAGGAGCCAGGAGCTGAAATAGCGCTGTATTGAATGAATCACATACCAGTTTTAAATATAAAAACCCTCCAAAGTTAGGCAATGGCAGCTCCAAATGGTAGTTTTGTCGATACTTCCAAAAATAAGAAAACAAAATGGAAACAGCACCCGAATGGCTTAAAGAAAGGGCCCGAAGTACCCTACAGGGTGTTTTAAAACACCGTTAGCTCAAAATTCAAGGTACCTGAAGATTTTTCCGAATAGAAAAAAACAAACCTGAAGATCGATGAAGCTGAGATCTCTTCGGAGCCTAGTCATGAAGCAGAGGGGTCGGACGTAGACTCCCACACTGTCGCAGCGCTTCACCTTCACTGCCAAAACGTCTCCTAGACAGACGTCGGACTGCAGGCGTTCCAGGGCACTGAAACTGTAAATTTAACCGATGATTTAGAGATCAATCTGTGTGAATACACGAGCCGACTTTCCCGGCCCGGAAGAAAATATTCAACGGAAAACTCCGTTGTGCTCCTATTTGATGAGGCCACAGCCCTCCTTGTTGATCTTTATTGCTTGCGAAAACGGCAGTATTGTCTGCTCATTTCCCCTGACTGTGGATAGCTGCTAACTGCAGGGTTCTCACGGGCCGGGCCATTTAGAAAATCTTGGTGAGCCCGTTCACCCTGGACAACCCAGTCAGATTGCCACCCACACGACCAGGGTTCGATCCCGGTCGGTGACATTCTTTTTGTACGACTAATATTGACAAACATTATTAAGTTCCGTCCGTTAAATAAATTGTAATTGTAAATTATTAAGTTATTTAAAGCAGTTTAAAAAAAATTTGTACCGATTTATACAAAATTTAAATTTTTGTACCCGGGCCGTCCCAAAAAATTCCTCGGGCTGGCCGGTGATTTGAAAACCCCGCACGGACACACCCATCCGGTTTGTCCGAAAATTTAAAATGAAAAGAGCTACTATCCGCGGCCTTATCCGGATTTATACAGGGAAAATTAATTTTTAAGAAAAATCGTGACGCTGCCGCAACACAGTCCTGTAGATGGCTTTGTCCAGTGTCGGCGAGCTATGTTTAACGATCAAACGATCATTTTGCTTGCATTTTTGCGCTTAGGCTTAGTGATTTATGGCTCAACTAAAGTCACAATAAACCATGACAAAACTTGGGGCCGACAAGCTCCGAGAACATTTTGGGTTTTTTTTGTCATTGGGATTTTTACATTGAAAGTGGGCCTGAGCTATAGTTGCCGCCAAATTGAAATCATGCCAAGAAAATTAGAATGTTCCACCCATGCTCTGTTGATATGGATATTCGTAGTCTAATCAGTCATCGACAGAGCATGCTTTGCATGTTTCCGTAATTAGCATATGGTTTCCGTTTGGCGACAGCTATATACTCCTCGCCCACGGACCTTTTTGGAAATTTCGATGACCTGCCAATCTAAGCTAATTAGAATGAATAATGACATAGCTACACAGTCACATTTTTCATAATTTTCAATTATTTCTTACTCAAAGTTATGCTAATGTCAAAGATTTGCGAGAAAGTTCGTTGGGCGACGAGTAAATGCATGGGCACAACTTCGTCGTTTGGGTCGCGGCGAGACCCCATCTTTTAAAAAATGGGCGATACCCCCCTCTTACATAAAATGTTTCTAGTCGGGACCCACACCGTGAAACTCGGGCTGGCGCCCATGTATGGCCTGGGCCGGGCGTGAAAAATTTGGGAGCGGGCCAACCCCTTCGCATGGTTGGTAAAAATTAAAGCATTCTACAACAATACCAATAAAATCCGATATGTTATATTACCGGTTCCAAAACAACAGTACCCTCACCTAGTTTCAGAAATCCTCGACGCAAAGCACTCAAAAGGAGGCATTTCAGACAGGCAGGAGGCGATGGGCTCCACCGTCTCCGGAATCTCTCTCGACTTCACCAACGAACGGCAGGCGTCTCGGATCGCCTTTCGACGGTCACGCGAACTCATCTGAACGGATTTTTGTTAAATTTAACCACCAAAAAAGATTTTAAATATGAAAATTGGCTCTTTAACCAAGAAAGCGGTGGTAAAATCACGATTGGAGCAGCTTTATTACTCCTTTGGAGATCAGGCACACATAGTCGACTATACTTGCACAAATGAGGGGAGAGATACGGTAAGTGACATGGCGAAGGCGGGATTACGGTAATTACACTGTACACGGCGTGTCTGGGACACAAACTTCAAACTACACAACCTGGAGACTAGAATATTGTGGGAAATAGATCGATTTTCGAAATAGAACGCGGTTAGACGTGTCAAAATCAATCGATATCAACGGCGACGCGTGGTGACGTTGGGGTAGACGGAGTCGGGCAGCGTCTCGGGAATCACACGGCGGATCGGCATGGCGTGGAAGATCGTACGCGCCTGCTCCAGAAGAAACACGCCCAAGGTGGCGCGAGATACGGAGTCCCACTGACGCGTCGCGCCGTGCCACTCTCCGCCCTGGAAATTAACATTTTAGTGACGAAGACAGGGTTTGAAATGACGGGCCGGCCCGGGCCGAGGCCTTAGGTCGTTATCCTTAAAATTGGATAGCTCGATATGCGTAGTATGCCAAAACTGGCAATCTCAGCCCGCTCTGAGAGAAAAAAAACCGAAACCACGCGACAATCTAAAAAAAACGTAAAACCCAAGAGACCTTAACATTACTGAGGTTCTCCAGCCGGATGGCTTCGATGAACGCCGCCTCCCTGACGAAAGCCTCGTGGTCGGAGATGGTATGGCTGATCTCAAGAAGACCCACGCCCTGACCAGAGTTCCAGATGGCATTGATCCGGTTGAACTTCTCACTCGAATCCTGGAGAAAGTTAACAAAATATACAACTACTCGAATGAAAACTCACCAATTTTGGAGATTTAACGTCCCTCAGTCGTTTGGCGTCGATCAGATGGGCCAGGGGACGAGCCTAAAGAAGATAATATTGAGTGAAGATAGCTTCAAATTTCGAAATTTTAGGCGGACACTTTTCTATTTTAACCGAATAAAATTGGTTGGTTCATAGTTCGTTTCAACGTCACAATCGGCTGGATTGTGACAGCCAGCTGGTGGTTTGCCAAATTGCGAGAGGCGAGGCTCTATGAAGATCTAGTTGTGTAACAAACTTTGACAATCGGCTGGCACAATTTGCTCATTGCAAAAGTCGGCTAGAACTCTATATAATGATGAAGGCCAGCTGTCTGGTAGCTTTTTTTGCATTAAGCACCTCCATAACTAGCTCACGAGAATGGCCGGCCCGTGGGCCGAACCTAGAAAAATGTAGGCCCGGCCCGTTTCGGTCCACTTTCATAGTAATTCTATCACGTATATGAACTAATGCTAAGTTAGTAAAAATTAAGTGCCCCGACCAGGATCGAACTATGGTAGCGTGGGTGACAGTTTGACTGGTCCGAGTAGACGGGCCGAAGCGGGCCGGGACAAGGATTATTTCATCGGCCCGGCCCGTGAGAACTATTCCGTTAGCTGATCATCTGTCTCCTAAGAAAGTGTCAGTGAAGTCGCAAAGCTATGACAGCCGGCTGGTTTAAACAGTGACAGACGTGGTGATCAAATAATTTTTTGTACAGTTGGTTGGCGTTAGTTGGAGCAAATTGGTTCGATTTCGAACCAGCCGGCTGACACTTGGTTGTCTCTTAAGTAATTGTGACGTCAGCTACGGTAATTCCAACCACTCCACCGAAATCTGACAGTCGGCTGCCATAAAAGCAGCCGACTGTCACCTAGCCGCACATGCCCAGCCGATTGGTCCAAATACCGCCAACAGTTACAGTCGGCTGGCATTTGGAGTGAATCGGTCAGCCGCTGCGGGCCGCTCCGGAGACATTTAGAACCCTCACCTTTGTCCCTTTTCCCACGTAGAAAATGGCTTCAACAAACGACTTCAACGAGGGCTTGCGTTCGTCTCCAATCACCCTAGGATCCAGAAGAAGGTAAACGAAGGCAGTGACGCCCTTATTTTGGAAATCGGAGCGGATCTGAAAAACAGTATTTTTTTTAGCAAAAAAGGAGAACAATTTACCTGATCGTCGAGGGTTTGTCCCATTTTCTGGTCGAAATTCCCGCCAAAGGCCAGTTCCAACTGCCTGGAGTACTTCACGGTGTCTTTGACCACCAATTGATGGCTTTCCGAAGCCGCCAGCAGCTTCTTCTCGTACATGTGACGGGTCCTGAACAGAAAATTGTCAAAGTCACAAATTCTTTAACCGGACCGGCCCGGTTTCGGGTCATTAATCAACTAATTAACAACCTGGAACAAATGGGCCCCGCGTGGATTCCGTGTTTCTTCAACTCGGCGCGCAGTTCTCCCTCCTTCAGCCGGCGGATCCTCCTCAGTTTGCTCTCATCCACGTTTTGAGGAACCTTGGCGGTGCTGATTTGCAACTGCAATATGTATTTAAGAAGAGAAAAGAGACATTTAAAAGTTAAAAAAGGAAATCTCACCTGAGCCAGACGGCCTTCCAGCTCTTTGACATCGAAGCTATCCTCGACGGCGGTTAGGTAGGCGGACGAGTCGGCGGAAGACTGCTTGGGCTGGGGCTGAGCCTTCGGTTGGACACGATCTGAAAAGAAGACGGTTTGTACATACTTCAAAAAGGTATATCCACCGATTATTTCTGTTGAAGAGTTTGATCCGTAAATACAGAAACATAAAGCCCTGAAGCATATATTGTTATATACGTTTTCTTTTGGCATTAACACCAAGCATGGCAACGGGCCGGCCCGCTCCAAAATTTTTCACGGCCCGGCCCGACTCAACCGAAAATTTATGCCTTTTTTCAATGTAAAAATCAAAGAAAACGAAAAAAAATTTCGGGCCGGCCCGCTTCAAAATTTTTCTCGGCCCGGCCCGGCCCCAGATTTTGCCATGCTTGATTAACACGCTTGCGAAGGCATAACCCGGAGATCTATCAAATAATGTATCCCTCGTTAACTCTGAGGCCTTAAAATTGGGTAATTACGCGTAATTTCGGTAGTCTTAGGAAAGATAACACGAAGTGGGTTCCCCGATTTCTTGCACAATATCACAAAAGACACGCTAAATTCGTTGCCGCACTGATTTCAAACGAAATAGTAGTTTGTTGTAGGCTTCCAAATAAATATGTTTATCGCTTAATTTTGTTTTAAAACGAACTTATATTTGGCATTGCGGGCGTCCCACACCGCAACTAGAATGCGGGGATCGTGCAAAATGGACCCACAACGCTTCGCAGAGGTATATTTTGCGACAGCCCGCTCAAGTATAAAAACTTTGCAATACTTGCGGGGGGCACCCTCCTTTTACAAAAAAATGGGTAAACGTCAAGTTGCGGCATCCCCACCGCCGCGGCTCGACCCAACCTTTAAAAATTGGTTTTAAAAAAATTACCGTAAATGCGAATTGTGAGGCCCTTAGATTTCCCGTAAACCACCGATCCCCACTACGAATTCCTAGAAAATGGCCTTTCCGCAGAGACTTTTTCTAAAAATTTCATCCGCAGAGACTTGTTCTAAAAATAGTCTACTACAAGAGAAAGCTGCTATGGGATGTTTGGCTGCCAACATATCCTGAGTATCCTATGTTGAAGATAAAAGCATGATATCGCCGATTTCGTATGATTCACACAATTTTATGAGGAAAATGCAGGAGTCGATACCGTTTTCTGAAAGAATAAACTGTTGTAAAATCACCAAAATCAAAAAAGTTGCACTGTTTTTATACAAAGCCGCCCTTTAAATCCAATTTTCCACGATTTCTTATCAAAATCACTTACGTTTCACTTCCGGCGTGAGCGGAGGCGCCGTTGGCT
The DNA here is from genome assembly GCA_964057215.1 of Oscheius myriophilus. Lineage (NCBI taxonomy): Eukaryota > Metazoa > Nematoda > Chromadorea > Rhabditida > Rhabditidae > Oscheius > Oscheius myriophilus. The sequence goes on from OZ059902.1 coordinate 20,741,029, forward strand.
CCACCATCCTCCTCGGTCTGATGACCACCTTCCTCTTCGGCGTTTCCTGGTTCTGGATGAGCTTCGGAGCGGGAGGCGGTTTCGCAGCCGCCGCCGCCGGTAGTGGCTCCTGCCTCGTTCCCGGCTCGAAATCAGGAGTCTTGGATCTTCTGGGCGTCTTTGTCTTGGCTCTGGGGGTTCGTTCCAGGATATCCGGGGTCCTTGCTCGCCTCGGCTGTTGTTTTGCCTCTTTCTTCCTCTGCTCCTCCAACACGTCCTCCGGGATTTCTACAGCGGTTGAGCATTCCTAAAGACCTTTGTTTGTTAAGGTTAAAGCTTAAAAAACGACGTTAAGTCCCTAAACCACTTACAGAAATGCTCTTCGCCTCCTTGCGCATGATGACGGCGTAGGAACGACGAACACGGTTCTTCAGATCCCGGACGAAGGAGGAAGGCCTCTCTTCGGGCAGAATACCGGCCTGGCAGAGGAACAAACGACGGAGGACGCCTCGGCGGGCACGACGGTCCTTCTCCAAGTAACGAGTGAGGAATCTGAAAGACAATGATTGCAAAACACATAATTTTAAATTTTATACCCAGTAAAATGCGATATTTCCCGGGCCTGAGTATCTTATATTGCACGCTTTACTCTAGGAACAACATCAAAACATTGACACGTCGTTCCGAAGTACCTTTCGCACAAACTATAATATTTGTTGCTGCCAGCTGGCTTCCATAGTGGGAGTCGCTATCGAAGCCGATTGCCACAGAACACGAATTTGAATATTAAAATACATATTGTTCACTGCCAGCCGGCTATCACGACCAAGCATGGCAACGGGCCGGCCCACTCCATAATTTTTCACGGCCCGGTCCGGCCCGACTCAACCGAAAATTTATGCCTTTTTTCAATGTAAAAATCAAAGAAAACAAAAAAATTTTCGGACCGACCCGGCCTCAAATTTTGCCATGCTTGATCACGACCACCTGCACAACTCATGGATACCATAGTGACACTATAAATTTGACAGACGGCTGTCACAGGTAGGATTTTCATGATAGCAAACGCTTGTAGTACCAGATAGTTATTATATTCTTGCCAACATCCTAACGCCGCTAGCCAGCTGTCAAAAAAATTTGAATTTGATGTAGAACCATCTACGATTAGCCTATCGTCTGAACCCTCCTCTTTTCCAGCGCTGTTTGTTCACTACACTCCAATTAACATGCTATTTTTCCCAATATAACCCCTCCTCCCACCCCTCCCTCATCCCGTTCATCATGGCCCAGTCGGTTCCTCCCGGAGACATCGCCACGCAGCCCGGCTCGAAGATCGTCTTCAACGCGCCCTACGATGACAAGCACACCTACCACATCAAGGTTTCGTGTCTTCTTCGGCCTCTTTGAGCCTCCTTCTTCAGATCATCAACTCGTCGGCCCGCCGCATCGGATGGGCCATCAAGACGACCAACATGAAGCGCCTGGGCGTTGACCCCGGCTGCGGAGTGCTGGACCCCAAGGAGGCCATCCTGATGGCCGTCTCCTGCGACGCCTTCGCCTTCGGACAGGAGGACACCAACAACGACCGCATCACGGTCGAGTGGACCAACACTCCTGATGGCGCCGCCAAGCAGTTCAGGAGGGAGTGGTTCCAGGGAGACGGCATGGTCCGCAGGAAGAACCTCCCCATCGAGTACAACCCCTAGAGGGACCGACAGACAAATACGCGCAGAATAAATATTGTGTAAAAAGTCTTGTTTTAATGTATGTTGAACAAACGTTTTCCACCTTCTTGGTTCATTTCTTGAGTTTCAAACGTTTGGCGGGATCGCTACTGAAAAACGAGAGTTGCTGGATCGCTACCGAAAAACTACCAAGTTACTACGAAATCGCCAGTTAACCTGCAGTTTATTGAAAAAATTGTTTCCAGCAATTTACTCACTCTTTAGAGTTCCCTACAGCCATGATGATCGGCGTCCTCCCCAGGTCGTCCTTGGCCGTCACATCAGCGCCGAAATGAAGCAGCAGCTGGCAGATGGCCACGTTGTCGCATCCAGCCGCGACGTGGAGTGGCGTTAGTCCGTCCACAGACCTCTCCCTCGGATTACCACCTCTTCCTGGAATATATAAGGTTGAACAAGAGCAAAGGTAGCAGTAAAGACAAAACTTCCTTTCAGAATCAAACGAAAAATTTACATTCTACGAAAGATACTATCAGTTTGCCCATACGAGTACGACACTAAAAGCAATTGTTAAGCGAGTTTTGGCGCTTATAATCACAAGAAAGATTTAAGACGCCGTCTCTGTAAGACCCGAGCAACCCAATGACATTGGGAAAATGTGACAGTCTCAGAATTTCGCTAAAAATTTTCTTGCAGTGAATTCAATTTTAAGAAACATTCGGTTTTGGAGAAAACCGGAATTTCTAAAAAAAAAAAATTTAACATGTTTAGCTGAAAAACTCGAAAGTATAGCCGTCGCCAAACAGAAATCTATGAAAAAACCGCCTTTTCTCTGCGTCTTCCCCTTTCGCATGCTATTTACTTTTTCACGTTTCCGAGCAGATTTTAAGAGGATTTTCTAGGTTAAGGAGTAAGCTGTTAAGTGACCAAATAACGAAATTTTACGCTAGTTCGCTACCATACAATTAAGCCATAAGAACTAAAATAACTACAGCGCGTGAGACGGCATTAAGGTAAAGAATCCGCGATGAAGCCTTATTAAGGTAGTAAATAAGGCATTAAGCGCTTACCTAACATAGATCGGACCTCCTCCAAAGCCGCCGGCGTCCTGGAGCTGCACATGAGGTGCAGCCGGCTGGTGACAGGCGCCACTTCCGTCATCTGAACTGATTTATACACAAAAAAAGCAAAAAAATTATAAGATACGTAATTCGGGAGCGAAAGCAATAAAAAATTAACGAAAAAATAGAAATTTAATGTGTTATCACAAGGCGGAGAGAGATATGTGAAATGTAATACACCGGAGAGATCATAGATGAAAAGAAAAGCTTAAAGATACCCAGATATGACTTAGAGTTAGAAGATTGCACGGGGTAATTAGGGGCAATTAACTGCAATTAAGGGAGAGATTTTAAAGAGGAAAATGCGCGAGGTGTCAGTAGGGCAGGTGCCGACGACAGGGGCACACGCGGGTGGAATTAGGCGGAGGCACACTGGCACAGGAGAAGAGGAGGTCGTAGGACTGGAGAGAGCAGTTGAAAGGAGCGAAGACCGATGGAGTGGGAGAGGGAGATGTGCAGGAGGAGGAGCATCTGAAAGACTGGCATTTGTTTTACCAACTGTCAATGATTTGTCAACGGTTAACCTGTCAAGCCAGAGACCACGCCCCTTTCCCCTTAAATATGCATATGCCCCCTTTTTATCACTATTGTTTGGCCTTTTTGCTTATACTTGGTACTTAATAAATTATTCGGCGATTGGGAAAACTATGAGCATGATATTGAAGAATTGGGCTGGACGTTTCTAGGTGGTGCCATACATTGTCAAGCTAAGCCATGAGCTGCGGTTTGGCCGTCGCAAATGTGGTTATAGTCAAGTTTTGTTAAAGAAACGGATCTCCGCAAATCACCAAAAGTTGAGCTAATACAAGGGGCTGTCGTAAAAGGAACCTCCGCGGTGGGTTGCCCTAGAATGGTGGTACCTTTTTCTGGATTTGCTGAAAAAACGTTTCCCCGTACTACAGTATACGCTCAAATGACATAAACACCGCCTGGTACGATGAGTCACGACCGGCTACCGTGTAAACATTTTATTGCCAACCGGGTCTCAGAAAACCACCGTAAATTTCTGTTGCGGGGGTCGCGCCGAGCTGAATTTCTTAAATCACTCCACAAGTCACATGTTTATGTGGAGGGGGTTGCGCAAAACGGACCTAACAGGTAGCTGGTTCATGTAAGAACCAAGTGCAAACCTAGTTAAACATTACGATATGTGAAAGTGGAGCTCCGTATTTTAAGCCTTTTTCTGCTGAGAACGCGATAAGTAACCACAATTTTCGAACCTACTACAGTCGCAAAAGGTAACTCCAACTTTCCCTAGTAAAACCTTCTAAGTTCCAACGAGTGACAAAAAGGAAATGTTAGCCGCCGGGTGCCATAGAACCCATGCGTCAAGTTTAAAAGTAGTTATGCTTTAAAACCTAATCTGAACAAGCATACCCTAAATTGGTGGGTGCGGCTGGGTCCGGGCGGAGCCCCCCGAAAACCCCTCTCCTGACTCAGGGTCCCGATTTTCCCCGGCGCACCCCCCGCAGATCCTTACCCCAATTTAGGGTATGTGAACAAGCGTCAGGAAATGGCAAAAAGCGAAAGAAAACGGTGCAATTTCAAACACCAGTCTATTCTGGCAGCTGATAAGAGGTTGTTTGCACTTTTCGAATGCCCATTGTACAGAAGGTGGTCAACAGCAAAATAAAATGCCGTTCTTTTCAATTATGAATTGCATAATTACAAACTTTAAGTGTCCCGAGGGGTTCCAAGCATCAACGAAACCAAAATTCAGCGCAAAAGGTGATGCCGAGCGATCAAACTACAAACTTCTAGTCCACCACCGCTTCTATGGAACTACATGGACCAAAAAATATAACGACGAGAGGTTCCGCTAGTGGCGAAAAGCGCTGACCCGCCGTGATAGCGAGTGACTCACGTGGAGCCAGCTGGCTGTCTTAAATCGCGAGATTTTCTCCCATCTGCCCGCGGTATTTGCCAAGCGGCTGTCTCACCATGGTTTCACAACTAATTGCTCCAGATATTGTTAAACAACCAGATGGCTGGCACCAGAGACATGCGTTTTCAAATTTATCGGGGCGATTCGGGCTGGCTCGGCTTCTGATTTAACCACGTTTTTATTTAGCGCCAACAAATAAACACTCAAAAAAGCTACCCACTTTCTAAGCTGCTCCTCGGTGTTTACGAAGCGGAAGAACGACGGTTCACATATGAGTCCCTCTTTCTGGCACACCTGGTCGCAGGACCCCCAACCGCAGAAAGTCTGAAATAGCTTTACATTAACAACAAAAAACAATTTAAGAATACTGCTAACGAAAAATTACCTTTAACTCCTTCCTGGACGGGTATTTCGGCATGGCGGAGCAGAAATCCTGGTTGAGGACCATACTGTTCACCCTCAGAAGCATACCCAGAGGGGTGAATTCGTCAGGCACGTGGGGTTCAGCCTGAAAATGGAGCTGTCGGTAGTAAAAAGAGAGCCCATTGCCAAAAATGGCGTCAAATAGCTTCTAAAGCCACCTCGTTGTACCCGATTGTCGTAATAATCTTGCCATCAGCCTAATGCGGTCAGCCACAAAAATTTGAATTCGTTCTAGAACCATCCAGGATTAGCCTATCGTCTGAACATCCACTTTTCCAGCGCTGTTTGTTCATTACACCCCAATTAACATACAAATTGTTTCCAATAAAACCCCTCCTCCCACCCCTCCCTCATCCCGTTCATCATGGCCCAGTCGGTTCCTCCCGGAGACATCGCCACGCAGCCCGGCTCGAAGATCGTCTTCAACGCGCCCTACGATGACAAGCACACCTACCACATCAAGGTTTCGTGTCTTCTTCGGCCTCTTTGAGCCTCCTTCTTCAGATCATCAACTCGTCGGCCCGCCGCATCGGATGGGCCATCAAGACGACCAACATGAAGCGCCTGGGCGTTGACCCCGGCTGCGGAGTGCTGGACCCCAAGGAGGCCATCCTGATGGCCGTCTCCTGCGACGCCTTCGCCTTCGGACAGGAGGACACCAACAACGACCGCATCACGGTCGAGTGGACCAACACTCCTGATGGCGCCGCCAAGCAGTTCAGGAGGGAGTGGTTCCAGGGAGACGGCATGGTCCGCAGGAAGAACCTCCCCATCGAGTACAACCCTTAGGGTGATAAAACAACAAGTAAATGACGGCCAAATAATGTGTGTTTGTTTGTTTTTTATTGTTGGGCGGGGGGGGGGGGGTTCTTTTTGTCATCTTGCTGTATTCCTGCTTGTTTCATAGTCGGTCATCTTCTTGTCATATTGAAAAGGGTTTCCTAGTATACTTGTTGGCCAAGCTGACTTGGCTGCGTGCATAGCCTCACTCACTAGTCAGTATCCTATATTGCACGCACAGCCAACATTATAAATGAACAATCGCCCGTAGATTCGGTAGAGGGGGTCGCGCCGAGCCTAATTTCCTATTTGGGACTCTCGCCACACGTCTCATTTGTATAGTGGCGGGTCGCGCAAAACGGACCACAAAGCCTGTTCATGTATGCCAACATCAAAACATTGGAACGTACTCATGCAGTACTTTGGCACCAAGTATATATTCTAACCACATGATGGTTTGGCGCACCGCATTCCGCTAAAACGGGTTGCCTGGAGCATGGCGAAAGTCATTTCAACTGAAACGGTGCGAAATACATTCGGTTCATTTCCAAGTTCGAAAAGGCACTGATTTGGTTCAATTTCCGCTTATCACCTACCCCGAGATTCTCCCGTGCCGGGCCATTTGGAAAATTTTGGTCGGGCCGGCCCGTTTACCTTGGACCACCCAGTCAGATTGCCACCCACACGACCAGGGTTCGATCCCGGTCGGTGACATTCTTTTTTGTACAACTAATATTGACTTAAATGTTAGTAACAAACAGTATTAAAGGGATAGTCAAGCGGGTTTTACAACATTGGCTCAATTAAGAGAGAAAAAATCGCTGATCATGAAAATGTATATGACTTTCGGTCGAAAATATACCGTTTTCGAGAAAATGCGCTTCAAAGTCGTCAAAAACGGGTTTCCGTCTACAGATTTGTAGACGGGCAGTACGCCCTGAGTGTCCGACATTTACAAGGCATGCTAATGAACCAAATTTCATTCAAATTAGCTGAGAGAGCGCTGGAAACGAGGAGGGTGCGAGACAATTTAGCATACTTGATTCGCATAATTTCCGACCGTATACGATCGTAAATGAAATGAAAAGCCTCCTTACTGGCCCTTTAAGCTATGTAAAACGGTTAAAAAATCTTGTGCCGATTTATACACAAATTAAAGTTTCGATTTTTATAAACGGGCCGGTCCGGGCCGCCCAAAAAAGCTCGCTCGACGGCCCGTCATTTGATACCGCGACCTACCCCAATGGAAAAGGCCTTTTCCACCGCGTCCAGCAGCTCCTCTTCCTTGTGAACATCGACGGTGTAGGAGTAAGGAGAACCCACCGTCTCCATGTAGGGGCACTGGCTGCTCCACTGGAAACGCCAAGGATACTGTACAATCGGGGCACACTTACCATGCGAAGAGTCGGTTTCTCGGCCAAAAAGGGGGTGTTTATCCGGGAATGCGGGGGGTTGAACTGGGCGTTGATGAACACAGCGCCATTTGCCACTGCTTCCAGAGGGGCTGGTCCTAAAATCGGGGCATTTAAAGGACTGTACACTTAAACAGAAAAAATAGATGAATTTTGTGGGAAAACACAGGAAATTAAAGAAATAGTCACCTTCTAGAGGGAAACCGAGGCCTATGAACGCGCCGACGGACTTTAGAAGAGAGGAGACGTTGCTCTGGCCGAGGAAGCCATGGTTCACCACACCTTCGAAAAGTGGATTGTCCGGATTGGCATCAGCCACGGTGGCGTGAATCTGAAGAAAAAAGAATAATTATAACAGATGAATTTTTGGACACAAAATGGGAAAGTAGAAAATGTATACCTAGGATATGAATAGACAACCGGCTTTATATAGAATCGCTTGTTTCATGCCTTTATGTAAACGAAGAGTTGAATTTTTAAGCATGCTTTGACAAATTTGAACACAAAGCGATGCAAACAGGCTTTTCCATTGACCTTAGCAGATTGTCCATTGCAGATCCGGCCGAGTAATTAACCCAAATAATAAACACTTTCGCTTTTAATGCTGGAAAACCAACCCCTGCGCTTTCCTAGGCCAGGCCGTGAGAACCCCGCGGTGTCATTAGTTTGTGTAACTACATGGGAAATGCAGTTACACAAGTTAATGACACCATAGTGTTCTCACCTACCTGGCCGAGAAAGTACACGATTCATGGCTACGCAATTTGAAAGTTGCATTTGGCTGCCGACACTTTCGCGAGCATAGGTGGGCGCGGCTTCCCCCGGAGTGAGGGGTTTTTGAGAATTTGGTTGTGGGAAAGGGAGTTTTGCCAAGATGAAACCATCGGAATATCGGAACTTTGCTTTTTCAACCCATCAATTCTTGGTAGGCTAGGATCCTTTTTATTTTAAAACGCGTTTGAAAAGGTATGAATTCAAGGATATTTCATGTTTCAAGGCAGATTTTGTTTCAAAGCGGACGGATAAGAACCAGACCGGGATCGAACCCTGGTGGTGTGGGTCTCAATCTAACTGGATGGTCCAGGGAAAACGGGCCGGGCCGACAAAAATGTTACAAATGGCCCGCCCAAATTTTTCTCAAAAAAAAAAAAGGAGGATGTCTACGTTGCCATAATGCCGCCCCGTTGACCCTTGTTACCACCTGGCTGGCTGGCAATACAGTATAAAACCGGAAAATACGGCTTGCAATACAAATGTAAGCGCGAAAAGGTTATACCACAAAAGTATAGACCACGACTTGCCAGCTCGCTTCCCTATACTTCGTGAGTGGACTGCGGCATTTCGTGCCAGCCAATAAAAATGATGTTGAGGGGAATTTGGTAAACTTAAAAAAGTGAGTCCAACCTCATATCCATTCTTCTTCAGCGTCGCCATGACATCTTCGAACCCCTTCCACATGTACTGCAGCTTGCCGTAGATCAACACCGCCTTCTTGCTTTTTCTGTCGAAAATAGGTGGAATGGCGTCGCTTTGGACCACAAATCTGAAAATTTGCATTTCAAAATTGTAAATAAATAGCCATGGCAACCTTCGGGCTGGCCAGCTTTTCACAAAGGAACTCACCCGAGGAAGGAATTATCAGAGGTGTGGGGGTAGAATGTCCAGTACTGCTGCAGTCTCAATGCGTGACCACCCCAGGGGTTCTTTTTTCCTCCTAAAAAAAAGATGTTACCAAACATAACGAATCCGGGCCGGCCTGAAAGAAACAAGGGCCAATCGGGCCGGGCCGACGTAACCGCGGCCCGGATTGCAACCCAGCTGTCAGAAAGTAAACCAACCGAATTCCGTCTTGTGCGCCAGGAAGTAGGACCTCGTGTTGAATTCTGCATGCGTCCCGAAACTGTCGACAAGACGGAGCTTGCATCTGCAATTTTTAATTGTAAAAAAAATGAAATTTTAACAGAAAATAGCTTTTCCGTTGTAAGAAAGAAAACCCCTCACTTGTGTGCTGCGGCGAATCCCTTCTCCTTTCGGAAGCCCCGGATGAAGCCCATGATGTCGGTGATTATGAGATCCAGGTGGCCTTCGCCGGGACACGAGGGAGATGGCAAGAAGGCTTCGATGTTCCTGGAAAGAAGAATATTTTAAGTAGCAAATTCTAGTTCAATAAACGGATATTTTCTTCTTTTTTTTTAAATGAAACAAAAAAAGGTAAACCCACTTTTTGAACGACCACTTTTGCGTAGTGATGTAGAGTTTGTGTCCCAAAATGTGAAGGGTTGCCAGCAGATCCGACCATTGGACCAGTTCTCCGAGCGGACCTCCCGATGACGACTTGGACCCGAAATTTATCTTCGTCTCGCTCATCAGAAAGCCGAGGTGGACGAAAATCTGCAAGAAATGAGTTTGAACACCAAAAAAATTGATGATTTTCGGCCAAAAATCATCAAATTCCAGCTTCAAACCTACCGTTTTCCGGCGGTAGTTGTGAAACTGGCGCGGATGGAGGGCTCTAGCCTTCTCCAAGGCTTCTACCCAAGCTGGCCATAGTTTGGTTATCCGTTGTTTGATGAAGGCGTAGTTGGCCGGAGTGTCGTTGAACAACTCGAAGAGAGCCTCCAGGGACGGTGGGTTCTGGAAAAATGTACATTTTTACCACAAAATGAGAAAGATATTTGTATCTTTCTCATTTTGTGGTAAAAATGTACATTAGTGATGAGAATGTTAGCGATATTTTATACGCATAATACGTAACTAAAAACTCGCCATGGGAACCACCGAACCAGCCCTTTAAGGAATTGAGTACGTTTCACATGTTTATCAATTCAATTCCGGGAAATTCAAAATATTATACTCGATAAGAAAAGAGAAATTAATTCTATCAAGTCTAAAATCTGATTACCGAAAATATTACCCTTCACTGATTAAAACTCGTTGTGGGACCCTTGTATTGAGTAACGCTAACGGGGGACCGATTCGGTGGCTCAGCTAATGCTATAGGACTCTATAGTGCTCAAAATTATCAAATCGAAACTCGCCATCTCTCAAAGAACTCCAGCTGCCAAAAAACCGGCATGTGCACTTTGTCAACCAACCAGAAAAAAATGTGTTATAGGTCACATGTGTCCCGCCACGAATAGCAATGACAAAGAGTCAATGCACGAATAGCAATGAATACGCGTTTTTGGCAAGTCACCACCGCTTATCGTGGCGAAACTCTTTGTCGAAATGCTGGAAACGGGGTGGTGGGGTTTGGCAAAAGTCCCGCTCTGTTTTCGAAGTGATCTGAGTTACCAGAAAGAAAGGCCGTGAAGCTCCTTTTTTAATAAAATGGGATTGAATAAGCAGTACGGTCTCGCAGCAACCATTCGCAATTGGTATCGTAAACCATGCGTTCTCGTTGAACATTCTGTGCACACGATAGTAAAGTCAACGACGACGTGGGTTACACCAAGGGACACTCGTTAAGCTAAAGGCGAGCACAGTGAGTGCCCACTTCGGCCAGCTCTAAAAGCAAAAAAAACAACTTAGAAGAGAAGCAAAACGTTCTAACGACAGTGCTTATAATTTTTTATAAACATCAACTTAAAACTGAACTTAAATTCCCCATAAGATATACCGACCGGAATCGAACCCTGGTTGTGTGGTTTATGATCTTGCAAGTCAAGGTAGAGGGAAAAGTCCAAAATAACTATTTATAAAACTGATATTTCACAATTCCTACCTCAAATTTCTCCGGTTTCACCTGTCTAACCGTGGGACAGTGGTGTTCAACCTCTGAGAGGTATATCCTTTGGGAGCACTGCTCTCCGGTGACGCCGTGCTGGGCGAAACAAGTTTCTTCGGTCCAGTGGTCCTTCAGCCATTCCAGCTTACTCCGACAGTTTGGAAACGCAATCTCCGCTTCAGGAGACAAAAAGGAACAGTCGATGCCAGTCAGATCCTCTAAAACACAAAAAAAACTAAATAAAACAGACAAAATCCTACCTGTTCCATTACTTCTACCTGTGGGAGGTTGGATTTCCTCACTCCTATAATTCTGATCGAATTTTTCTGCACTCTGAATCAATATTTAAACAATAAATATAATAAAATACTTACATAATTTGCCGGGATGTTATAATAGAGCCATAGACTAGGAACGCTAGATAATAAAGCTATGAGAGTAAGCCAGCGACAAACTCGAAGGACCCGCATCTACATAACGACCTGAAATAGCATATTAAAATATATTCTATTAAAAAAGTCCTTTAAAAATACAAAAAGAACAAAATAAACGACCAAATAATAAAAATATAAAAATCCGGCAATTCAAAATTGCCATCGCGAAGCGCGCGCTAATCGTAATTTAATTAAAGGACTGCCCCGCACTGTAGGTTTGGACCTTTGCCAAATTCCCAGACCAATCGATAATCCCTTAAATCTGCCTCTAAAAATTTTAAAATTTGACATTTCCCGCTAAAGTTTACTTGGTTTTTTCGTTTTTTCTATACGACAGCTAAATATTGGGATTTCCAATGTATTTTCTTTCGAGTCCAACTGGATTTCTTCATTTTCTTCTGCTAATTTATCCAATCAAGCGTGCATTTGCAGAATGTACCTTTCCTGAGTCGACAGTTTTATGAAAACGCCGATCGACCGTTGGAAAAATGCAAGATGGGACTAATGGACAAGCCGTGGCGACCGGAGAACCGTAAGTTTTATGATTTTAACCCAGATTTATTGGTTTTAAAGTGGTTTATTCATTTAGTTTATGTATTTCCAGTATTTTCAGGACGGAATGGGTCGAAATCATCGAGCCCCAGTCGAAGGACCCAATGTACGCCAATTTGGTGTCCGGTCACTGCTCCTGGGAACCGCCCGTAGGTGCCACTGTGTAAGTTTTGAGCCATTTTATGTCGTTTTAGACCTTTAAGTCCATAAATTTGGCATTTAAAGCAGATAAAACTGCTCTATTGACATTATTTCAGCAAGAGGGCTCATGAGAACCAGTGGTGGGAGTTGTTCGACTCGAAATCCAACCGTTTCTACTACTACAACTCGTCGACGCTTAAAACCATATGGCAGCGTCCCCAAGGCCCCTCGGTGGACATCATCCCTCTGGCCAAACTACAAACTCTAAAGGAAAATACGGAGTGCGCAGAACACGCGAGGGTGAGTTCTTTATCTTCATTTTTGTTATTCTTTGGGGTAAAAAAGGTTTAAAATCGCTTTTTGACATTAAAAAGCCGCTTTTTGCACAGAAATTTCGAAAATTCCAGGTACGAAGAACGTGCGAAACGCAGACGTCGCCGAGTGTCAGGAGAGCGAATCGAGTGATGGCGCAGAACATTTCCCCGTCGGCTGGCATCGTCTACAGCCGGGCCGAGAGCAGCTCCACGCTCAACAAGGCCAGAGCCATGCAGCAGTCTTTCGATGTGAGTATTATTTGTTATTTTTATGGCTCTTTTAGATTTTTATTAGTATTATTAATAAAATGGGTTTTGTTTAAATAAATTTTGTACAAAGTTTACGCGTTCCGGTGCGCTGAAGAAACTATCCGACTGATTTGTAAGGCGTTACTCGCTAAAACTATTGGCAGATTTGGCTGCGTTCACCGCCCAATATAGTATCCTCTAAATTTTGGCACGCTGACGAAGTACTTTTGAGATCAACGGGAAATTTTTAAAATGCGAAACGTCTGGTTACTTCTTAATCACTTATTTAAAAGTTTCATATTTTAGACGTAAATTTGGAACATTTAAGTGTTTTTAGTTCAAAATCTGCCAAGCTTTCTTCCTTTTTGTTAAAATACTGCTACCAGCCAGTTGGTACCAAAATACGTGTTTTTGTAAGCAAAGCCTCTTTATTTGCATGAAATGACTAATAATTTCAAATTTGGCATTTGAATCGGAAATATCGACTCTTTCCAATCCCCAATCCCCACTTTTGACTAATTCGGCTCGTTGAACCCCTCCTCTTCATTCTGTTTCGAATGTTTCCCCATCCACACAAAGCAACAAATTTACTATGAAAAACTTTATTGTAACATTTAGAATGTTACATAAATATCTTATACGGCTTTCAATTAGATCTTCGGGGTAGGGGGCTGATTATCGTAGCTGTATCCGGAGATGTCGAGGAGCCGCCTGTAGACACGGACCGAGGGGATGGACTGAGCGCGGCCGATCCTCTGAATCTGCATCTCCTCCCTCTCCGCCGCGATCCTCGCCGCTTCAGCCAGGGCAGCCTCCTTGGCCTTCTTCCTCAGCTCCTTCTGTTCCTTCTTCAGGGCTCTCTCCGCCTTGCGAGCAGCCTTCGCAGCCGCCTTCTCCCTCTCTTGCTCAGCCGCAGCCTCGGCCTGCTGCTGGTTCCAGCGATCCTCCCACATCTTCTTCGGCCTGGGGTACATCTCCTTGATCTTGATGCAGGGGATGCGGACGGTGGTTGGAGCAGCGGTCGTCGCCTTGGCAGGCTTCGACTGAAAACAATTGATCAGAAAAAGTTCAAGGAACGGAATAAAAGAAGCTCAAAGTTGTGGAAAAGAAGATAACCTGTTTCTGAGACTTCTGAGAAGACTTCTGGGAAGAAGAACTCGCAGTTGACGTCTTCTTGGCGGAGACCTGGACAAGCTTCGGAGCGAGGGAGAGGGCCTTCGGAGGACAGCCACGGCGCTTCTTCACAACAGCCACAACTTTGACATCGTCGGGGACGACATCAGGAGAGCTCATGACGATAGAAGAAAGGGAATGGAAAAATGTGCTGGCGACGGGTTTATATTATCAAAAAACACATGCTAATTTGGTTAGTACACGACTGCTTAACTTCATTTGCATGTTATCTAATTTTATGCAAATTTTCACAGACGATGGAAACTTTTGCAACGGAAAGTTTCAATTTCAGTACAATAATAGCATTTCGGCTGATACAGTAGCCAACTGGGTGTCTTCAGGGTTTAAAAATATCATTATGTCCAGGCTGGGGCCAATACGTCCTGCCAGTCGGCTGTCACGTTATGAATCTGCTGCCAGCTCGCTGTCTCTGTTTCTCTCTCTCTCTCTCTCACTCTCACTCTCACTCTCACTCTCTCTCTCTCTCTCTCTCTCTCTCTCTCTATCCCTTCCTACACCCGGAACGGCCGGTTTTTCCCAATTGCCCTGGACCACTTAGTCAAACGGTTACCCAAACGAGCAGGGTTCTATCCCGGTCGCGAAACTTCCTTTTTGCACAACTAATATTGACTTTTAGCTAAATAGCAAACACCTTTTGCTTATTTACAGCATTAAAAACTACTTCTATCGATTTATGCGAAATTTAAAATTTAGTTTTACATACACGGGCCGGCCCGTAATTTGAAAATGCTTTTGAGGAATGCATGGTGAATAACGAAAATTGTTTGGGCCGCAGCGCGCGGCCGTGACGAGTACGACTGAAACATAAGTCCTTCGGGCTTTGACATTTGTTTATTTAAACACTTTTAGACATTGAGTACAGGATGGAATCGAACGAATAATAATTCTAGTTGTTGCCAAAATGCGTCGTCACAATGTGGCAAAGTTTTAATGTTGTTTTTATCGTGTTGCATCGAATATTGATACTCAGGATGTATACGCAGCCAAATCGGCCTAAACGTTGACGAGAAGTATATTAAAGTGCAGTTTTTGGATGCTATTTTCGGAAAGCATAAGGAGGATTTTTTTTTGGCTATCCTTCTTGTAGTAGCGAGCAAATGGTATTTTCACAACGGTATGGTTCGTGCCAAAATTATTTCGGAACAACGTGCCTATGTTTTGATGTTGTGCCTTATGTAGAGCGTGGCAATATAGGATACTCAGTCCTTTTACGCAGCCAAATTGGCCAAAGTAGATTTGGCGAGGAGTATAAATCGTTGGTGCGTCCCGACTACGACAAAATGCAACCAGGAGGCCTAACCGGAGTTTCTTTCAAATGACGTTCCTATCCTCAACTTTTAGACCATAAAGTTTGGTAACTACCCTTAACTTTGGGACTCTTCCCGAAGTTGTAACCGGAATAAACCAAAGTATCCCCTAACCACCCTTAACAATCGGGCATTCTTAAAGGGCCCGTAAGGGGCCTTTTCTGATTGGAAATGGAAGGCATGCTAATCGAGCCATTTCAATTGAAATAATTTTTCCGAACACCGCTCCAGACTACGGCCGTGCGCAAAATGCTTGGCAAGGCTTCATTAGCATGCGATTCTGAAAAGGCCCCTTACGAGCCCTTTAATGTCCACCAAGAAAACTAGAAAACACAGAACAGGATCAAAACATTCCATTTATGACGGGCGACATTTATTCGATGAGCTCCCTCTAGGGGTTGTACTCGATGGGGAGGTTCTTCCTGCGGACCATGCCGTCTCCCTGGAACCACTCCCTCCTGAGCTGCTTGGCGGCGCCATCAGGAGTGTTGGTCCACTCGACCGTGATGCGGTCGTTGTTGGTGTCCTCCTGTCCGAAGGCGAAGGCGTCGCAGGAGACGGCCATCAGGATGGCCTCCTTGGGGTCCAGCACTCCGCAGCCGGGGTCAACGCCCAGGCGCTTCATGTTGGTCGTCTTGATGGCCCATCCGATGCGGCGGGCCGACGAGTTGATGATCTGAAGAAGGAGGCTCAAAGAGGCCGAAGAAGACACGAAACCTTGATGTGGTAGGTGTGCTTGTCATCGTAGGGCGCGTTGAAGACGATCTTCGAGCCGGGCTGTGTGGCGATGTCTCCGGGAGGAACCGACTGAGCCATGATGAACGGGATGGGGAAGGGGTGTGGACAGGGGTTATATTGGGAACAATTTGTATGTTAATTGGGGTGTACTGAACAAACAGCGCTGGAAAAGTGGAGGTTCAGACGATAATCTAATCGTAGATGGTTCTAGATCAAATTGCAATTTTTGTGGTCCAACTCATCTATTTGAAACCAGTGTAGTGAACAGAAGAAAGCAGAAACATAAGACATTCGATGCCAGTTTATGGACTTTTGACACCAAAATACCTATTTTTCCACCTAATAACCTCATTTTTCCAGATGATGTCCCTCGACGACCCCAGTGAGTGTGGTTCCCTCGTGGACGGCGAGGATATGCGCTACCAGGCCCGATTGCCTCCCTTCCCCACGTCGAGTAGTGTCTTCTCCCCATCGATCGACTCATTAGGAGCCAAGTCATCTAGGTATGGTTGTTTTAGCATTATTTTATTTTTGTTTTTTTTTTCAGGTCAAATAGTCCTTCCACCCAGAAACGGCCGACTCTTACGCCTTCGGCGACAATGAAGTCAAAGTCATCTACCAGTGGAGTTGGAGGTAAGAACCAACCGCCTGGCAAAAAAAATGTCCAAAAGTGTCAGCCGACTGGCAGAACTCTAAATCTGGCAGCCGGCTGGTAATATGGCAACTTTTTGAACTGACAGATGGTTCGCTACTACGTCGCTACTCATCTTTTAATGATTTTGTTTTTCTGCGGCTGGTAATAATACATTTCTTTCTATAGCCAGCCGATTGACTCTAAAATGCTGCCAGACTAACTGAGAAATTTGCTGACTAGCTTTTACTGTGTGACAACCGGCTGGCGACGGTGAGCTTCGCTTTTTAGCAGCAATTTTGCCTAAGAGGTTAGCTGTCATTGAGATCTCACTCATGACAGCTAGGTGGTAATAATGCAACTCTTTAATTTGACAACTGTCCAACGGCCCGTTGGGTTTCAAGTCGTAAAACTGTGCCAGCAGCTGGCTGGCTGCAAGTAGTTTGATTGCGATTATCTGCTACCAATACATCTTTCTGCCAACTGGTTGGTACAAAATAATTCCAGTTGGCAGCATTTACATGTATTTTACAATCCTAAGGTGGTCCGTGTGTCAAAAGTGTGATGTTATTACTTCTTCAACTTTATTTTTCTGTTTCAGGTTGGTCCAAAGACGCACCGAAGGTCCCGCTCTCTGCCCCTGACAACAAGGCGCTGAAGAAGGACTCTCCCGCTCTTTTCAAGATCATCCAGAGCTACATGGGTGACAGGAAGTCAACAAAAGAGAAAGATCAGGTAATTTCACTGTTTCTCTCTCTTTCCCTATCTCTATCTCTATCTCTCGCTCTCTCTCTCTCTAACCTCCCTTCTTTAAGTTGGCTCTAAATCTCTGCGACTACTGCCACAATCGGTCGGACTGCGCCGGCGAGGCCGTGGCCATTCTGATACAACAGCTCACGGATAACGAGAAAATCGAGAGCATAAAGTGAGAAATCCTTCAGTTTTCCAGAGCTTTATTCGATTTGCCAGAGCTTTATTTTGTTCTTTTTCCAGATTAGGATGGGAGTTATTGGCCATTCTACTCGTATTTGTCACCGTGAACGAGGAAGCCACGGCTAAAGCGTCGGATTTTCTAGGCAGACACTCGGATAAGATCTTCGATTTGCCAGAGGTGGGAATTTTTACTGTAATTTCGAGAAAATTGTGTGTGGGGGGGATTTAGTTAACTGTAGGAAAGCACTAAGCTGCAGAATGTGGAATTGAATCTGAATCTCTCAATTTCTCACCTAGACTCAACTAGAGCTTTAAACATCGCGGAAAAACAACAAAAACTGGGAACTTCAGGCCGCGCTGAGCGAAAACTGGGAACCCCAGGCCGCACTGAACCAGTTTTTCAATTCGCCGTTTCTGTTCAGCGCGGCCTGATGTTTACAGTTTTTGTTCAATGTGGCCTGATTTGCTATAAACGCGGCCTAAGGTTTCCAATTTTTGTTTTGCGCGACCTGAGATTACCATTTCCGACCAGTTTCGATTCTTCATCTTTTTCCTTTCAGATTCCCATTTCTCGCTACGCCCTGCAGTGCTCAAAGCGCCTATGTAAAAACAACACCATGCCGAAGCAGAAGGCCTCAATTCCACTGATTCACGAGGCCAGGGTCAGTTTGTTTGTAAGATTTTTGTTATTTTGTTTCGTTTCAGGCCCACATTTTCCACCCGCCGCAGTTCGGAGCCAGTTTGGATGAATTAATGGATATGCAGCATCCACATTACCCGAATATGCTGTTGCCCTGGGTGGAAACGACGCTTATTCGACTACTGTACTCGTCTGGAGTCAAAAAGACTGAAGGAGTGTTTAGGTAAGGTCATCAAGACCCCTTCTGTTGTATTCAACAGGACAAGCAGGAACGTCAAAACGCGGCCTGAGGCTATCTTGACTCATTTCATTGCGACCTGAGCTTGCCTTGATTTTCTAAAAACAAAAGCGAACGGAGGATATCTTTAATTGCCTTTTACGTTCAGCATGACCTGTGGATGCCAGAGCGCGGCCTGAGGTTGTCAGTGTTAAATATGGGCGGCCTAAGGTTCCCAGTTCGAACTGCGCGGCCCGAGGCTGCCGGTCTTCGCTCAATGCGACCGAGATTGCCAGTTTTCCATCAGTGTTGCCGGAATCTGTCAGTTATATAAGCGGGGCCTGAGGTTGCCAGTTTTCTATCAGTACGGCTTAGGATCTCCAGGATTATAATAAAAGTGGCCTGCGGCTACCCACACCAAGCGGTGTTTCATTACCTTGACTTGCACAGGAGCGGCCTGAGTCTGCCTTAATTCACTCATAAGCGCCTACTCACTGAAAGCGGCCAGTCTGTCGTAATTCACTCAAAAGCGGCCTAAGTCTGCTTTGATTAACTAAAAGGGGGCGCCTTTATTCACATAAACGTGGCCTGATTCACTTGGATGCGGCCTGTGGCTGCCTTGTTTCCCTCAAATCTGTGTTCTTCATTTGAAGAAAAATATCTTTAAAAGAACCTGATAGTCCCCCTTTTAACGAAAAGTGTAACTTTCCATATTCAGGGTTGCCGCGGATCCGGACCAGCTGGCAACAGCACGAGCACGGCTGGACCAGTGGGTGCAGCCGGTTGTCAACGAAGCCCACGTGGCAGCAGGTCTTCTGAAGCAGTGGCTCCGACTCCTCCCCACTCCTCTGATCCCTCCGGCGCTCTACCCAAGGGCTCTGGCCGCCTGCGAGTCCCCCGTTGATGCCCTCAGGGTAGTGGACCTCCTGCCGGACCTCAATCGATTGGTCCTTGCACGACTGATAGCTCTTCTTCAGGTGAGGTTTTCATACTAACACTTGTTTTTTCTCAATTTACGACGGCATTTTTCTCAAACGACCACCTTTCACGTGCGAAATTTAAAGGACTAATTCAGGACCTGTCTCAAGAGGAAGTCGTACAGTACACCAAAATGGACGTCTCCAACCTGTCCATGGTCATTGCCCCCAACGTCTTAAGGTTTGTTTGTTTGTTTGCTATTTTTTTAGTCTCTTTTGGGGTCGCGAAAACGACCGCTGCCGTTGATCTGGAGACCGACCGCCAAGCGGTCCTACCATGGCCGCATCGAGGTCTATGTTTGTGTAGCGGTTTGCTAGTGCGATACTTCAAACTAAGGCCGCCTTTTTGCTGTCAACCACTGCGGCCTTTAAAACTATGGCCGCCTCGTTCTAACTGGCCGCTTTGGTAACATTTAAACTTACGGCCTATTCTGTCATTTACCGCTTGATTGTTCTAGAGCCGCTTTGTTTTGTTACTGGCGGTTTTTCGGTTCCTAAACGTAAGGCCGCCTCTTTTTGGATTTGACCGATTTGCGGTCCTCCACAATCTTCTGCCACATCGCGGTGTTGACTTCTTAAGCTTAAATTTTTTGTTAGCATGTGCCGCATTGCGGCCTTGAAAACCTTTAGCCTTTGTATAACCGTTTTGGGCCGTTTCTGAACAATGGGGGCCTTTTTCTGGCTTCGATGGATCGTTTATCGTCATTGAAATCTCTCGTCGTTGGCTTGTGGCGCATCGAGGCTTAAGTTCTCTTTTGTGACATGCACCGTATCGCGCCCTAAGGTCTATTCGGGGACGTGTACCGTGGAGCGGCCTAAGGTTTATTTGTGGCATGTACCGCATCGCGGCCCTCCCCAGAAGCTAACCCCGTCCTATCCGAATAGCGGTATCGTGACATCCAGCCAAAGGCCGCTTTTTGTTAGTTTGTGCCGCATCGCGGCAAGCAAAACCTACCGCAGCATTATTGCACAATTTCTACGTACTTTCCGTGCCGCTTCTGGACAATACAGTCGTTTTTTTCTCCATTGGATTGACCGATTGTCGTTATTGAACTCTTTTCTATGGGGTGGATCGCATTGCGGTCTTCCAGAACCTTAACCCGTCCTAATCGTTCATGATTGGCCGCTTGCCGCCCTATAACATAAGGCCGCTTGTCCTCTTTAAACATAAGACCGCTTGTCACTCTTATACATTAGGTGCTCCTTAAATCTTTGTTCTTTGTGCCGCATTGCGGCCCTCCGTAACCTAAGCCAACTCTACTCTGCCTTGTTTCAGATGCGAAAGTGAGGACCCTCGCGTCATTTTCGAGAACACTCGTCGCGAGATGGCCTTTATCAAGATTCTGGTTGTGAACTACGACACTGCCTTTATCGCCAACATAAACTAGTCACATTTTGGGTGTCATTCGCGCGCCGCTTGGCGGTCCGCGCGGCCTTCGCCCCCTCCCTCCTCTTTCCCTAGTGCTAATTCTTACCTAATAGTGTCTACGGTTGTTCGCCTTCAGTTCACCCCAGGTAATCTCTCCCACTTGTCTCTATGCACCTCTTCTCTTTAATGTACATATACATTCTATTAAATAATAGTAAACGATTCATCCAGTTCATTGTTGCTGATTATTACTGATTTCGTGTAATTTCTCAGTTTACCTGTGTTACTTTTGTGCGTTTTGGTGAGAAGTCCGGCTAAAACGGATAATTTAAGGCGGAATGGGTGACATCGAAGATTTCGAGGGTCTCGCACCCACCCCGAAGCTTCCCAAGGAAGGTATCAGTGTGAAAATCAGGTGAGAAAAGGATTCTACCAGCCGAGTGTCTCGAAAGTTGTGAAAACCGGCTGTCAGGAATATTTTTGTCAGCTTTTTTATGTATTCGGTGTCGCAGTGTGAAAATGGTGGCTTTTTTCCCTACGTTTTCCACGATAAGTTCCAACCAGCTGTCTTGAAGGGGGTGCCAGCCGGCTGTCAGGAATAGTTCCAATTTTGCGTTTAATCGTTGTCAAAATGTTGTTTCGGTTGCAGCCGAATGTTAAAACCGCCTTGGAAATACGACTATGGCATCAGCGATGCCACGTACTTCAAGAATTGGCATAAATAGAGTGTCTGGCCATTCAAATGTCACTGTAAAGGGAATACTGACCAGTTTTTGTGAAGTACGTGGCTTCCAACTGATCGTGAGAGGCGTAATTTTGGTAGTATCATATAAATTGGTTCCATAGGGATAGCCGATGGAGAATCGACGAAAAGGCGGTAGTAGTTTCTGAAGCTCCACCATAAGCGGGCGTCGCAATTGACTGGGAATTTTGTTCAAAAAGGAGGGCCTTTGTACATTTTCGAGTATTTCAATAATTGAGGGGGATGTCGCAAAATGAACCCCCGCGACGGATTGCCCATGTGGCTGCCTAGAAGTTATCGTTCTAAATGAACTGGTATCACGAGAGAGCGAATTATGGAAACCAGATGGCAAAATACTTATACTCCTCGCCCATAGACCTTGACCGGAAGTATAAAGAACCTGCGAATCTAAGCTAATTAGCGTGAGCAATGACAGATTTACAAGTTCACATTTTTGCATAGATGTGCATTGTTTATGATTGAAAACTATGCTAATGGCCAATATTTCCAGTCAAGCTCTATGGGCGAGTAGTATAAAGCCTTCACACAACTTTAACAGCTGTCATAATTCGACAGTACTCGTTGTTTGGATTGTCGTTCCGTTCGTGCCAAATTGATACCATTTTGAAGGTGTTTGTTCTGGTGTTTCAGTGGTTTACAGTAGAAAGCACCAAATCCTTTACCGTGGGTTAAAAATGGAGATTCATGGCTAAAGTAGAATTACAATGAGAGCAAGGGGGTTAAAATACCAGACTAACTGGCGACGGGTGAACGACTGGGGAGCTGGGTTTGAGAAGAAAACGGGCAAACTGTCTTGCAGACGTGAAGAAAGACCCGGCCCGTCTGGAGGACGGGGAGGAGGCCGAGGGCGCCTCCATTACCGGCACAAATGTGACCAGATATGGTAACGGTTGTCCAGTGAATCAGCCACTTGGCATCGTAATATAGTCGGGGTCGGTCGATAATATATGTAGTCCACTGGGGAAGCTACCAGTTGTTTCTGAGGTGACAGACAGAAAATTTTACGGCTGCCAATACAATGAAACGTGCCAGCCGGCTATCATGGTGGTCGTAACTGCTGACACCTATGTGACAGAATAGAATTAATCGTATCTAGCCGAACCAGCATTTTTTCACATAATGAACTTTTTGTTTTCAGAAGCCGTCGCGGCGAGAAACCGGAAGTCGGCCAGTTGGACTCCTTCGTGCCGGGAACGAAGACAGTTTTTGTGAGGACGTGGGGCTGTTCCCACAATGCCAGTGACAGCGAGTACATGGCCGGAATGCTCGCAGAGGTGGGGTTACGGCGGTGCTTCAGTATTCATCTGTTTAGGCCGGTTACACCGTGATGACCAAGGAGGAGGAGGCCGACATTTGGGTGCTCAACAGTTGCACTGTGAAGACGCCGTCGGAGACGCAGGTTGGTCTCTCTCTCTCCTCTCAATGCCTCTTTTCCAGGCCAGCAACAAAGTGGAAGAAGGCCAGAAGCAGGGCAAAAAGATCGTGATGGCCGGCTGTGTCTCCCAAGCCGCTCCCGATGAGCCTTGGCTCAAAGACGTCTCAATCGTCGGAGTGAAGCAGATCGACCGCATCGTGGAGGTGGTCGAAGAGACGCTCAAGGGAAATACCGGTATTTTGTCCATTTTTACTCCAATTTGTGTCATTTTTAGTGCGGCTGCTCAGCAGAAATCGCCCCGACGCCGGTCTCTCCCTGCCCAAGATGAGGAAGAACAACCTGGTCGAGGTGGGCCACTTAAAAAAAAAAAAGAAATATGTCGTGGTTATATTACCGAAATCGACTGCTGACATTGTTTTGGTTACTGTAACTTCAATTATATAATGTTGCGTATTTGGATAGCTACCGTAATCGATTATGTGGTTGATTACTGTAGCCCGCCTTATCGATGTGGTGTTTTCAGGTACTGGCCATCAATACGGGCTGTCTTAATCACTGCACCTACTGTAAGACAAAGATGGCTCGTGGTGACTTGAAGAGTTACCCATTGGAGGAGCTGGTGGAACAGGTAGGAGTAAGGGAGAGAGATGTATAAACCATCTCTTTCAGGCGAGGACCGCCTTCACTCGCGACGGAGTCAAGGAGCTCTGGCTTACTTCTGAAGACCTCGGAGCCTGGGGCAGAGACATCGACCTGGTTTGAATTTTTCATTGAAACTCTATTATTAGCGTACACTTTTAGGTGCTGCCGGATCTGCTGAATGAGCTGGTGAAAGTGATTCCGGAGGACTGTATGATGCGACTGGGAATGACGAATCCTCCCTACATTCTGGATTACCTAAAGGTAATTTTCCAGGTCCTTCTAATCGAAATCTTATCCATTGGTTACCCAATCGAATACCTAATTCGCACCATTCTACACCCAAACCCTCCCCCAATCATACATCAAATTTGCCGTAACCTACCATGCTGTATTTCTACCCTTGCCTTATCCAAACATTACCTTCTTTTTGTTGCTTTACTCTCGCTTCCATAATTTACCTACCGCGCCTTACAAATATTTTTATCACACACTTTTGCACAGGCTAAATTGGCCTTTTTATGCAGCAAAGCCCGCATTTCTTGTAACCTGATTCTTTGATACTCATACCTCGGGAGATCATTTTCGGTAAAATCAGCCCTGATGGCACAAAGTTAAGCCTCATTTTAGGCCCCAAAAGTTACGGGTCGGTACGTCAAATGACGGACCCTCCGAGGTACTCTAGTACTCATACCCATATGGAGGGTCTGACCTATGAGCCACGAGCATGCAGGGACGTAAGGTTCTTTCCGTACATACTTTGCGGTACCTTTTGGACAGCACCTTGACAAAACTGGGATGCCGGGCTTACGGTAACCCCGGAGTTCTATTTGTGGGACCTACGATTCGTACCCCTTAACGGATCTATGTCTGCCTATGGCGCGAGTTCGTTGTTGTAGCATTGCTATGGGCGACACAAGGTCTCTCCCCGACACAAGCTGAATAGCTGATCCTCTCACTCTCTGGCTCTCATACAAAATATGATGTTTAATAATACATGGGTTTCATCTACTTAGGGTAACTACAGAGGACAGCCTACTGCATGGTACTGCAACAAAGAAAAATCAGGGCCCCTTCCCCGGCGCCGATCGAGTGAGGGCGCTGGGCACGAGTTGCAAGCGCCTAGAAGGGCGTTTTCCTATGCGATATCAGTGAAATTTGTAGAGCAACTTTTGTTCAGCTGTCTGCCCTCACGAATTGTCCGCTTTACTCATTTATATACCGCAACATTATTCGTGTCTTGCTCGTTATCTGCAATTTTCCCATTCCAAAATCGTAACTCTATCTTACGCATACCCGATTCCTACTTATGATCATACGCCTATTCCACCCATACACAAATTTCTTTTCAGGAAATGGCCGAGATCCTGAACCACCCACGCGTCTACGCGTTCCTCCACATCCCTGTGCAGTCGGGCAGTGATGCCGTGTTGAGCGACATGAAGCGCGAGTACAACAGCCAGCACTTCCGCAAGATTATGGACTACATGAGGGAACAGTGAGTTTCTCTCTTCGTTTATACGGAAATGTTTCAATCTTTAGTGTTCCTGGGATCTACATTGCCACGGATTTCATCTGCGCCTTCCCCACCGAGAATCAAGAGGACTTTGAAGAGAGCATGCAGTTGGTCAGGGACTACCAGTTCCCCTCCCTCTTTATTAATCAGTACTACCCGAGGAAGGGCACTCCCGCCGCTAGGATGAAGAAGGTGGGTTTATCTCTCTCTCTCTCTCTCTCTCTCTCTCTCTCTCTCTCTCTCTCCCTCTATTTCTCTGTTTCTCTCTCTAACTCTCTTTTTTACAGATTGACTCCATCGAGGCTAAGAAGCGCACGGCCGCCATGTCCGCCCTGTTCCGCGAGTACTCCCGCTACACCGAGGACCGTGTGGGAGAGGTCCACCGCGTTCTGATCTGTGAGAAGGCTTCAGGTAAGAGAGCGAATAATCTGCCCACTTTGCTGTGAACCCCCATATGCACCTTATATGCTTACGATCCACCGTGCTCCTCACAGGGTCAAACCCATTACAGACGGCCTGGGGGTCTCGCTTTAAAGGATTTGATATACGAGATAGTATCACAGCGCTAGGCCCCCCATACGCCATTTTTCAAAAGGCTGTCTGGCATGCCCATGTACGGTGCATAGTGTGGATCATACCTGGGCACCACACCGCGGGGGTCTATTTTGCGACAGCCCCCCTCTATTAGAAAAACTTTTCAAAAATTGCGGCGGGCCCCTCCCTTTACAAAAATTGGGTAAAAGTCAAAATTGCGACACCCCCACCGCCGCGGCTCGCGGGCCAAGTATGGTGTGGATCCGTCGCTTTTGTCGCGGCGAGACCACTCCCCTTGAGAAATTGTATATGGAAACCCTTGTGGTAACCCGTCTGATGCAAAATCTAACCGCGGCCCTCATGATGTTGATATTACGTTTATTCTGCAGCGCGTACTTTTCCAATTTGAAACACATTTTTTTACTGAGTTGCTGTGCGTGTGCACCAAGTCAATCTGTTCGTAACAATCTTCTCTTTTGGCAACTTGTTCCATAAAAATGCATGATTTCAAAATTACCATTAAACATGTTTAGCATACGAATTCCAGGTCGTAGAAGCGGTCTTGGCGAGGAAATCTTAATGTGTCGATCTTTAACCATCGGTGCTACCGGTGTGTCTGGTACGCGTAGGAATTGGCGGCATATTTGGGCGACCGATCACATTGGGTAGTTTTGTGGCAGCCTCCTAACAGTTAAATTATTGGAAAATTGGTCCAATATATTTTGCCAAAAATTGAAAATTGCAGCCACATTTGTGAGATGGGCAAAGTTTTCTGGGCGATACCAATTTCCGCGTGATGCTTGCAGGATCTCGGGTTTTGGGAAGTTGAGGGTAACGGCGGACTTTGGAAAAATGGGCACCCAACTGATTAGAAAATCCCCTCCTTTGCGGAGACGTTACTTTTTGACAATCACTCCTTATCGTGTCCACCTATACATGGGCGTCACCCCGAATTTGAGGGCTTGGAAGGTCTCGCCAAGAGGAATTTTCTAAAGGAGGGGTATCGCTAGGTTCCACATAGACCAATTTGTAAAGGACGGGGGTCTCACCACGACGGAAGCGACGGAGCTGTGTCTATGTATGGTCACACTCAGACCATTTCCCCAAGTTAAGAGAAGTAGACGCTGCGAAAGACCCCGATTGTCTGTCTACCTTTGTTTAATACGAATATAACCTCCCTAAGATTCCAGAAGTTAAGGGTGGTTACCCAATTTTAAGGCCTAAAAGTTAAGGGTACTTCTGGGGGTATGAGCATCGTTCAAATAGGCGCTTTGTTGAATTTCCCACCGTGCCTACCTTTCGTACCCAATCTCGGAGCTAGTTCTCTTTTGGGGGCGGAATCGAACCTTTACCCTGTGGGTTGCAGTTTGAATATAATTTAATGCATTCGTTCCCTGGTATACATATTTTGGATCCCACGCGGAATAGCTGCAGCTGGAATTAGCCGACTACTCTTCCGATCGCATTAGTCGAATTGCTCTCCGAAATTAAGATGCACATAAATGGAAGCAGACGGGTTTTTTCACCCTACGGACTATATTTTCCCACACACGCGCGTGTTTCAAACCCTAAACGTCACTAGACGTTTTATAATTGAAAACAATCATTCCTGGATCAACTCTAATTTCTCCTTTTCCAGACGGCGTGCACCTTGTCGGCCACAACAAGTACTACGAGCACTTCCTGCTGCCCGACGGACCCGCCGTGATGGGATCCTGGCAGACCGTCAGAATCACTGCAGTCAGCAAATTCCACATGATGAGTGAGGTGGTGGCCTCGGAGGAGAAGGAAAACAAGGCCGCGGTTGCCGCAGTGCGGCCCGAGTGGACCGCCCGCGACTGGATTACCGTAATTGTGATGCCCATCACCCTCGCCATCAACATCTACTACATCCTCAAATTGATGTTCGATATTCTTCTCTAACGGGTCACACTCAATTTCTATTATTTTCCCTCCGGTTTTCGGTCGTTTCTGGTTGTCCGCTTGTTTTTGTTGTTTCTGTTACTTCGATATGAAGATCTGTTATCGAGAGAGTGTTGTTCATCTTTGTGTACACGGGGACGGAAAACGGGTGGGGCTGTGTTTGTATTGGTATTCTAAGATCACTGGGTACTGTGAGATCAGAGCAGGGTTGAGAGGAGGAAAATAGAGATGAAAATAGGTGGCTCTCTCTCTCTTTCTTTCTCCTCTCTCTCTCTCACTCTTATTTCTCTCTTGCCTTTCTAACGCACAGATGCTCTCCTTAGCTCTCTACCTCTTTATTTCTATCTGTCTCTCTCACTCTATATCGCTTGCCCGTCTTCATCTCTCTTTCTCTCTATCTCTCTCTCTCTATCTATCTATCTATCTATCTATCGCTGTTTGTCCGTCTCTGTCTCTCTATGTCTCTTTATGTGTCTCCCTCTCTATCACTCGAAGAAGAAAAATGAGGAAGATAGCTCTCCCTCTCTCCTGCTTGCTTGCCTCTCTGATGCACTCACACTCTCCTTACGGATAAATATAGCGATGGATAAAGGAACGGCAAGGAAAGGATAGAGGGGCAAGAGAGAAAAATAGAGAGAGAGAGAGTAAGAGAGAGAGAGAGAGAGAGAGAGAGAGAGAGAGACTCTATCCGATGCCAGGCTAGGCGGTATCTCCTGAATAAATTGTAGGGACTTTCTCTGTACTCTCTCTCTCTCTCTCTCTCCCTCTCTCTCTCTCTTTCTCTCTTTTCTTTATTTCCCTTTTACCTCTTTTACGTACACACACTTTCCTTGCCCCACTACCTATATCCGTCTCTCTATTTCTCCCTGTCTCTATATGTCCCAATTTCTCTCTCTCTCTCTCTCTCTCTCTCTCTCTCTCTCTGCCAGGGAAGAAGCTATCAATGGGGAGAACGTAACCGCGACGAACTCGGCTATTATTTATTGAGACTCACTCTGACCGAGGCCAGGCTAGCCGTGTGTGCTCCCAGCGCGGCTGTTCTTCCTATTCTCTCCTCCTACATCATGATCGTAAGTGCCTCTCTCCTCCTCCCTCATCTAACCTTCGTTTTAGCTCCTCCTCGTCGGTAACCTGGCCCTCATGGGCATCTTCATCATTTTCTGTGGCAAGAAGAAGTCCAAGACGGCGAGTGCAATGAGTGCTCCCCAGGGAGCTCCTGCAGCCGCTGGAAAACCTGCTCCTGCTGCCCCAGCTGCTGCAGACGCTGGTGGAGATGGAGACGGCAACTACGAAGATGTCAACGTGAATCTGGAGGTCCCGGACGCCCCCAAGTAGACACGTATACGAAACTACGAAATACGAAATGTATACGAAATTACTGCAAAAAGTCGGGCTCATTTGTGTTCTCATGATTTACGTATTGATTTTGTGTGTTATGCGTTTTTTGTTGTACTTTTGTGTGTTCTGTAAGTTATGTTGTAAGTGGGGATTGAAACTGAAACTTGAAAGGTTGACATTTCCGGGTCAATTCCAAAGTGGCGTAGTTTACTAGGACCTGAGATCGGCTCTGGAGTCAAGGCAGCGGAGGTTTCACCTGCGTTTCTAATCATTTGCACGGTTGTATGTCTCATTCTCGCCAAACTTTCAGTTTATAGCTGCCAAACGAGCGTGTATGGCAAAAGCTGCTTTTTCTGTGCGTCTCGGCAAGCTGCACACTATTTCCGCCTGCGCATCGCGCGTTTGCTGCATTAAAGCCATTTTGGCAAGATGCCCCTTTGGCACCCTCTGTGTGACTAACCTTGTACTCAGCTCTTTGTTTCTCTCATCTCTATAGGTCGCTGTGCGTGTCTCACTTTGTTTTTTAACCAGAATATTCCGGCCCGCCTGCGGCGTTCCTGAATATTCTTGCTGCTCGCGGCCTCCGACCGCTCGCCGGGGGCTGCGCCCCGAAATGAACGGTGGAAATGGCCAAATTCCGTAACATTTACGTGAAGTTAGAACCCGTAAGAGAGAGAGTGCAGAGGAATTGGAGAGACGCAGACACGTGACGGACTCTGCGCAGTTTCACCGTGGGGCACCACACACACACACACACACACACACACACACACACACACACACACACACACACACACACGCACACACACACACACACACACACACACACACACACACACACACACACACACACACACACACACACACACACACACACACACACGCACACACACACACACACACACACACACACACACACACACACACACACACACACACACACACACACACACACGCACACACACACACACACACACACACACACACACACACGCACACACACACACACACACACACACACACACACACACACACACACACACACACACACACACACACACAGACCATAAGCGCAGTGTATAAAAGAGGATCTGTTTTCTTGTGATTTTCCTATGCGTCTCTACCAAGCATGGCAAAATTTTTTTTCGTTTTCTTTGATTTTTACATTGAAAAAAGGCACAAATTTTCGGTTACGTCTGGCCAGCCCGTGCCAGGTCGGGTCGGACCGTGAAAAATTTTGGAGCGGGCCGGCCCGTTGCCATGCTTGGTCTCTACCCTCATGGCCGTATCCCCTGTTTTTTCTCCATTTGTTAGGTTATCTCCGTGTCAAACGATCTCTGTGTCTTCTAGTCTGCGTCTCTAACAATTTGTTTAACGGTATGTTTTTCTCGCATCGGAAGCTGACTGTGCCTCCTTAACTTTTCGTCTCTCTCTCTCTATTTCTCTGATCACTCATTTCCACTTGTTCCCCCCTTCAGTCTCTCATTGTGTTGTTTTCTCACTTTCATGTGCGTCTCTAACTTTTGTTTAGTCCGCCTCTGCATCAGTGTTTTCCTGCTCAGCTGGTGGATTGTCTGCGTCTCTAACCGTCTGTATAGCACTCTGCGTCTCATCAGTATGGTTGTCTGCGTCTCTAACCATTTGTAGAACTGTCTGTGTCTTTGCAAACTCCCCTTGCCCCTAACATTGCCGATCCTCTCCACCTGTTTCTCTCTCTTTCTCTCTCTGTGTTCCGCCCTCTGCGTTTGTAACGCGAGCATATTTTGAGCCCTTTAGCTCCAATTAATCAAAAAACACTTTCAGGGTATGTTCATTGAGCGGATAGTATACCCGACTAAGACGTCTTCTTCTTCTGTGTGTGGCTTTGTGGTCAAAGCCCACTCGTCATAGAAAGAGGTGTTGGGGAAATAAGAAGAAAGTAGGCGGTAGAAAACAAATATAGCGAAAAAGAGGGGAAAGAAACGTAGTTCGGGGTGTGATATCACAAAAGAGAGAAAGAAAGGTCCCGTTATCGCGTCAGCACGGCGTTCAGGATGGGTCGGTGCGACTTTTTCATAAAGGTCTCCGTTTCGGCCACGGGGATCCAGATTCTCCGGCGGCCGAATTGGCTCTGCAAAAAAGAAGGTTTTCGTGGTAGGACCAAAGAGCGAGTACCTCCTGCCACTCGTCGAGTTCCTCGCGAACCGACATGAGAAAAACTGTCGTGCGGCAGCGCTTGACGTCATCCTGGAAAAAAGCGGGGATTGGTAAACTCGGCGCGTGATTTGGGGAGCAAATCATAAAATTGCCCCTCACTCTGGTTTATAATCACACTTTTTAAAACAAAAGTGGGCCGCGGTGATGCCTTAATTAATCAATATCCGGAAATATTGATTGAAAGTCAATCGATTTTAAACAAAATCGCATCGATACAGCATGAACCATACAGCGTGAACCGTGAACGTAAACCACTATTTTGGAACTAAACTGCGAGGCTTAACAAATAACCGCTCAGACCGCTGATTATTCTACCCAGGCAACCTCAGGCCGCTGTTGAGTGAATCCAGGCAGCCTCAGGCCGCTGTTAAGTGAATCCAGGCAACCTCAGGCCGCTGTTGACTGAATCCAGGCAACCTCAGGCAGCTGTTGACTGAATCCAGGTAACCTCAGGCCGCCGTTGACTGAATCCAGGCAGCCTCAGGCCGCTATTGAGTGAATCCAGGCAACCTCAGGCCGCTGTTGAATGAATCCAGGCAGCCTCAGGCCGCTGTTGAATGAATCCAGGCAGCCTCAGACCGCCTTTGCGTGAATCCAGGCAGCCGGAAATTTTATATCCCTCGTAAGGGCGGCTTCCAGTCATTTTCAATGCATGAGTAGCTCTTGCCGGCGCGAATGCGACCAGAGCTCACCGGGAGAGTCTCTCTCTCTCTCTCTCTCTCTCTCTCTCTCTCTCTCCCTCACCTGAACTACTCCAATGCGTTCGAGTGCCTCAGCACGCACACCCGCTTCCTCCTCCAGCTCCCGGATCGCGGCTTCTTCGTGGTTCTCGTTCGACTCAACCCCGCCGCCCGGAATCGCCCATTCGTCCTTGCCGGTGCTCACCAGAAGCACCTCCGACTCGGCACCGATTCCTGAAAAATATCAGATTATACTTATTGCGATTTTTTCCGCATTGCGCCAATGTTTAAGTGTTGTACGAGCTTTTCACAGATTTATATTGTAAGTAGGATACTCGAGCAAAGTCAGCAGTCATAATGGACGTCAAGCAAAATTATTTTTCACAATTCCAAGAGTGTCTTTGCATACCAAAAATAACCCCGTGATAGGAAAGCTCTTCCTCCAAATCGCCCTTTCCACGATAGAACATCAAAAAACAAGCAAAATCGCGTTGTCACAAGGGCAAATGCGTCACGAGGGAAAGTGAAAAAGAGTGATAACAAACACACTGTAGGTCTGAAGGTTTGAAAACCTTTTTGGGTCCCTGAGCGAATGATATAAGGGATCTAACATTAAGGTATAAAATTTGGTACAGCTAAAAATCCCACGTTAAATGAATGTTTCCACCATACATGGGCGTCAAACCCGACTTTGACTGCTCGGCGACATGGACAACGCACAGCATGGGTATATTTTGCGACGCCCCCTCTATTAAAAAAAAACTTTTCAAAATTTGCGGCTACCCCCTCCCTTTACAAAAAGTGGGTAAAAGTCAAATTGCGACACCCCCACTGCCGCGCCTCGCGGAGGTTGGCCAAGTATGCTCGGGGGGTCTCGCCAAGAAGAAGTTTTTAACGATGGGGGTATCGCTAGGTTCCCCCGTAGGTCCTTGTTAAAGGGCGGGGGTCACGCAACGACCCAAGCGTCGGAGCCGTGCCCGTGTATGGTTTCCAATGAATGATCTCGCAGCTTATTCGGTGTTTTTAAAGGACTGAGTGGCATCAGGCCCAGACAGGATAACCAGTTTCGAGCATAAATATAACGGTCAGTGTGGTAAATACCGGTGTGGTAAATTGATAGCCGACTGGCATTAGTCCGCTGCCAATGTAGTATCTTTGCTGTCGGCCGTGCGGCTGTCCCAGTAACTTTCTTATTGCCAGCTAGGGGCACAGTGACATCTCTTGTTACCAGCCAACTGTCAATCATTTCTTCAGCCAACTGCGGTCTTTCGTTGGTTTGCTATCACATTGGAAGGAATTCAATCCTTTCGCCAACCGGCTGTCACATTATTCCTCATTATCGACATCCAGCTGTCATACGTAACCGTTACTGAGACCCGTACTAGCATGCTTCCTACCAACCGACTGCCACATCTCGCCAGCCAGCTGGCGCTCTTGGCTTTGATACACGTATAATGCCAGGAATTCACGTATAATGCCAACCAGCTTTCACAGTACCCCACTTTATTGCCAGTTGGGAGTCGCTTTAAAGGCAGCCAACTGTCACACACGCCGTATCTATTACGAGTAAATACGCAAGTAGGGTCCAATGGGGGCCATCTTCCCACGCGACGCGACCGCTCGCAGCTGGTCCCGCCACGATATGCCTGGAAGTCAAGTTGGCAGTTATCCAAGTCAGGATTTGTTTTGTTTTTTTAAATCTTTACAAAACCAGGCATGGCTCGATGCCAACTTTAAGGTCAGGGTAATCGTGTCGGGACCGGCCACACAGTCTGGCAGACGGCTTCCATTTACTTTTACTTGTGCGCTGAACTTACCGTGCACAAACACTAGCATTACTGACAGCCGGCTGTACCAGCAACAATTACCAGCTGACAGAGACAGTACTGCGTTTTATTACAAGCCGGCTGTCACAAAAAAGTAACCAGCTGCAGTGTTACTTTCTTGCCAACAAGCTGTCACATTAGTTTTTCCAAGCCATTTAACTTTCGCGCTCGGTTTTTTTGTTGCACCACTACTCGGTTGCTAGGAATGCAATCATTTTGCCAACCGGCTGGCACAGAATTCCGGTAACTAAGGGTCGTTGTTTTGGTAGCCAGCTGTCACAAACACTAGCTTTGCTGACAGTCGGCTGCTCCAGCCTTTAAATCGCACTTTTTGTGGATATTTTCGATTTCTAACTTTTCACTTTCAAAGACTTTTCGTATTCTTCGCCCTCTCCAGCTGTCCCCGTTTTGCAGTAAAGCTATGCGAAAGCTCACTCAACGACCCTCTCATTTCACCTGTGACGCCACTGCCTTTTTCTCCAACAGGCGTCTTCTCTCCTTTCCCTCTGCCTATCTTTGAACTCCCCCTTACGCAATCATAGATTGCGAGGTTTATCAAGGAAACTTGGGAATCTGTCGCGGACAGAGAGGCCGTCACGCGAAACACCAAAACAACTTCCACAGCCACTCGAAAGTGGTACACCAGGGCTATTCTGGGATCCGGCCGGAACACAGATGAACTTTTGTGCGTTGAGAGGATTGGCGGCCAAATGGGCGAATGATCGGCAACGATTTTCAGCGCATTACTGCAAATTCAAGTTTGCGTAAGAATTCCGGGTCGTTGGGAATTTGGAATGTTGAGGGCACCATCAGGGACCTTTTTCAGCAATTAAAACTTAACGCCACTATGCGACAGTACGGTCTAGAATGCATGGTTTCAAGCCACACAAAAAATTGGCACATCAGTGGGTGGATCCGAACCCAGCACCGTATGATCGCCAGCAATGGGTACAGACCATTTAAACGTATGAGACAAGGTCTTAACGGCACTAAGCACGCCCGAGCCTTGTAAACAACGGGCAGTTGCCGACGTACTAAAACAATACGCTGGAGCATGCAAGGACAAGTTTTCAGGCCGGCCAGTTTTTAAAATTTTCTCCGTCCAACCTGGCCCGGGCCGACCCCAAATTTAGGGCTCAAAATGACGCCTCTACTGTATATTGTGTCAGCCGGGTGTCAATAGGGCTCAAAATGACGCCACTTTGACCATTGAAACGTGTAAAACGAACCCTGAGAGTTCCTTTACAATGTTGCTTCGAGAAACCTCTACAGTTCATTTGAATGCGAAAATTATCACCACAAACCTATTTCTATCTAAGCCTATTTCCATTTAAAAGAGAGCTTCCCTCATAACTGGGCTATTACATTGTTAATTTGAGCCAAATAAGAATGAAGTACTGGACAAATATACCATTGCTTAATGCCGGAAGAGGGCTATCAGAATTCCTTTCAAAAACGGGCTCAGCCCGCCAGTTTTCGCTGAGCCGGTCTGAGGTTGACGATTTAGCTCATTGCGGTTTAAGGTTCCCAGAATGTAATGAAAGCGGCCTGAGGCTATACTGATTTGCGCCAGGTGGCCTATTGGATGCCTTGGATATTGTCCGGTTTTTCACTGCCAAGGATTTCGACAATTCGGCCTCAAGCTGCCTTGAATGGCTCTCATGCGACCTAAGGTTGTCTTAATTAGCTCCCAAGCGGCCTGAGGCTACCACGATTCGTTCAAAAGCGGCCTTAGGTTGCCTCTTTCATTCATTCAAAAGCGGCCTGAGACTGCCTCGACCCTCCCAGAAATGACATAAGGTTGCCTTGACTGGTTCTAAAGCGACATGAGGCTATCCTATTCGCTAAAAAAGCGGCCTGATGCTGCCTAGATTCGCTCAAAAGCGGCCGGACGCTAAACCTATTCATAAAAAACGGCCTGAGGTCAAATGTGGTTCGAGGCCTTTCACTTTCTGTATTTTCCAAGAAGCGGTCAGAGGTTGCTTACTTAAAAGCGGTAATTTGGTCCAGTTCCAGTCCTTTAACCTCCCATTTTTCAATCGATATCTTCTTCAAAATAGAGTACAAACAGACCTTTAATACAGACGCCGGCTGCGCGGATACGGTAGCCTTCGGCGTCACGCAGACGGGGGACCACGCCCGATGCGGCCTTCCAAGGAGCAACGCTCACCATGCGGCCAGCGGACCTGAAAATCGAATAAATTTCAATTTTAATAGGAAATTAACAATTTTTAAGAGTGTTGGGTAATTTAATTGGGTAAATTAAGGCAATCGCACCCACTTTGCGTTATAAATTAAAAAAAGTGAGATGGCTGAGACGCCTTCCGCTCGACTGCCCCGTGTGGGCAAAAATGTGCAATGGCGGGGAAAAAACAGAAAAAACAGCACATTCATCGGAAGTTTTCGGGGGGAAAGTCGCGAGAGAAATGTTTACAGAACGGTCATTCACAGCGAATGCCACAGCCCCGCCGTTAGCTGTCAACAAAATATCGTAGACTAAACAAAAGCCTGAGTCAGAAATTTTTTTTTAATTTTTTGGATAGGGAGGTGAAAAAAGCGAGGTTAAAGCCATTTTAAAACCCGATCTGTCGGGGAAACACTAATATTCAGGCCGATCGTTTAACAAACATGTTTAAAGGTCGGTTTGGTGAGCTTTTAAAGGACTGGCTGGGTTTGTTCCCGCCACATTAACATCTAGTGCCAAATCGTACAGTACCAAGTCATACTGGCAACCAGCTGTCACACACAAAAAGCACCTTGTTGCCAGCCGGGCGTCCTATGGCCAGTCTGGCAGTTACTGCCTGCAACCAGCCGTCTGGCAAGTAGCATTGTTGACAGTCGATTAGATCCTGCCAGCCGACTGTCCCAGTGTTGGGTTTTGTAAGATTTCTTGGGTAGCAGCTAACTATCACAGAACGAGCTAACAATTGCCAGCTACTGATCAGTTTGCCGGTGCCGGACAAAGGAATTTAAAGGACTGCCTACGTTCTTTGCTAATTCTAAGAGAACTGAACATTTTCAGAGGCTCAAAAATGGCTCTATAATCTTTGTATCGGTTTCTAACAGTGTGCTTAATAACAAAACACGAAAATTCCCTCGTTCTCGAGATTTTGAGACGGAAAGATTTTACCCCTGTGTCCGGAGCGCGGCGAGATGTGCTGACAAAGCTGCCACAATTTTTAAATGGACCCACAACGAAAATACAAATATAGAGAAGCGTGGCGGGACCACGGCAAAAAGTAATCGTTGTGTGATCTTTGGTGATCTATGCATTGAGCTAAGAATCGTAGCGGAACCGTACAAAAATCATAGTCCTTTAAACCCCCTAAAAATCGAGACAGTACTAACAGGATACCAGTCCTTTAAGAGATTCCACTAAGTAGGAATCGTGGCAGGACTCCCACTGAACACTGACGTTCACTTTCAACGTTTTCAACGAAAAAACACCTCTGTTCCGGATTTAGCAGCACGTCGTGCTATCATGGGAACACAGCGACGAAACATCTCGGTATCAGCACTTTCGACACTCCGTGCACCCACGCAGGGGTCACAGTTCGGCAAAAAATGGGTAGTTCTTTGGGTCCTACAGCGATTATGCTTCAAAAATTAGAAGAAACTACGCACAAGGTGCACAAATAACATATTCTTTAAGTCAACCTTTGGGGGAACGCAAATTTACGGCGTTTATCCGATATTTTGATATTTTGTTGGTGAAGAGCAGATTTTTCAACCTTTTTACAGCATAAAAGCCAAAATTTAACGAAAACTAACCGACAAACAGTCGAAGGCAGGCTACAGCACTCGAGTAGATGCGATTCTGAAATGATTGCGATAAGTGAAGAGAAATAAGCCGAGAGGATTAGAAGGACAGACGCCCGTCACAGAGAAATATGGTGAATACAAATGTGGGAACGCAGAGAATGAACTTTTGCTGAATGCGCTTCAATTTCTGTTTTATTTTGGCCTAATGCGCTTAAAAAAGAAAACAAAGACGCTCGAAATTCTATTTAAAAATACTTATCCAAATTTTAAAAAAAATATTTTAAAAACATTAAATTGCTCCAACTCTAGAGGACTGTCAAAATAGGTCCTGAAACGAGAAAATAAAAATACGGCGGGAAGTGCAAGTTTTTTGAAAGTATAATGCAAATGGAGCGCAGTTTTGATCAAATTTCGTTTCAGGAGATGTTCTTTCAAGCCTTAGATTTCAATTTCTGTCGCTTGTCCGCTTTCTGATCGTTTATTTTTGAAAGCAAAGAGTTCCTGGTAACAGGATAACTGCTGAAACACAACAGCTGTAGTAATAACTCAAGAAAACAGAAATATTTTGCAGGAAATTCCAGAAAAATGTGGATATTTCGAAGAGGAACTCGGCTATTTTAAACCAAAGAGATCAAATTTCGGCCATAAATGGCGGAATTTGATAGGTTGAAGTGGGAAGTTGTGAATCGGGGCGCCAAACTGGTCACGGGGTGATTAAAGTTCTCTGTCTGCGCCAAAGAACAAAGAATTTGGGGCGGAGAGAGAGAGAGAAAGGGGTAGAGAGATAGATAGAGAGATTCCAAAAATCGTATCAATTGGGTAAAGAGGTTGCATGAAAAATGCATTTCCGGAAGCCGTGACCCGGACAAATAATCAAAAATTTAAAGGACTGGGTCTGTGTGTGCCGCCGTAATCGCCAATATATAATAGTTTCACTGTAAAAGCATCACATTATCGTCTAACATAAACATTTTCACCGTATTTTAAATTCCGAAAATACAGAATTTCATGGTTGCTTGGGAGAACTTTGGTCCCGCAGCGAAATGGCAATTAGCCAGCTGCGGGGCGGGAAAACCTGCAGCAGAACAGCTGTTTTCCGCATGCCAGGTTTTAATGAAAAATTGGGAAGCCTACTTTTTTAAAACTTGTAATTGAATATAAAATATAATTATGCTTTAAAAAGCAGTAAAAAGCGGTTAATTCGAAAATCAATCAACAAAATCATTCGATAGCGGGGGAATCCCCTGATCCCTGGTTCCGGGGGTCTCAATTGCAAAAGAGAGAGAATCTTTGCGCCGATTTCTGTGTACAGAAAGGCGGCGGCTGGTTGCAACTGTACAGTGAACGTGAGCAGCCGCACAAAGGGCAGTCGGCTGGCCAGGGGGAGGGGCGGGGGCTCTGCGTGTCGGCCGCCACTGCCGCCTGCCTCTGCATTTTCTACGAAACACAGCTGCAGTCGGAGGCTGATCGCTGCTTTCAAAGGGGGAGCCTGGGGAAATTGGCGGGAAATGGGATATTCTTAAGGGAAAATTTCAAAAAAGCTATGAAAAAATAAATTCACCCTCTTTTTGTAACGAAAAGATATAGCGGACGGTGTTATTGGTTGGAATTTACACTAAAATGGAATCTTATCAGACCGTAGTCGATTATTGAAATCGAAAGAGTACATGGCAAAGTTTTGTCCTGTTTCTCACGTAGGAAACAGGTTACTGTTTGCAGAATATATCGTACGAAAATCAAAGTTCTATGGTTGGTTCGGGTTTTGACATCGGGGGGATTCTCTCTCTCTCTCTCTCTCTCTCTCTCTCTCTCTCTCTCTCTCTCTCTCACTCTCTCTCTCTCTTTGCCTATATTTCTCTCTGTATCTCTGTCTCTGTCTCTTTGTCTCTCTGTCTCTATGCTTAACTCCTCTCTCTCTCTCTCTCTCTCTCTCTCTCTCTCTCTCTGTCTCTCTCTCTGTCTCTCTCTCTCTGTCTCTCTGTCTCTCTGTCTCTCTGCCTATATTTCTCTCTGTATCTCTGTCTCTGTCTATATGTCTCTCTGTCTCTTTGTCTCTTTGTCTCTCTGTCTCTCTGTCTTTATGCTTATCTCCTCTCCCTCTCTCTCTCTCTGTCTCTCTCTGTCTCTCTCTCTCTCTCTCTCTCTCTCTCTCTCTCTGTCTCTCTGTCTCTCTGTCTCTCTGTCTCTCTGTCTCTCTGTCTCTCTGTCTCTCTGTCTATATTTCTCTCTGTATCTCTGTCTCTGTCTATATGTCTCTCTGTCTCTCTGTCTCTTTGTCTCTTTGTCTCTCTGTCTCTCTGTTTCTATGCTTATCTCCTCTCTCTCTCTCTGTCTCTCTCTGTCTCTCTGTCTCTCTGTCTCTCTGTCTCTCTCTCTCTCTCTCTCTCTCTCTGTCTCTCTCTGTCTCTCTCTCTCTCTCTCTCTCTCTCTCTCTCTGTCTCTCTGTCTCTCTGTCTCTCTGTCTCTCTGTCTCTCTGTCTCTCTGTCTCTCTGTCTCTCTGTCTATATTTCTCTCTGTATCTCTGTCTCTGTCTATATGTCTCTCTGTCTCTCTGTCTCTTTGTCTCTTTGTCTCTCTGTCTCTCTGTTTCTATGCTTATCTCCTCTCTTTCTCTCTCTTTCTCTCTCTCTCTCTGTCTCTGTCTCTCTCTGTCTCTCTCTCTCTGTCTCTCTCTCTCTCTCTGTCTCTCTGTCTATATTTCTCTCTGTATCTCTTTCTCTGTCTATATGTCTCGCTGTCTCTTTGTCTCTCTGTCTCTCTGTCTCAATGCTTATCTCCTCTCTTTCTCTCTCTTTCTCTCTCTCTCTGTCTCTGTCTCTCTCTGTCTCTCTCTCTCTCTCTCTCTCTGTCTCTCTGTTTCTCTGTCTATATTTCTCTCTCTCTCTCTCTCTCTCTCTCTCTCTCTCTCTGTCTCTCTCTCTCTCTCTGTCTCTCTCTCTCTCCTAATTAGAAATAGAAAAAGGAATATTAACAACACACAACTTTTTTAACAACAACGGTATATACCTCGTGAGTCCAAAAATCTGAACAGAAAATCTACTTTTGGGCGGGAAATTTGAATGAGCGACGAGCCCTGACCCCGCCGCCTGTGCACAGGCGGCGTCAGTGCCAAAATCGCGTTTACGAATATGCCTCCTATTGATTTACCCAATCGACGGTGCCTTTTGGTGTATTTTCTTTTTTTTTAATTTGTTTTCTCTTTTTCAATGTTTGCATTTCAGTCGTCATATACACGATCTCACATCTACTTACAAAGAATTTGTCTTTTGAGCGTAATATTTTCAATTGGAACTCCATCTTGAAATCTGCAGGTGAGGGCAGAAAGAATGAAAAAGAGTGAGACAAAGAGTGAGAGAGACAGAGACAATTGCAAACTCTATATGTCTCTCTCTATATGTCTCTCTCTCCCTATATGTCTATCTCTCTATATATCTCTCTCTATATGTCTATCTCTCTATATCTCTCTCTATATCTCTCTCTCTATATGTCTATCTCTCTATATATCTCTCTCTATATCTCTCTCTCTATATGTCTCTCTCTCTATATGTCTCTCTCTCTCTATATATATGTCTATCTCTCTATAATACATCAATTTAGGTGATGCCCGTATTCACCATTGCTGAGGCTCTCGACTACACCGTCCTGAACTACCAGGACGGACTCGCATAGTAAGTATCTCTATTTTCATTTCTTATGTTAATTCAGCATTACCATTCGCGCTCACCGCATGTACACCATCTATGAGGGCGAGGCTGAAGTCATCGAGCGCCGCTTTCTCCGTGCCACCCCCCGGAATGGAGCCTTCGGAGGAACGGAGGTCAACGTCATCGGGTGGTGAACCACGTGAATCAGCGGTAAGTCTAACTAGAAGAGACAGAAAGGGCCTAGCTCGAATTTCTCTATAT
This sequence comes from Oscheius myriophilus, assembly GCA_964057215.1. Taxonomy (NCBI): domain Eukaryota; kingdom Metazoa; phylum Nematoda; class Chromadorea; order Rhabditida; family Rhabditidae; genus Oscheius; species Oscheius myriophilus. The sequence goes on from OZ059902.1 coordinate 20,782,192, forward strand.
TTCCACAATACTTTGAATAAATGTGCATCTACCAATTCGTTTTTATAACCGTTATTCACGACATTTTTATATAGCATTTTCACTCTGTTTTCAAAATCGCTTTTTAAACTACAGCTTCTAAAAATTCTAACTGTTTCCCCTGTTACAGTATTTAAAATTAAGCTTGTATGAATGTTAGAATCACTGTGAGGATATCGAATAATTTCAAAGCAATAATCATCAGTTTTGTTATACAGCTTTGTTTGTATACGATTGTTTTCCAAGGTAATTGATAGGTCCAGAAAATCACAATTTTTGGAGTTTGGATTTGTTTGACTCAAAGTTAGAGAGCTATGATACATGGATGCGTTTCTGTCGAGTATCGATTTAAGATTGTTTCCCATAAACAAAATGTCATCCATGTATCTAGCAACAAATACGTTTCGATTACTATATGCATTTACATTAGCCAAAATATACTTTACTTCCATTGCCATAAGTGTAAGGTCAGCTAAAACTGGAGAAGCATTATTTCCTTGTGGTATACGTTTATTTTGTTTAAAAATCAATTCTTGATATTCGGTAAAACTGTTATCCAGTGTCATCCGGCACGCGCGGATTCTAGGACCCAACTCAACACCTCACCCTCCTAAGCGCCCCCGGATCACAGGACCTTAATAATCTCTCTTCAGGTTTACTTCCTCTTCAGGCGCAGTGGACGGAGGTACGACAATGGCAGAATCCACACCGCCCCGCTGCGAGAGCGGAAGCCGACGCCACGCCCATCGCCAGAGAGGTCCTTCGATGCGTGGCCCGGCAGGCGGCGTAGATTAATAGCTTTGATATTTTTCCTTTAACTTCTCCTTCCCACTTCACTGTTTTGTATGACATCTAATTTCTTTATCCTCTACCTCACGACATTCCCATGTGATCATCTCGTTGTGTTTTGGATGATTCTCATAGCTTGCACAATAGATAAATATGTGGATTAGACTATTTCTTTGGAGTGAGTCCGAGACGGCCCTAAGATTGGGTGGGACGTCTCGGTGTGAATTTCAGCGTGAGAGAATAGTGTGAAAGCGATCTTGCCTTTCAAAATCGGCGGTATATAATTCTTTAAATTTTGAAAGATTTTCATTTTTAATTTTATTAGAAAGTGCAAAACTACTTTCCAATATCCAATTAAGCCTAATGCTTTGTCTACTTTCAATTGTTTTGCAGTATCGGACGAAATGTCCCTTGAAAAAACTTTAAATGTTTTTAAGTTCCACCGAAATAACCTTAATACTACTGTTGTTAGCACCAGTGATAAATCTGCATTTTGGATCTTTTTTGTGCATTTTTAGTGTTGCATAAATTGTAGGAATTTTATTATTTTCATTTAATGACTGTTGATTTTTCGTAAATTTTTGGGTGTAAAGTAAATGTCGACAGAGAATGTCTTGTTTTGTTTCATTTTCATAAATTTCATAGGTACCTGACCGAAGAAGAGAGAGAGAGAGAGAGAAAGGGAGAGAGGGAGAGACAGAGATACAGACCAGAGATGTGAGAGGAAGAAAAGGAGTCTTCGTAAATGAACAAGATTGGTTTCAGAAAGTTACCATTTTACCCCATTTGGCGAAGTCTAATGGATATTTGGAAATCATCCGGATATTATTGACGAAGGCTACGACACAAGATGATGAATAAAGAGGAGGCCAGATTTGTTGACCTGAAGGTAAGTAAATCTGAAGATCTCAGAAGAAAAACTTGAGATTTTAAGAGACATCCCTACAAGATACAGAGAACCCAGAAGTCAGCGACAGATTGCCCATGGAAGGGTGAAGAAGGGAAAGAAAATTCCCATCAGGATACGAAGAGAACATTCGAGAAGAACCCTTCCAAGATCTGTTCAAGAAGTTCTGCGGATGGAAAGGACACCACTCTATGTTTGTCCACTAAGACGGTGGCTACCGCCTGAAGCTTAAGAAGCTCGAGAGGTGCCGAAATGATTCCGGATTACCTGAATCTCCGACCGACCCTCCCCATCGTCTCCGCTCAAGGTTCTCACTGCTGTTCCTTTTATATAAATATTTATCTCTCTTTATCTTTTGAGGCAAGAGCAGTGTGTGAGATTTAGAGAGAGTCTAAAAATGTTGATGACTTTGGTAGTGCCGTGGGCCTGAAAATCTGCAGTGATAATGCACTTTTGGGCGGGAGATTCAAATGACCCAGGCGCACAGACGCCCTGGGCCCACATCGCTTTTTCGAATACGTCTGCCATTGATCTACCTATTCTACCGCCCCTTTTAGTGCATTTTCTTTACCCATTTGTTCTCTCTTTTTCAATTTTTGCATTTCAGTCGTCATAAAAACGATTCTGAAACTGTAGTCAAGAAATTTGTCTTTAGACCCTATTATTTTAAAAACAACTTATGCAGGCAAGTGCAAGGAATGCAAGAGAGACAGAGAGACAGAGACACAGAGAGACAGAGAGACAGAGAGACAGAGAGACAGAGAGACAGAGAGACAGAGAGACAGAGAGACAGAGAGACAGAAAGACAGAGAGACAGAGAGACAGAGAGACAGAGAGACAGAGAGACAGAGAGACAGAGAGACAGAGAGACAGAGAGACAGAGAGACAAAGAGACAAAGAGACAAAGAGACAGAGAGACAGAGAGATAGAGAGACAGAGAGACAGAGAGACAGAGAGACAGAGAGACAGAGAGACAGAGAGACAGAGAGAGAGAGAGACAGAGAGACAGAGAGACAGAGAGACAGAGAGACAGAGAGACAAAGAGACAAAGAGACAGAGAGACAGAGAGATAGAGAGACAGAGAGACAGAGAGACAGAGAGACAGAGAGACAGAGAGACAAGTAGGTAGAGACAGAGACGTGAGAATTTGGTTTCAGATAGTTACTATTTTAGCCCATTTGGAGAAGTCTAATGGATATTTGAAACCATCCTAAAATCGCTACACTGAGGAACAAAATGATAATCGAAGCGGAGGCCACATTTGTTGACCCGAAGGTAAGTAAATCTGAAGATCTCTGAAGTAAAACTTGATTCTTTTCAGAGACATCTCTACAAGATACAGGGAACCCAGAAACCAGTTGCTCCTCTTACCAACGAAATGAAGACCCTCACGGTCTTAGCCACTGCCTCCGCAACTCTTCATCCGACACCTTTGCCCCTCCCACGATGAACATCATTCCCACGATCCTCGATCCGATTAACACCGTAAGTTCGTCTAATACATGTTTCCATATTCTTCTTATTCTATTTCCTACCTAACCCATTCCTTCCCTTCCCTTCACTAACCCTCTTTTTCTCCTTCAGTCAACATTTATCACCAGTTCCTTTCAGTATCCTACGTTCGTAGGAGACGCTATCGACCTTCACAGAGTCCTCAACGTTCAGGGCGGACAGAACCTCCAGGTCGCCGCTTTCGACCACTTCTACCACGCGATAACCGCGTTCGTGTACGCCTACCCCCAGGCTCACGCAGAAGAAATTCCTCAAGACATCCTACTTTTCCTCCCCCACCCTGCTCCGCAGAAAATATATTTTCAATGGATTTCTGGTATATAAAAATGGTTTCAAAAAGCGTGTGTGTGCGTATGTATGTGTGTGTACGTGTGTGTGTGTGTGTGTGTGTGTGTGTGTGTGTGTGTGTGTGTGTGTGTGTGTGTGTGTGTGTGTGTGTGTGTTTTGTGTATATGTGTGTGTACGTGTGTGTTTTGTGTATGTGTGTGTACGTGTGTGTGTGTTTTGTGTGTGTGTGTGTATGTGGGTGTGTGAGTGTGTGTGTGTGTGTGTGTGTGTGTGTGTGTGTGTGTGTGTGTGTGGGGGGGGGTGTAGTTATCCGTTGCGAACCACCGTTGCCACCCACTAAATTAGATTCATCCGTCCCCTCTCTTCTCTTCCTGAAATGCTACTGGGACCAGCAGCTATTCTCTTGATTCCTGTTGCTATGTCTCTTGAAGTAAGTTAGAGAAAAGACAGAGGAACATAGCCCCACTCACAAAGTTTTACTCTGCAAGTTGGCTCATAATAAGCAGGCAAGAACACGGAAAAAGTGACACACACACGCACACACACAGACACACAGACACACACACACACACACACACACACACACACAAATTTTAGGGAGTTTTCGATCTTTTCTGATTGTTTTTTGTTTTAGGGTGATCACCATGTCTATGATAAACAGAAGATGGAGTTGCGAATGCACACGACTAGCCCTTGGAAGCCTGGTGTTGTCAAACGTGGCTATTGTGCGTTGGACGAGTAAGATCACAATAGTCTTTACGTATTCTTTCATAGCACTCTCAGTGTTGCTACAATTGTAGCTTATGCGGTTGACGAAAACAACGAAATGGTCTTCGATTGCAAGGCTACAGTGACAGACGACAGAACGCTTTTTCAAACATGCTGCTATGTGGGCGATCAAGACATAAGTTGTGATGACCCTGTGAAATACGAGAAGATCGAATTCGAGAAGGAGAATGTTCTCGCCTTGTGGATATTTTATTATGCTAAATACCAGATTTGGCACGTAAGTTATGAAAAGATTATTGAAAAATGTACACTCACGTGTCAAACCCGCACTCTGGCACGCGAACCCAAGTTACAGCGACGTCAGGTAAGACCATTGTGAAGACAACTGTGAGGGGACAGGGCGGTTTCAAATACTGTTTCCCATGGTGGTGTCAAGTGGGACCCGAAGGACCATTGTGCTGAGAAGAACAACTTCTCTATTTGGCTGTAATCTCTTTATTCCGCTGTTGATGTGTTGACTGATAAAAAGTGTGTGTGTGTATGTGTGCATGTGTGTGTGTGTTTTCGACAATGAAAATTGGTCACATAGACAGAAACGGTGTGTAATATCAATATAGCTTTTTTATATATCCTAGGTATGTTTTCTAGTTGGGCGTGTATGTTTCACGACAAATAGCTTTTGTACAAAGATTGCTCGCAACTTCCTGAAAACCAAGATGACAGGTTCTTGTAAGACTTCTGAGGTGTGTTATTGTCCTTCAAGCGACGACAGAGAGCGCAGAAGTCTGTCGGTGAGTCCGACACCACTCTAAAAGAGATTTTGCCATGGGTTCTGTCTTGGTCTGTCTGTCTCTCAAATATTGCCTTTCTTCTCCCTTGAAAATCTTTTTTCACAAACAAGAATGAACCTATAATGGCTTCTCCATTTGTGGTGATGCATGTATAGAGATCTACTCTTTGTTATTCGTTGAATATAGCCAATTAGCTCTTCCATGGAGGAAAAGTCATCCAGGGCTATGAATGCTGATGGAGGTATCTGAAAACTGTTATATATTATACTGTTAAGGTGCTCGGCGTTTTTTTTTTATGTATGAGTGTGTGAGTGTGTGTGCATGTATGTGTGTGAGTGTGTGTGTGAGTGTGTGTGTGAGTGTGTGTGTTTGTGTGGAGCTCGATAGAACTCACCTCGTAAGCATCATAGTAACTCCGCTTCATTACAATGGGCACGGTAAAATACCTGTCCAAACTAAACCAAAACTTCTCTGTTACGTAATCTGGACAATTTGCCCCTTCCAGAGCTAGGTAGAATTTATATTTGCTGAAAAACACATTCATTGAAATAAATTACGATCAATACATCATGTGTTCAGTAGAACAGTGAATGCCTTTTCTGCGGGGACACTCTGGCAAGGGGGTTCCACATCCTCCCCAGATATCGAGCTAAAAGTGCTCACGTGCTCACACACACACACACACACACACACACACACACACACACACACACACACACGCACACACACACACACGCACACACACACACGCACACACGCACACACACACACACACACACTAACTTCTAGTCCTTTCGCTTTCAAAGCTTTTACAATGTCAAGTCTTCGGTTTTTCGCCTTACAATTGGACACTAGCAAAGCGGTAGATTTAGTTTTGTTATTCCAGATCGCATCCCAGTCAACCTCGTTTTCTAAAAGAAAAACAGTAGAAAACCTCCGAAAAATCTGGACCTTTCATAACATATTCCATAGTGCTGTAGGGGTACCACACTTCAGAATCTCTCTTGTAGGTCATCGTCCAGTTGATAAAGTCTGAAAAATACTTTGTAAGGGCGTTTAGAACAAAGGGTTCTAGAAGACAGCGCTATTTCCGAAAAGCGGGCATCGTCCGCTTTAGAGCCGCATCGCGGTCTATTAGTACATGCCGATTAGTACGCGACTGGTGGGTTCGAGTTAAAAAATGCGGTGGGCTATTCTGATTCTTCGTTTTTTCACCACCCCGACATGCTTTCTTTGCAAAAAATTTCCCTGAAAACAAATTTAACATTTTTGGCTTGTGAACCTACGTAGAAACCTTTAAGTGAAACGGCCTTTGGGTACCCCAGGGCTGCAAAGCTCCCTGCGGTTTTCGCCCGCTTCAGGGCCGCTTAGCGGGTTTTCTTCGGCTAATTCTTGAAAGCTGGGGCAGTTTTCAAAAGTGCGGCGGACCATTCTGCGCTTTCGCTTTTTGCACCATACAGATCTGTTTTCCCTTTGAAATTGGGTCGCTTTTTTCAATTCTTCGCGCCGTAAGTGTTCCAGGTAGGTAATTTTGAATTTTTCTCTTATAAGTAGTTTTAAATGTTTCACCCCTACCTTCAGGAACTGATATATTTTCATTTCCAGGCGGCTCTCGAGAATACCAAACGTAAACTTGCTCCTTTCTTCTAGGTAGGTTGGTCATTTTGAAGTCTCTATTGTGAAATAGCACAGCAGCCGCTTTCTCACTATCCTCTTGTTTTGAAGAAATTCTACAGTACTTCTGCTCCTCAGGGCATTTTTTCAAGTAATTCCATCGTTCCAGGGGACTTCCGAAAAGAGGAGTCGCTGCGAACAAGACGATTTCTTTTTCTCTCCTGTTTGCCCAAGAAAAATGACGAAAGTAATGGAGATTGTAGTAGACGACGGAGAGAAGACAGCAAAAGAGGAGGAGGGAGAGGAGAAGTTGAGTGTTCTGGCAAGTGAGGTAGTTTTGGAGTGACTGTCTCTGCCTCTGTCTCTACGTCTTTCCATCTTTTTCATGTCTTCTCTGTGTCTCTGTCTCCTCTAAATGCCTCTGTTTCTGTCTCCTGTATCTGTCTCCTCTTTCTGTTTCTGTCTCTGTATCATCTCTCTCTCTCTCTCTCTCTCTCTCTCTCTCTCTCTGTCCCTGTCTCCTCTCTCTGTCTATGTCTCTTCTCTCCGTCTTCTCTTAATGTCTCTGTCTCTTTTCTCTTTTTTATCTCTCTGTCTCTGTCTCTGTTTTCTCTCTCTCTCTGTCTCCTTTCTGCCTCTGTCTCTTCTCTCCGTCTCTATTTCCTCTCTCTGTCTCTTTGTCCTCTCTCTGTTTCTGTCACCTATCTCAGTCTTATCTTTCTTTGTCGCTGTCTCCTCTCAGTGTCTCTTTCTACTCTCTCTCCTTTCAATCTGTACCTTTGTCTCATCTCCCCGTCTCTGTATTTTCTATGTATCTTCTCCTGTCGCAATATTCTCTCTCTCTCTCTCTCTCTCTCTCTCTCTTTCTCTCTCTCAGTTTTCTCTCTCTTTCTGTCTTTGTTTCCTCTCACTGCCTCTGATACCCACTTTGTCTCTGTCTCTTTTACTGTCTTTGCTTCTGTCTCTCTCACTCTCTTTGTAAAAATTCTCTCTTACTCTCTCACTCTGTTTCTGTATAACTCCTCTCTCTCTCTCTCTCTCTCTCTCTCTCTCTCTCTGACTATAGACTTACCAAAAGAGAAAAAAATGTCATATAGCAAAGCCTGTGTCGGTTGATGAACACCCCACAAAAGCGAACGGCACGTATGATTTCTGCCTTCGGAAGAATGCACCTGGTCTTTCCACTGTTTAAACATTCACTCATGTTTATGATGCTATCGTATATGGCAAACATGGAAAAATGTGCACAATTGTAATTGGCCAAACACCATTTGGCATTGCGTTTTGCTGCAGAATCGGCGGAACAAAAATTGGCAATGAGGCTAGAGAAATTTGTGAATCCTCATGGCACTGGTGGCTTTGGTTCACTTCACCCATCCCTTTGATAACTCCACCCCCCCCCCCCCCCCCCCGTTAGAATTTTCGCCCCCAGCAAGAAAATGACCCCCGGCGTTGATAAACAACATCTCGTTCTCGGCCGAACAGCATCTCGCGTTTTTACAACAACCCGCTGCCACCCGCGGAGGACCACTCTACACCGTTGGTCCACGGAATGGCTCCTTTTACGCCACCCAATCTCTCTCTCTCTCTCTCTCTCTCTCTCTCTCTCTCTCTCTAGCTATCTAACTCTCTTTCCTTTACTGAATTCACGTTTTTCAGGCATAAATCCTCTTGCATATATTTCAAGTTTGACCGAAACCTTGTCAGATCGAATTCAGGTGAGATTTCATTCTACACAATTTACGCTCCGCCCACTTTTACAGAGTTGCTAACTCTATGGAGTGGGTGGAAATAAATAAGTGAATCCGGACTTTTTCCCGCGCGAGTGGGTTATTGTGAACTTTTCCAATGGAAATCCTAATAATAACTTTTTAGAAATGAAGATCAACAGTATCTTTATCAACCGAACTGCAGCTTCAAGCACCAGGACCATTTGCAAGAGTTTGAACACAACTACACTGAACTGTTAAATACGTAAGATGACAAACGGATCTGGTAATTAAAGCAATCCTAATTACAAGAAAGTACTGCTTTAGGCCAAGGTTACTTGCATGCCACTTCCCAACATCTTCATTGTTCCACGGCGACTCGTTGGTTTTTAGAAGTACTTGCACCTCCAATTTACAGATTCGAAAATCTGGAAAATGAATTCTGTATTCATTTTTTTAAACTTGTTTCTAATGTAAAGTTTCGGAATCAGGACGTATACAGGGAAAGTTTGTGCGGCACTTTGAGAACAGGCGGAAAAAGTTATTAGCGTGTGCCGGCCCGCGCCGCGCCGCGACGTAACGCACATGTAGCAGCGGCGACGCCGGCAGACCAATTTTATTTGATTTTTTTAATCAGGAAAACCTGAAGATCTACAAACTACCCTTGTCTCGAAATCTCTGCTTATTTGCCTTGAAAATCGTATGTTAATGTCATTTAAATTTAAAATTCCTATTTTGTCGCTTCCACATGTTTCGTTTTATCTCGCTGTGCTAATTCCGAAACAGAACTTTAGAATATCGGGCCGGCCCGGGGAACACTATCAAATGAATTCACGCTTGCCTCTGGACGCGCCTCATGCTTGTCAAGCACGCTTGAGCCAAGCCTTCTTTAATCCATGTCCGTTTGAAGCCAGCCTTCTGAAGCCGTCATCCAAAAGTCAAGCCCAAAAGAACCAAGTCTTCAGAAGCCACATCAACTTGAGCCGAGCCGTTTGAAGTGAAACCCAATAGAGCCAAGTCGTCTTAATCTACTTGAGACAGGCTTTCTGAAGCCCCGCCCACTAAAGCCAAGCCTTCTGAAGCCAAGCCCAAAGCTGGGCCTTCTGAAGCCACCCTCTTTAAGAAAAGGCCTGCAAAGCCGGGCCTTTAAAGGAGAGCTTTCTGGAGCCACGCCCTTTTGAGCCAACCATTTTGAAGCGAAACCCAATAGAGCCAAGCCGTCTGAATCTACACCCGTTTGACACAAGTCTTCCAAACGCAAGGTCGATTGAGCAAAGCCATCTGAAGCAACGCCAGCTTTAGAAGGCTTGTCTCAAACGATAGTAGATTCAGATGATTTGGCTCTATTGGGTTTCACTTCAAAGCCTTCCGAAGTCACGTCAAGTTGAGACAAACCTTCAGAAGTCAAGCCATCAGAAGCCACGCCCTCTTCAGCCGATTCTTCTAAATTACTGTTAGAAACACAGAGAATTATGCACCTTCGGACTTGGCTCCATCGGGCGTGATTTTGTTTAGCTTGGCTTCAACTCACGTAAGAAGAATTCTAGAAAGCGCAAGGTTACGCCACGCCTCACTCACCCATTCCCCTCCCCTCCCTCCTCATTCCTCCCGCCTCTCTCCTCAGCCGGTCGTCATGGAGGATCTGGACGAGGTGGCCGCCTACTTCATCGCCGGTTTCCTGGGAGTGATCTCCATTATCGGTCTGATCCTCCTCCGTTCTGGTCATCGTGCCGTCAAAGACGCCCTCCACCATCTGGACAAAGCGAAGGGCAACGTGGAGTACGTGCCGGGGGCCGTGGCGCCCTACCTGTGGACGCCGATTGCAGCAGGAATCCTCGCCCATCGCTTCCAAATCAAAGTGGCCGAGACGGAGTTGGAATACTTCAAAGAGGAGGACGAGAGGAAGTGGGTTGTGAAGAACTCCTTCGCCCACAACGAACTTCTTCCCCGCTTTCTGGAGATGTCCAAGTTCATGAAAGAGGGATACGACTTCAAGACGGGACTCCCTCCGCCCAAGGCTTCCAAAGATGGGGCTGCACAGAAGCCGGCGGAGAAGAAGCCTGATGCCAAGAATGACGCCAAAACCAATGAAGTCAGTGTTGAAGTTGAAGCCACGCCCAATGGAGCCACGTCCGCTGGAGCCAAGCCTACTGATGCGAAGCCCGCTGAAGCCAAGTCTGAGGGAGCCAAGCCTTCTGCAGCCAAGCCTGATCGAACCCAGGCTTCTGAAGTTAAGCCTGGAGCGAAGCCTTCTGAAGGCAAGCCCACCGAAGCCAAGCCTGACAGAACCCAGGCTTCTGAAGCCAAGCCAGCCAAGTCTGATGGAGCCAAGGCCGCCGCCAAGTCCTAGACTGCCATGATGAAGAAGACATCAATGAAAAAAAATGGCAAGCACAAGACGATTAAAATGCTTGTGCTGATTTGTGTGTGTGCTCTGCAATCGATTTTTGTTGGGATTTCTTGTTGTTAGTTGTCTGTTTCATATTGTTACTCGTTGTCTCTGTTTCTAACCGTGTGTATCGTTGTCTGCGTCTCTAACAGTCTGTCTCGTTATCTGCGTCGCTAACAGTTCATTTTGTTGTCTGCGTCTCTAACAGTTTTTATCGTTAGCTGCGTCTCTAACCTTTCGTCTCGTTTTCTGCGTCTCTAACAGCGTATCTCATTTTCTAAGTCTCTAACACGTTATCTGTGTCTCTAGCATGCATCTGGTTGTCTCCGTCTCTAACCGTGTACCTTGCTGTCTGTTTCTCTGACTCTCTAACTCGATTCCTGAGTCTGTAATCGTTTGTAAAGCTGCCGCCAAAAAGTATCTGCGGGAAAAAGCCGCTTTTTCTCTGCATCTGCGCGATTTCCACACTATAGCTGCCAGCGTATCGCAGTTTTTGGCAGAATGCCGATTTGTCGACGGCTATATCAACCGTTTCCTGTCTACTTCTATAACCATTTCTCTCGTTTTACACTTTTACAATTGTATGTTTGATAGTCTGTGTCTCTAACAATCTTCTTTGTTATCTGTCTTCCCCTAGCTGTCAGATCATCTGCGTCTCTTACTATTTCATTTCTCGAACCCTGTCTATTTGTCTGCCTCTCTAACCATGCCTGTTTCTGCGCCCTACATATGCATCAATAACCGCTTTTCTCTTTCCCTGCGGCATCTCTAACCATGTTTCTTCATCTGCGTCTCTCTGGTTCTCTGCGTCTCTGACTATCTGTCTTTTAAAAATTGAACCCTTCAGCAGTGCCTCAGTGAATTAGCACGCGCTTTACAACAACCGGCGCTCGCCGCGGAGGGCCACTCTATTCCGGTGGTCTCAATAGGCCCCTCTTTTCCGTCTCTCTCTCTCACTCTCTCTCTCTCTCTCTCTCTCTCTCTGTCTCTGTCTCTCTGTCTCTCTGTCTCTCTTTGTCTCTCTCTTTCTCTTTCTCTATTTCTATCTCTCTCTCTCTCTCTTTCTCTCTCTTTCTCTCTCAGCGCTTCCTTTTTTCAGTTTTTCTCTCGTTTCAGGCATACATCCTCTAACATGTGCACATCTATAACACGGTCAATCAGCTGCAATATTTGAATTTTCAAGCAAACCCAGGTAAGGTTCAAAATGATCAAAACATGTCTCATTTTTGCCAACATATTTCATTGTACACGATGTGACGGTAGCAGCAGACTACACAAAGTGGACCGAGACCTCTCCGGAGACGTCAAAAACAGAATACTCTTCCCTCGGAGGGGTCTCCACGGGCCTTAAAAGGGGAAATGCCCTGTAAGAACATGCGACAAGAGACTAGACGCATCGCCTACTGCCCCCCTGTTAGAGACACAGACAACGAGATGCATGCTAGACGCAGACCACGAGACGGACTGTTAGAGACACAGACAACCAGACACAACGTTAGAGACACAGACAACGAGATATTAATGTTAGACGCAGAGAATTAGACAGACTGTTAGAGACGCAGACAGCGAGACGGACTGTTACAGACGCAGACAACCAGACACAACGTTAGAGACACAGACAACGAGATACAACGTTAGACGAATACAACAAGATAGGCCGTTAGAGACGCATACAATGATACGGATATATAGAGACGCAGACAACGAGACGGACTATTAGAGACGCAGACAGCGAGACTGATTGTTAGATACACAGACAGCGAGAAGGGCTGTTAGAGAGGCAGACAATGAGACGGGCTGTTAGAGACGCAGATAGAGATTCACTATTAGAGGCGTAGACAGCGAGATTCACTGTTAGACACGCAGATAACGACCCGTACTGTTAGAGATACAGACAACGAGATCCCACTGTTAGAGACGCAGAAGACGCAGACAATGAGACGGGCTGTTAGCGACGCAGATAACGACACGAACTGTGAGAGACGCAGACAACGAGATGCATGTTAGACACAGAGAGCGAAACGTACTGTTAGAAAAACCTACAACCAAGCAGAACGTTAGAGACGCAGACAATGTGACAAACCGTTAAACTTATACCCATTAAGATAGTACCAATATGAAACAACAACATTAAATAAACTTCAGAAGACTAAGTTCTACAAGGTTTGACTACAGCTGGAATAGGAAACATTAACACGAAAAGCATAAGAACACAAATGAGCCCGACTTTTTACAGTAATTGCGTATACATTCTGTACTATCTACTGTCTACTTTGGGGCATCTGGGACCTTCTCCAGATTCACGTTGACATCTTCGTAGTTGCCGTCTCCATCTCCACCAGCATCTGCTCCAGGAGCAGGGGCGGCAGGAGCAGGTTTTCCAGCGGCTGCAGCTGGAGCTCCCTGGGGCGCACTCATCGCACTCGCCGTCTTGGCCTTCTTCTTGCCACAGAAGATGATGCAGATGCCCAGGAGGGCCAGGTTACCGACGAGGAGGAGCTAAAATAATAGTGAGGAGAGGAAGGAGAGGCGGAGGCTTACGATCATAGTGTAGTAGAAGAGAGTAGGAAGAACAGCCGCGCTGGGGGGAGACACGACGAAGAATGGCAGAGAGAGACAGAGGGGAGTGAGGGAGGCGACGCAACGGACGGACGGACGGAGACGTGAATCACGTGCGAGATGGAGAGACAGACAGACAGAGAGAAAGAGAAAGAGAGAGAGAGAGAGAGAGAGAGAGAGAGAGAGAGAGAGAAATAAACACAGAGAGAGACATTCCGCCTCGTCTTGTACCGGACTCGCTTACTTCCCCCATTGGATACCTTCCTCCCTTGTCAAGAGAGAAAGTAAGAAAGAAAGAAGAAGAAGACAAATTGAGAGAGAGAGAGAGAGAGAGAGAGAGAGAGAGAATCAGGATGAGAGAGAAAAGACAGTTAGCGCTAATCCAGTCCCAGTGCCGGAGTGCTTTTCACCAGCTGCCTGCTGCAAACAACCACCCCGTCGATAGCTCAGTTGGTAGAGCGGAGGACTGTAGATCTGTCAGCTATCCTTAGGTCGCTGGTTCGAATCCGCCTCGACGAATGTTTTTGCTCTTGCTATATTGCATTGAAATGCGTTTTTAAAAGTTCGCAAAGTGCCTTCAAGATGAAACCCTTCCCATTTTTGATTGCAAGATATTTGTTTGTTCCGGGTGAGTTGCGAAAAGGAAAAGTCAAAAGATATGAAGTACAGTCACTTGCTAATTGTTTATTTTACAAATAGATCTCAAAAAGTCTCATAAGTGTCCCATCTTCCTCTCATTTCAGTCGCTGCTGCCGCTTCCGAAGGAGAGGAGGCTCTTCGCCCACGACTTGACACTGTAGTTGGAGTGGGAACTCGCGCTCCGGCTGATCGGGGGCAGGTTGGGTCCCGCAGCGATCGGGGCAATGTTCGAGCCAGCATGGGAGCTCACCGAAAGGGAGGACTGAAATTATCATTTCCGGGGGCACATAGTCGTCTTTATACCTGAGAAATGGACCTGGCGGGGCGCTTGACGGGAGCCTCGCAGCTGGTGGTGGGCATCATCGTGGCCTGCAGGGGACACGGAGTGCTGAAAAACTGTTTTTGTCAAATTTCGCCATAAAATCGACGTTTCATATAAAAAATGTACAAAAAACGTTATAAGCAGTGTTCTCAGGCGCCGCTTTGATTGTCTAGGCGCCAGTCGCCGCAGTGTCCAAGGGGGGTATAGCTCAGTGGCAGAGCATTCGACTGCAGATCGAGAGGTCCCCGGTTCAACTCCGGGTGCCAATCACAATTGCCTTCGATTTTACGATTTCCCACCTCCTTGACGTAGTTCTTGGCGTCGTCGAAAGCCTTCCTGATGCGCGTCTTCCTCGTAATCGCGTAGAATTCCTTGTCTCCAATCTGGAAATGATGGCTTAATTACCCCCTAATTACCCATAATTAACTTAATTATGGGTAGTTAACGTTTCTAAGTCTGAACTTTCGGAAACATGTGATTTTAGGCGTCACGGGTACTGTATGTGAGCCCAAAGTACGGTATTAGCACCAAAAACTTGAAAAAATGAGGGAAAAGTCCGAAATTTGACAGTTTTCGCTCATTTTCTCCAAAATTGTAGTAAAATGGGAAGCATTTCAATGTTTTTCAAGTGATCCAACTACATTCTTCTGAAATCTAAACAAACAACCAATGTTGTCGCAATTGTGTAAAACTGTAAAAAAAAAAAAACAGGCGGATTGGACATGATTCGGAACAGATTTGGCTAGTAAAATCGTGGAACATGTCAAATTCGTATCCTCACTGTGTGGGAAGTAGATTGCAATTAGGCAAAACAAAATGTCGCAGGGAGGACTCGAACCCGGGTCCCCAGATTTGTAAGCAAAAGCACTGTCCCCGCGCCATGTCGTCGCTAGGTTTTTCTAGTGGTACAGCTGTAACTCATCGCGGAATGCACGGCAATGGTAATGGTAGACTGAGCGATTCTTCCAGATTGGGCGTCTTAATTACACCTAATTAAGCACCTGCTTGCTCGCTTCTTCCCAAGTAACTGGAGTCACAGAGACGGTCACATCGTCCATGGCTCCGATAGTGATCTGCATCGAAGCGGCCGTGTTGAAAGGAGCGGCAAGGAACTTCTGCATGGCGGCGCCCGTCAACTGGAAGGATCGTCGTTTTAAAAGCATTTCAATCGATATTACCGCCTCAGCCGTGGATTCGAGATTTTCGGCGGAAAGGAGGTCGAGAGACATGGAAGACAGCCGTTGGACAGGCGAATGAGGAGCGAAATGAGGGAAAATGGCGAAGAAATTTTTACGTGACGTTAGACGTAAATAACGGAAAAGTGATATTCTAATGTGAAAGTCCTTTAAATAAAGTAGTTTGCTCTCAAAAAGCGATTTTTGCTCAGCTTTCGAAGATTTGTCAGCTCACAACTGCGCACAGACAGATACCGCGTCAACACACATTCAGCCGCGGCGCATTAACACCCATCGGTCCTGTGGTGTAGTGGTTATCACGTCTGCTTTACACGCAGAATGTCGTCGGTTCGATCCCGGCCAGGACCTACTGTTTTGCTTTTGGCTTGAAACCACTCCCACAAGCGTTCTTTATTTTTTCTTTTGTCTTTTCTATTCTAACGGAAAGGGTTCATTGGTAGAATACATTTAGGAGTGAAGTGTGTCCGGGTCCAAATTCAGTCCTAAAGAGGCTGCAGCTTGTTCCAGGGTCATCTTCAAATGACCTTCCCATGCTGATCGGTATCTATTGTTCGAAGTGTTTCAAAAATTATCGGCTACAGTATACCAGTACGTAGACGGTTCGACCTTTTGCCAGGCGGGGGAGGTCACATCGAAGATTCCGATTTTCAGTTTTTTCACCCCATTCTTGATCTTTCCTAACGTGCTCTAACCATCCTTTTTAATAACAAAAAATATAATAATTTTTCAGTATATACATTGCTTACTCTTTTATCTGCTACTTATTTGAAAAAATTGGAAGGAGTTGCCAAATTTCAACACCCGCTTCTTTTGCTGGAACTCCGTTTGCCCATCTCCGCAGCAGTGGTAGCAGCATTGGTCTTCTTTCCACAAAAAGAAGCAACAATCCCCACATCCCATTTTCTTGTTAGAACTTCATACCCGTACTACACGGATTTGGTGTGGGTTTTCGCTCTTTTCTTATAAAGGAGATTTAGAAATGTGGCGAAGAGAGATGTAGAGGTAGTGAGAAAAACAGAGAGAGAGAAAGAGAGAGAGAGAGAGAGAGAGAGAGAATAAGAGAGAGTAAGAGACACAGAGATCGAAAGAAAGACCGAGGTAACTGACAATACGCAAGCTTTTTCAGTATCGAGACAACAGGAATGAATTCATCTTCCATAATTTACACCACCCATAATTTACACCAGGACTACTTTCTCGGCTGACTTTCTTTCGATCGATTGTGCTCTGCTGTTTTATACAAGAAAATAAAAAGTTGTGTTTGAATTTATCGAAACTAAAAACAGAAAACTGCTGGTTGTTTTATAAACTGGAGAATAAGGTATTCGATCTTCAGAAACCGCACCATATATATTAGCACGCCTACGATACACCTTATCGACGGTGCACGGCGTGCCATAAAAGATATTCCGATTAAAGGACTGTTTTAAAAATGGAATATTGCCCAATTTCAATACCTACGGGTCCAAGTTTTCCAATTTTTTAAAGAGTTCGTCACAAAACTAATTTGTAAAAAAACCACCCTTTAATAGCTGTCGCCAAACCGAAATCGTATGCTAATTGCCGAAACGTGCAAGGCATGCTCTGTCGACAATGATTAAACTACGAATTTCAGATATCAACAGGGCATCACTTGAACATTCTAATTTTATTGGCACGATTCCAATTTGGCGACAGCTATAACTGGGATGATCCTTGAAGCCATTCCATTTCACGGCCTTTCCAAATGGGAACTCGGGTCACGTCAAAAACGGAAGTGGAACGTTGACAAGCCCCGCCCCATTTTCTGCATCTGGACAATGAGTCCCGCCACGAAAGGAGCTGATAAACAACCGTTGAGTTGCAAAAAACCGCGCACTTGATAGTCTTGGCACCTTGCCAATGCATTTCGTGGCGGGACCACGGTTTGGAATGGGCCGCGCCAACGGCCGCTTTTTTGCATGTTGGAGTTCCTTCAAACGGTAAGGATGGAAAGGCCGTGATTTTCCACCCCGCGGGTGCCTCCTGCCACGAAAAGCAGATGGCGATTTGCAGGGGTGGCACAGTTATTTCTGTAAGTGTCTTGAACTAGCACACTCATTGATTTGGAAGTTGTCCAAAATAAGGGAAGGGGCGGGAATCGGTGACACTCCGAAGACGTTTCTGCAGAGCCCTAATTTCGTTTAAATTTGTTTTTGTTTAATCTCCTTACAATTTTACAATGAATGAAACGTATAATTTTACGAACAAATAACTTGATAGAATCTGACGCTACACTGCGAAAAAAAATGCTCGTAGGATTTTTTTTTTGAATGAACCTCAGGAACTTCATGGCGTGACCTGCCGAAAATGAAAATGTTTTTGCAAGATTCGGAGCGTCGCTGTTATTTCTGTAAGTGTGTTGAATTAGTACACTCACAGATTTGGAAGTTGTCCAAAATCAGGGAAGAGCAGGGGTTTGCCCGTAAAAGGAGCCAGTTTCGATTAGGCCTGTGTACAAGTCGTCCCTGGTTCGATCCCGTTCGGCGCCTTCTGTGTTCCGTTTACCCCTCCCACAATGAACAATTCTCTATAAAACTAACTCTTTATTACTTAAACAGAGAGTTATTACTTCAAACAAAAAGCTATCTCTTACCAAGGATGCCCAAAGTTACAAAATAGATCAAACACCTAGCTCAAAACGTGATAAAAAGGAGGGAAGCGGCCAGGAACTACAATGGCTTAAACTACTTGTATGGAGTAAAAGGGAACGCGTAGCGTCACAGCAGCGACTGTGCCCGGGAGCGGAAACGCCTCAGGGCACAGACGGCGGAAGGTGAAAGTGACATGGCATACATACAGAGTTAAGGGCATAGTGGCCGTAGTTAGACTTAAGGAGCCGAGACCCCCTAAACGGGGCGACGGGCGCTAGGCGACCGCGCCACACAGATAAAACGGGCTGGTTGTACAGGAGAAAAAAAGGGATATTTAAAAAAGGAAATTTGGGTTGAGGTAAGAACGGTTGCAGAATGCGGGCCGAGGTACGAACGGTTGTATAAAGACTGAGAGAGAGGGAGGCACACGGGCCGACAAAGGGACACCGATAACAACAACCAAAGAGGAAAAAAACGAATAAATAAAGGGAGACTTAGGGGAAATATCACCGATTTGGGGATCACGGGGTGCGGAAACCGGTATAAAACGTGGAGAAAAGAGAAAAAGAGACGAAAAAGAGGCGCTCAGAGCAGATGTCTCCTAAGATACAGTACAGCACAGCACGAGAGAGAGAGGGCTCGAGGAGCCGGCGCCTCAGAAGACGCGGATGCAGTTGTTGCCGAAGTCGACCACGTAGATGCGACCGTCGGGTGCGACGGCGATGTCGGTGGGACGGTCGAGCAGCGGGCGAGAGGGCATGCCCGAGGGGACGAAGGGCGACAGGGCGGAGGGAGCCATGGCCTAGAAAAGAGAGAGTAGGGAGAAAGAGAGAAGGGTAGAGAAAGAGGTAAGAGAAGAAGGAGATTTAAAACTGAGATGCAGTGATAAAAGGAGATAAAGAGAGGGAGATGCGCTTAATAGAAGCACAGACTGACAGAGATACAAAGAGAGAGAGAGAGAGATGTAGAGAGAAAGAAAGAGAGAGCGAGGGAGGGAGAGAAAGAAAGTACCTGGTAGGGAATGGGGAGATCAGCGGGCATCTGGAAACCGGACGGCGTCACTCCGAACACAGCCACACACCGCATGTCCTCACCGGCGAAGACCTGAAAAATGGGGATTTACTAAATCGTCTTGAATTTTGGCTGCGTCCACTGTTTCATTATCTGCGCCCAGACCTTTTTGTTTGTTATCTTTCTCTGCATCTCTTACAAAGCGCAATTTCCAGTTCCCTGCTGCATGTATTGCTCCTCAAAATATTCGAAATACATTTCGCACAATCTGTGTTCCACCATGTCTCCGTACGTCTAAATCAGCTCTCTGCATGCCTAAGTCTCTGCGTATTGTTACTGTATCGGCGTCTACTCACTCGCTGTCTGCATCACTAACCTATGCATGCCTGTCTCCGTATCTACCCTTTGTCTCAGTCAGTCTGTGTCATAGATGAACAAGCGCCCGCAGATTCGGTAGAGGGGGTCGCGCCGAGCCTAATTTCCTATTTGAGGGACTCGTGCCACACGTCGGCGCAAAATAGACCCCATAGGTAGCTTGTTCATATATGGTCTGTGTCTCAAACCCCTTACCTTCACGTTTATGTCTCCCCCACTCTCAGACTCTACTCTCTGCGCCTCTACCCTATATCTGCTTGTCTGCGTCTCTGACTGTCTTTGTTTATCTGCCTCTCTATCCTGTCTGCGTTTTTACACTGTGCCCCTTGTTTGTCTGCGTCCAGGGGTGGGCCATAGTTTGTAACTACAAGTTTTTATGCCAAGAGGGGTGCCGAAGGTCAAAAACATCGATAGATACGAAAGAATTTAACTACAAACATATGTCCCACCCCTGTCTGCGTCTCTACCTTATATCTCTAACAACTATCTCGCTGTCTGACACTAACTCCTCTACATTTTTTTTTCGTATACTCAACCTGTCCCTCTGCGTCTTTAACCCCCATACCTGCGTGTTTGTATCTCTAAGAACTCTATGTCTGCGTCTCTAACACCTATCCATTTGTCTGCCTCTCTCACCTGGATTCTGTTGTTCCTCGAGTCACAGACGAGGATGTGTCCCTCGGGGTCCGTCGTGACTCCCTGCGGGCGACAGAACTGCCCCTCCACCTCTCCTTCGCTACCGTACACCTTCATGTCCGTCCCCGTGCGCGATGACCAAACGGCCAGGCGGTGGTTGTTAAAGTCACTGAAATTACAGTATTGGACCCATTTTCCATTCAAGACCCACGTGATCAACAGCTGTCCGTCGGGCAGGTAGCACAGACCGCGGGGCGAATCCAAGTGCTTGTAGAAGTAGGCGGTGTCGAAGCCACACTTGCGCATGAACTGGCCCTTGGCGTTGAAAATCTGAAAAAAGGGGTTGGAATGGGTCCCGTAGCAAATGAAAGTACCTGGACGCGGTGGTTGCGGGTGTCGGAGACGGCTATGTGGTTCTGCGAATTGCAGGCCACTCCCCAGGGGTAATTGAACATGCCCACAGGGCGACCGCGCTCTCCGAACATCAGAAGGAAGTTGCCGTTCTCGTCAAAGACCTGCACGCGGTGGTTGTCCTTGTCGGCGACGATTATGTTGTTCTGGAAAGAGGGGGTTAGAGAGAGAGAGAGAGAGAGAGAGAGAGAGAGAGAGAGAGAGAGAGAAAGAGGCGAAACTCACAAGGGTGTTGGTTGTGAGACCGGCGGGGCGGTCGAACTGGCCGGCACGAGTACCTCCGGTACCGAACTTCAAGAGGAAGTTGCCCTCCTTGTCGAAGACCTGGAAAACACATGATTAGAATGGTAAAAAGATATTAAAAAATAGAAAACAATCAGAGAGAGAGAGAGAGAGAGAGAGAGAGAGAGAGAGAGAGAGAGAGAAAGAGTCAGTCACGAGTAGCAACAGGTTTTCTCTACTTCTTTTGTTTCTTTTCCTTTCTTATCACGAGCAGGGATGTGCCATAACTTTGTAGTTCGATTCTACTGCACCCCCTCTAGGTATACTTTTGGCAAGTTAATGAATATTGATTTTTAAGCAAAATCGATAGATTTCCGGGTATTGATCGATGTTTTGGGCCGCCGGCACCCCCTCTTGATACAAAACATTTGTAATAAAAAACTATGGCCAACAACCTGTGCACAAAAAACTAAAACGACCGGGATTCTCACGGGCTGGGCCATTTTCAAAATTTTGGTCGGCCTGGCCCGTTTTCCTTGGACCACCCAGTCAGATTGCTACCCACACGACCAGGGTTCGATCCCGGTCGGTGACATTCTTTTTTTGTACAACTAATATTGACTTTTTGTACAACTAATATTATTAACAAACATTATTAAATAAATTAACAGTTTAAAAAAATTGTACCAATTTATACAAAATATAAAATTTAATTTTTCATACCCGGGCCGCGCCGTCCCAAAAAATCCCTCGGTCCGGGCTCGGCGGGCTGGCCCGTCATTTGAGAACCCCGATAGAATGGAGTAGAGAGAAACTTGACAATTGTGGCATTTCTCCCAGCCATGGTTCAAAAGTTTCCTTTTCGAAGTGTGAACGCGGTCGCAATGACGCCATTTTCGGTCCTATTGACACATGGCTGGAATGGATTACGGTAGACCAGGCAATTAATATGGTATAGATTCAAAAACAGGGGTGCGCACCCACTATATGGCCAAAAAAGTCTGGTTCACTGTACCAGCCGGCTGACTAATCTTAACGTAACAGACGGCTTGCAACAAACCCAGGTGTCTTAATGAGTCTTACTGTTTCAGAACGCTGGCTAAAATGAATCTTACTGTGCCAGCCGGCTGGCTAGTCAGACTGTAACAACCGACTGGAAATAAAGAATAACATCGTGACAGCCGGCTGCTAGAAAGAGGCTTGTAACGACACCCGGCTGGTTGGTATATTAACGCAACAATTACGTCTTTTTGGGAAATATTGACACCTGGGTGGCAGGAAAGACAGCAGACCACCCACGAAGTAATCATATATCACAAAAAAGGAGGGGTGCGGAAAGAAAGAAAAGCGCCGCCAACTTTAGTCCACGACGATATCCCTACCAACGAAAATTTTAGATTAGAGAGAGAGAGAGAGAGAGAAAATAGAGAATCAGACCCCACCTGTATGCGGTTGTTGCTGCGATCGGCGACCAGCACCCTCTCGTGAGCGTCGATGCAGATGCCCCAGGGCCTGCAGAGCTCTCCATCGCCACTGCCCTCCTTGCCGAAGTTGAAGCGTTCGCCGACCATGGCGATCTCGTTGTAGTTGCGGCCTTTGCGAACGTCCACGTTGATCGGACACTCGTTGAGCAGGGTGCCGCGGATGTGGATGTTCACGTAGTGCATGCCGTTGATCACGGGCAGGTAGGTGATGGCGACGAGGCCGGCCTCGCGTTCCCTGGAAAGAAAGGGTTTTAAAGGGAGAGAGAAAGAGAGAGAGAGAGAGAGAGAGATACGCGAGTCCGTTTAAAAGCGTACCTAGGCCCTACTTTTGAGGCTGAAAATGGGAAATGCCTTAACCTTAGTGCCTAAGCATTGGGTAAGTCCTTACCATAAGACTGTAAACACTGGTTATCCCCCTTGAAAGTTGAACGTAAACATTGAATAACCCCTCCCTTAAAGTAACCCAAACATTGGGCAACCAGCCTTAAATGTTGGCAATAGCCAGTAGGCCCAGAACATGTAGAAGTTAAGGTGGTTTAGGCATTATTTTCGCTAAACCCTGAGGACACAAAGTTAACGAATGCTACCTCATTTTAGTCCCCAAAATTTATAGATGGATACGAAAACTGACAGGGTTTCTCGGGGTATGGAAATCCCATAAAAATTTGGTGCAAAACATTGGGTACCCCCTAAAAACTGAGAACATTCTGAAACCCATTAAATTTGGGTCATAAACATCGGATTACCCGACAAACATTGGGTAACCCATTTAACATAAAGGCTTAACCATTGGGTGTTCCCATCAAATTATGCCTAATACACTGGGTAATCCTTGAAAGTGGGCGAACAATTAGATAACGCTTAAAATTGGGGCTCAAATAGTGAGAAACGACATCACAATTGGGTGAAAACCCCTTTAAAATTGGATGGTAAACTTGAGGAGGCATCGAATTTTTGGGTACAGCCTAAATATTTGAACAACCGTTAACCTTCAATTGTGAACCCGTAAAAACCCTCCCAGGGTAGAGGTAGAGAAAGAACGAGAGAGAGAGAGAGAGAGAGAGAGAGAGAGAGAGAGAGAGAGAGAGAGACGTACATGATCTGAGTCTCCAAGTAGTTTCCATCCGGAGCTGCCACCGCGGCCTGGATGTCGTTGACGTTGACGCCGGAGATGTCGCCACACGCGTCGCGCAGCTGCACGAATACGGTAGACGGACGGTCCCTGATGGCGCGTCGGAAACGCTCGCCAACAATGGCTGAAGTGGAAGCACACGCCTCGCTCTCGAGCTCACCCAGCGCACGGATCCTGAAGAAATTATTATACAAAAATTCCCAATTTTTGACAAAAATAGCTATTTTCCGTAAAAATAGGCAGAAAAACTCACTTGGCCATAGCCTGGTTATCCGGAGGGATGAACTTGATGAGATCTGTCTCCTGGGGATCCAGAGGCACATTGAGGCACACCAACTGCAACAGCTGCACGAACAGACGGTCAGGCGACTCGGAAGCTTCAGCTTCGTGGACGATCTGAAAAAAGAGGTTAGATTACCTGTGTTGAGCAAGGGTGGCTGAAACTGGGGCCGGCCCGGGCCGGGCCGCGGATTCTTGGGAGGGGGGCCGGCCCCGGTATTTTCAAAAAAATTTTTTTTAAATGTAACTCTTTTCAAAGTCATTATTTTCAAGTTCTGTTTGTTGCAAAACATAGTTATAATTGTGCAAAACATACTGGGTGAAGGAGGATTCGAACTACCCTATATAAATTTTTTTACATTTTTCATGGCCGAGTGGCTAAGTGGTCGGACTGGCAATCCGAAGTTACCCCAGTTCGATCCCCCGTCGACAAAACTTTTTTTGCCATTATTGTTTCAAGTAATTATTATGTTAGAGAAATATTTGTAGTGCATAAATAGTGTGAAACTTTTTTTTCTAACTTTTAGAAATTTTGACTTGGGGCCGCGGGTCGAGTGGAGCCGGGCCAGGCCGAGATTTTTTTTTAAACTTTTAGAAATTTTGACTTCGGGCCGCGGGCCGAGATTTTTTAGAGACCGGCCCGGCCCGGGCCAGCCCTCAGCCACCCTTGCTGTTGAGGTATAAAATGCATAAGAAATTTCTCTGTATCTCTAACTGCCGGGATCTGTGTCTGCGTCTCTAACCAGCCAACTGGCTGTCTGCACCCATAACCAAGTGTATAAGTGTCTGCGCCCCTAGTCTCTATTACTGCGTTTAGCTGTCCGTGTCTCTAACCGGCCGTTTCGATGTCTGCGTCTGTAACAACGTTCTAGCCGTTTGCGTCTCTCATCGGGTGCCTGACGGCCTGCGTCTCTAACCAAGTGTCTGTATCTAATCTGCTACCTAGTCGTCTACATTCCTAACCACGTGCCTGATTATCTGTGTCTGTAAAAAGCCGTCCATATTTCTGCGTCTCTTACCAACTACCTGATTGTCTGAATCTCTAACCAGCCGTCTGGCTGTCTGCGTCTCTAACCCGTCATCTAGTTGTCTCTAATCTGTCATCTAGCTGTCTGGGTCTCTAACGAATCATTTAGGTGTCTGCGTCTTGAAGCAGCCGTCTAGCAGTCTCCGTCTATTACCAGCCGTCTGACTGCCTACGTCTCTAGCTATCTTGATGTCTGCGTTTCTGACTATATGTATGACTGCCTGTCTGCGTCTCTAGCCAACTATCTGCCTGTCTGTCTTTAACCAGCTTTGTTTTTTCTGTCTCCGTTTCTAACCGGACATCTAGTTGTCTGCGTCGTTAACAAGTCAACTAGCTGGCGGCGTCTCTAACCAGGTATGGTGTGGTCGGCCAACTGTTTGACCATCTGCGTCTCTAACCCATAGTTTATTTCCACAAATAATTTTCAATTTTACAACTGGCTGGCATAATTTGCCACCAAAACGAAACGAGGCAACGCCCCTTTCGCTCTACTTATTCCTAATTCCCACCTGTCCCATGCGGTTCTTCGTGGCCATTAGCTTGTCTCCCTGCGTCTTGAGCGTGTTCATCTTCGTCGATCGCACAGTCTCCAATCTCTGCAGAAGATTCCTCTTCCTCTCCTCGAGAGCGCTGATGTGCAGGTGGATCACGGAGCGCAGTTCACCGACGACAGCCTGGGCCGAAGCGTCGATCCTCTCTCCCATGCGTCGGACGCTGTCAGCGGCGTCGCCGATGTTCTTCTCACGCTGCTTGACCTCACTGAGAAGGAGGGTGGCAGCGGCACGGACGTCGGCTGGAAAGAGGGAGGTTAGAGAGAAAGAGAGAGAGAGAGCCGCGAATGCAGAAAACAGAACAGTTAGAGACGCAAACAGCTAGCTGAACATACGGTTAAAAGCAGAGAATTGGACGCAAGCAAAGAATGAGAGATGCAGTGAGGCTGGTTATAGATACCACGAGCCTGACCGATGGTTAGAGAAACAGATAGCCAAGTAGGAAGGTAGAAACGGAAACAACGGGACAACTTGTTAGAGACACACAGATACAGACTGCTGGTTAGACACGCAGACATCGGGTTAGAGACGCAGATTACCATACAAACAGGTAGAGCCGCAGACAACAAGACAAGCTTACAGAGACGCAAACAACCAGAGGCAGTTGGAATCAGGCCACACAGAGACGGTTAGAGACGTAAACAAAAAAAAAACAAATGGTTAGAGAGGGCAGAAAATCAGATATATGGTTAGAGAAGCAGTTAGGGATGCGGATGGTTAGAGACGCAGACAACCAGAGAGCTAGGGAACAACAAGATATAGTCTTCGCCAATGCTACTTCGCCCAATTTCGCTCTTAGCTCTGTGCAAATGACACCAAACGCAAATTTGAGTACGAAAATCCTGTGTTTTAGGATGCGTACGCAATACTGCGTCAGGGTTACATTTGCGAATCGGCGGAGAAGTAAAATTGGCGAAGACTATATAGAGACGCGTGCGGCAAAACACTGTGTAAGACGCAAACAACCAGACACGCAGAAATCACGACATGCGGTTGAAGACGCAGACAGCTAGACAGTTAGAAAGAGACGAAGACAATGAAGCGAGTAGTCAGACACGCAGACAGCAAGGTAGGCGGTTAAAGATTGGGTAGTTAGAGACACAGACCACCAGACAGGGTTAGACACGCTGATAAGCTCGCTACAGGGATTAGACATAAAGACGCAGACAGCTAGACACGGAAGCAAGTGGATAGAGACGCAGAGAGGTTACAGAGGCAGGGTTAGAGACACAGACGCCAAGGCAGGTAGTGAGAGACGCAGAAAAGAAGAAAGACTCGGAAGAAAAAAACTCACAAGGAGCGGATAGCTGATGGCTGGCGTGAAGAGGGAGGCACATGATGCAGAGTGCCGTCCCGCAGCACGTGTCGCACAGCGCCAACACCCTCGCGTCGTGGATACAGCAGACGGAAGAGGGCCGAGAGGTCGAGTCTTCCGACGTCAGACCGCCCGAGATACTCCCAGTTCCAGCACTACCGTCCTTCATCGGAGAGTTCTGAAAGAAAAGAGGCATTTAAGGGATTCTGCGCGCCGCGACGCGCAAAAATTCACGCTTCACACAAAAAAAGGAAAACGTACCATGTGGTTGAGGAGAAAATCGAGGCTGACGACGTGGTGGTCCTTGGTGACGCGCACGCGTTGGTGGGCACCGATGCAGTCGGAGCATAGCAACTCGTGGCAGATCATGCAGAAGCCGGAGGCCCTGGAACGAGTGTTTTAGAGAGAAAATGAGAGAGAGAGAGAGAGAGAGAGAGAGAGAGAGACAAACCTGGCTCCAGTGCCGCAGCCGACGCAGTGAGAGAGGTTGGCCGAAGGCAAGGGAGAGTTGAGACCGGGGAAGGTGAACCGCTCGGAGCCGACCGGGGAGAAAACCGGGTGGTCATCGAGCTGAAAAAGACGAATATTTCTTTTTTAAAAAAACAACATTTCGTCAAATTTTAAAAAAAACCATCTCGAAAATACTCCCGCAACGATAGTGCAAACGCGCCTAAAACACATTTCGGGCGTCAATCTTACGGAATCTCTGGAACTAAATTCCAATTTCAAGCCCAATCCCCGCGAATTCTTAATCCTTCGACTATTCTTTTAAAAAAACAAAAACAAATTATTTTTGCGGTTTTAGCCCAAAAACTTAACATTAAAATTATAATACAACATTGAAATTATAAAATACACTACCGCAGAGGCCCTTTTTAATCGAATCAGAGTTATAGTTTCAAAATTCGTGGCCTACGGCCACTCATTGCTCGACCTTGCAAAACACGTAAGGCACGTGAAAGTCGGAATGAAATGTACGTCGGGTTCCGCTGATAGACTACAACACGACGGACACGATAGGGTTTCGGTATATAAGGATATTAGTCTTACACAAAAGAATGTAACCGACCGGGATAGAACCCTGGGTGGCAATTTGACTGGGTGGTCCAGGGCCGGCCCATGAGAACAGGGTTGCGTCAATCCGGACTCTCTCATTTGGGGGACTTAATTGTGGGTTCGCAGTAAGCTAGTCCCACCAGTAGCTTATTAATGGGTGTAAAACTGTTTCTCCGTGTAAATTACACTACTTTAAGAAAAAATTATTATTGAATCCCGCCCGGGAATTTCGAAAATTTTGCTTAAAGGTCTAGCAACGTTGGGTTCTGGCGCATATGCGCATATGCCAAAAAAAATAATAATCGAATCAGTCCTTTAAATTTAAGTGGTTTTTTCAAAACGGAAACCCGGTTTAACTCAAATATGGCATACCCAAGCTGTCTAGCTTTCAAAGGCATTTTTCTCTCTCATTCCTGAATAAAAAAAGGAAGAAAAACAACTAACCGAGTTCAAGCTCTCGAAAACGACCGAATTGCGGTTGCTGCCCTTGCTGTCCCAGAGATTGAAGGAGTCGTGCAGCTCGTTGGCTCCCAGAGACACGTTCTAAAAGCCAAACATAGTAAAATTTAAAAAAAAACTAATAAATAAGAAAGAAAAGAGAGAAAAAAACTGTACCTGAAGACCACAGCTCAGCTGGTTGACGTTGTGGAACGACATGTGCGACGTGTTCAGACTGTCGTCTGAAAATTTGCGATAAATTTCACAATTTTAAAAAGAATAAAAACGAACCCTCGGGCTTGTGGTCGGGAGTCATCACCGGCGAGAGGAACATCTGCGCGGGGAATTGAGGAGTACGCACCGGCAACACGCACAGCGGACAGGAACTGCCCTCGCTGATCGGAGAGGCGCACTCGGAACAGAGCCTGGAAATATAGAGGGTTTTAAAGAGAGAGAGAGAGAGAGAGAGAGAGAGAGAGAGAGGCACAGGGTAGAGACGCAGAGACAATAAACAATCCAGTTCGGGGTTCGAGACGCAGACAACGGGTAGAAATAAGCCAGAAACAGAAAATTCTAGACATAGAATGAAAAATAGTGACTCTAGCATATAAAAACAACGACCGTGCTTTTCACTGGAGAGGATCGCACCGAAACAAATTCCTTCTTTTTTAACTTGAAGGACACGCGTGTAATGTGGGGCCGCGAAAAATGAACTCCACAGGTAGCGTGTACCCATAGAAGCAGATAACGGGCAGGCATAGTTCTCACGGGCCGACTTGAAAAAATACTCAGCCCGGCCCGTCCACTCGGACCACCCAGTCAAACTGTCACCCACACGACCAAGGTTCGATCCCGGTCGAGACACTTTATTTTTGCTAACTTAAAACTAGTTTAAATATGTAAAATAAGTATAATAAAAGTGTTTTCGGGGGTTAAAAAAATTGACGTAAGCTAAAATACCGATTTGAAGAACTTGTATTTGACAAGTTTACAAACCGGGCCGGACCGGGCCGACACTTTTCTCGGCCCGGCCCGTCATTTGAGAACTATGCGGGCAGGGTTATAGACGCACAAACTATGCCTAAGATTTTAGAGACGCAGACAACAAAATTTTATACAGGTAGAGACGCAGACAGCGAGAGATTGTCAAAGGCTCTGACTACAGACTACAGACAGTTCGAGACCCTGGCAACCCGGAGGTTCTCAAATGACGGGCCGGGCCGAGAGACTTTTTTGGGCGGCCCGTTTATGAAAATCAAAATTTTAACTTTTGTATAAATCGGTACAATAACTGTTTTAAGTAACTTAATAAATTTTGTTACTAATATATAATTCAATATTAATCGTACAAAAATAATGTCACCGACCGGGATCGAACCCTTGTCGTGTGGATGGCAATCTGACTGGGTGGTCCAAGGAAAACGGGCCGACCCGACCAAATTTTTTCAAATGGCCCGGCCCGTGTAGAGGGTTAGAGACTCAGAAAAGTAACCAGAGATGCAGTTAGTGACGCAGACAAAGAGGCAAATAATGAGGCGCGGAGACAGAAAACTGGGGAATGTTTTAGAGAGAGAGAGAGAGAGAGAGAGAGACAGAGAGATAGAGAGAGGGGGAGAGATTCGCTTACCTGTGAGCGCAGGGGTAGGTGGTGCCC
Source organism: Oscheius myriophilus (assembly GCA_964057215.1). NCBI lineage: Eukaryota > Metazoa > Nematoda > Chromadorea > Rhabditida > Rhabditidae > Oscheius > Oscheius myriophilus. The sequence continues at coordinate 20,811,857 of OZ059902.1, forward strand.
CCACAGCCTCCAATGTCCTTGTTACAGCGATTGCACAGCGACTGAAGGCCCGGCGAGTACATCCGGTACTGCGGCGGGGCGAACATGTCGTTGAACTGAGGCGAGCCGTTGAGAGACTGGGGAGTCTCGAACAACACGCGCTGGAAAAAATACATTATTTTAGTTATAAATGTAGTTTTAAAAAAATATTTTACAAATGAATAACGAAAAGAGGTAATTTCCATATTCAAACTCCCAAAATCCCGCCCTTCAGTCGAGCAAACACAGGTATGTGCACTTTTTGAACGTGAGATGACTCAAAAGTTGTTCACAAAGGTGGGAAACCGCCAAGTTCTTTAAAAACAAGGCGAATTACATATTCGATTTTCGTTTAAAAACAACCATTTTCTCCACCGAAATTTCAGCAATTTATATTAAATACTTTATAATTGTAAAATTAATAAAAAAAATAAATAAATGAAAACCCACCGAAAAATCGGGTCCGTTGAAGTTACGATGACCTCCGTCGTGCAAGTAGGTGAACGGTCCATCCTGCTTCGTGGGAGTGGTCTGAACATACATGGGCAAGCTCCGCAATATGGGGCGGTAGGGGCGTCGCAATTTTAAGTTTTCGGCAGTTTTTCTTAGAAAAGGAGACCCGTCGCAAATTTTCGACGATTTCAACAATTGAAGGGGGCCTCGCAAAATTGACCCCCGCGGTAGGTTGCCCAGGTATGGGTCTGAATTATGCATTTTTGTGTAAAAAGTTGGAAAATCTTCATTTCTATGATTGAAAAAAATACAAATTTTGTAAAGTTTTCCAGAAATTTAGTAATGTCCGGAGGGCGAGACTATCACTCAAAACAAAACGAAAGGAATGAGTCACGGGACGCCGCGGCGCACTGTTTTTTGCCTTCTACACCGCAACGGCGTCAATCAAAAGAAATGTTTTCGCAGCGAGCACAAATATTTTACTAGAATTGTTTAGTAATTTAAAACCAATTGAGCCCCTTTTTAATATTTCTACATCCGCAAAAGTATATTTTATTGATTTGTTAGAGAATTTACATTCTTTTTTTATATATAACTGAGAGTACTTATATATTTAAAGGCTACACCAGGCTCCGTTTTCAAGCTTGAATGCCGAAGTTCAAAAAAATCCATTTTCATTCAATTTTTAAAAAAAAAATCGGGCCGAAAACATATAACGTTAATTTTAAAAAAAAACCGAAACTGTTCCAGTTTCCACCAACGGCGTACGTTTTTGCAAGGGCACTGCTACTAAGGCCTTATAAACCCAAAGAGAACTCGGCGTCGAGCCTATGGACAAGTTTTTAGCGCAAATTGCGGACAATCCAACGTTCCAGAGTTCGGGTCCCCTACGGTGCCAAAGATTTTTTTTACGAATTGCAACAAAACAGTGTTCTTTTATTTGATGATATCTCTGATGGTACCATTACAACTATTTTGAATAATTTAAATTGCTCGTGTTCAGAACTCTTTTTTACGTGGAAAATTCACAATCCACCCAATTTTGCATCCAAAATTTCAAAGAAAAGGAAGCCACCGAGAATGACATGATTCATTGCGCGCGGCACTTTTTGGTGGATTTCGAAAGACTGGAAAAAAAACGAATCGCAAAAGGGGCGTGTCATTCCAGGAAAGATCCAGATCCCACACGAAGCGAGGTCATTTTGTCTTCATTTTTCGAAAGCTTACGGAACCCCTAGTGACATTTTACCACGCGCACAACCAGGGTTCGGTTTTTTTTATCCCTTTTGAGGCATTCACACAGATTTGTTTTTGAATTTCGCAATTTGAATTTTTAAAAGTATATTTCTTTGTAAAAAAAAAATTAAAATAGCATAAACACATTTTTAAAATAAAAACCCCTTCTTCATCCGAACTTTCCCTCTTCGTCATTTCAAATTGGTATAAACTTTACGCACTATAAAACCGTTAAAATTTAACGATTCATAAAAAACAGCACCAAAAATATAATTTTCCCGCTCTACAAACTAGAAAAAAACCGAATGAAAATGTTTTGTCTAAAAACTTTCTCAAAAACGAATTATACATCAAAACGCACACTAAAACTGACTGAATTTCAAAATCAAAACATCGATTTTTTTGATTAAAATTGTTACATTTGTATTGATTTTATATTGTGTCAACATTTTTGTGGCATTCTGTGCTTAATTTCCCGCCTTCGTGTGCGATCTTTTGAAACCACAGCTGAATATGAAGTAACTTGCGCAAATGAGGCACGTGATATCGCCCAGGGCGTTCTAATTAAAAGGTGGGGTTTTTATTGGCTCAATAATGCGGAAAAATCACGTTAAACCCATATTTTTGTTGTATTTGCAATAAATTTTATAAAATAATCTTTAAAATTATGTTAAAAGGAATAAAAAATAAATAAAAAGTAATAAAATTTACCTTATTGATGTCCTGTTCGGGCTCGATGACCTCCACCTTCTGCATGGTATTTTGGTTTTTGTGGAAACGAAGAATTACAGGTGAACTTTATCTAAAAGAGCTGGTTTTGTGGGTGTTTTAAGTTACAAAAATATAAAAATTAATAATATAAATATTAATAAAATTACCTGAATTCTTGTTGGAACGCTGGTACATTCCCTCCTCCAGCCCCGTTTACACAGACAATCAAACCACTCTGCCGCAGCAGTAGTAGTACCCGTCGACCGTAGAGGCCTGAAAAAAATCGAACATTTTAAAAGACTTTTTCGAGAGTTCAAACTACAAAACGCAGAGAAAACCAATAAAAAGGGGAATTCCCGATCGGCCAGGTGGCGAGGTGGGGAAAAAAGAGCGCCCCTCGCGGCGCAGACGGAAAATTGGCGCAAAAACGGCGAAAAAAATGGCAACGGCGGCGGGCGAAAGAAGTGCGAGGCGGGCAGGGACGCATAGGGAGGCGCAAAAGATGAAGAGAGAGGGCAACGGCGCCGTCGCGGAGGGCAAAGGAAATGGAAATAAGAGGGAATATAGAATTAAAATGAGGGATTTGTGAGAAAGACGAAAAAAAATCAACAAAAAAAGTTGGGGGAAATGGAAAAACTGGTTTCCCGAACAAAATCAGCTGACTGCCTTTTTGCCAAAAATAAGGAACAAACGATATTATCCCGGAAACTGTCAGTTACAAGACCTCTATTTTACCCTTCTTTAAGCGTTTTAACAAAAGCCCGACCTGCGCTTTTTAACAGCTTTTATCTGATTTTTGCGAATTTTTAACCTCTTAACAAGGTGATATTTTCGAAAACGTGTATAAATTTTTACAAAATTGAAAATGTGTAGTCTGTAAATATGTAATCGGTGCCCAATATGGTCTCAAATTCCAAACACCAGAAGTCGAAGAAAATATATGTATGACAAACTATTCGAATCCAGCTATGAACAATTGAATATTAAAAAGCTAAAAATATAAAATTAATCCAGTTTTGAATCGCGTGAATACATGGAACAACATGTTGCACATTTGAAACAAAGAGCCAAATAAAAGAAAGTTTTTGCGTAATTTTATACCAAATTTTACTGTTAAATTTCAACCAAATACTTGTACGCACGATCAAGTGAGAATTCCGCAGAATCCCCGTCCCGGAAAGGGGCAGGTTATTTTTGGTTTAAATATTAAACCAGATTTTATCTTGGAAAAACTTTTTTCAAATTGTGGGTAAGAGCCCATTAAAACGAATTAATGGCACTCTTTTTGTCACCAAATTCAGCTAGGGGGAACAAAAGTTAACGGGGATTACCAGATTCTGCCCCCTAAATAGAACGTGTGCGCTAAAGGGCCCAAACGGGCACCCAAAGCCTTTAACGCCAAAATGGGGCCACGTTCTTTTTGTAGCCAATTATTACGATGTTGAATATGGAAAGTTGATTATCAACATAAGAATAATCTTACTCAGTCATGCATTGTCAAGTTGTGGTTGGGTCGTCGCAATTTTACGATTTAGGCAAATTTTGTTTTAAATGGAGGCCTGTCGGCGGGGGCTGTCGCAAAAACGACCCCCGCGGCGGGTTGCCCAGCTATGTACTCAGTTCCAAGAGCCGAAGTGGGATTGGAAGGCACTACATTCGTTGTTACTTTTTCATGTTCTTTATGTCTTCCTTCCATCAGTGGAAAGAGCATTCGTCTTCCAAAGGCAGCTTCGTTTACATGCTAATGAGTAACATAGCTCTCGGCGAGAAAAACAACACTTTCAAACGGTGGAATTCAAATTCAATCTCATTAACATGCCCTCAGGTTACTTTAAAAGACGAGAAAAAACCTGAAGTTGAGTTCCCAATGTACAGGGTACGTTGTAGAAGAAAATGGATATGAAACCGAAAAAAAAAATTGGAGAAAAAAAGGCATTCGCAGGGATCTAACCCTAGCCCACTGGGCGATAGTTTCTCAGCTGCTGGGTTATAAAGCCGCTGGGCCACCAAATGAAACCAAAAACAAAAGACAATCACGCGATCCAGAAACAATTTGTGAGAGGAAAAAGGAAATTTATCGATAATAAGCCACTATACAAGGGAATTAGCCACATATTAGTACTATTCTCGAAAACAAAATAGAGTGAACTGCAGAAAAGTAGGGAAAACACCCAAATATCGAGAAAACGCCACAAAAACAAAAAAAAATACTAGAAAATCTGCCTTTTTTCCAGTCGAAGAACTGGAAAAAGTGAGAGAAAATCGAAGAATGACCGGAATTCCCAGAAATCAGCTCACAACGAGAGATAAAGTTTGAATTCCGCGCCAAAAAAGTGGCGGGGATAAAGATAGATTTGTAGTTTGCTCTCAAACTGTGACTTGTAGTTTGCTTTTTCTTGTAACGGGTTACTCAATTTTAAGCCACCAAAGTTAAGACTGGGTACACCGAAAAACGCGCCCCTCGGCAAAAGCTGGCCAAATTAATCTTTCGAACTTTGCAATACTTCGTTCGTCCAAAAAACAGCTCGGTGTCTGTGCCAATACTACCCCGCAATATCCCCGCATTCCAAAGAGCGACCGGGCCAAATTAAATGAGCGGATTGGTCTCATTTCCACCAGTTTGCGCCACAAATGAAGAGGGATTTGTACTTTCTTTTGGGCATTCACAGGCAGTAAATTTGTATAATAACCTATCAATTGATTAATTGGTAATTATGTAAATAAATTAGTTTCCGTCCTGTGTCAATTCTCATATTTTTTATTATATTTCAAGTTTACCGGTACTTAAAGGTCTAAACGGTTCAAAAGTTAAAGGTGTATTCAGAAAATCGGGGCTCAGAGCTTAAAAATGACGCAATTTTCCGCCCCTATTGACACACGGTTGGCAGCTTCACAAACCGTCAAAAATTGATGATTGCAGAAAACATAGTTTAAAGGTCTTGGTAATCCCGCAACGAGCATAAAAAAGCATTGCACAGCCCTTTAAAACATGATTTTTCCTAACTTTGTGACAGCCGGGTAAGATAAATTACAGTAATCACACTATTAAATATCGATTTTTCCAGGAAACCACAAACAAATACAAACAAAAAAAAACGCAAAAAAAAATGACGCAAATAGTGGCCCGTCAGTGCAAGGAGCCCCAGGAAAACAGGATTTGTGACCTTGAAGGCAATCAATTCCAGGTGCGGGGGCGAGAAATTGTGGGTTCCGTGGGAAATTCTGTGAATTCTACAGCTGTACACAACGTGATTTGTGTAATTTGTTGGTGGTAAGAAGGTGGAAAACAAGGGGAAACTGGAAAATTACTTGGCCCTGGGACCCATTTTCCAGATTTTAAATAAAATTTCCCGGAAATGTCGAGGAAATCGCGTTGGGAACCAATTAAATATGGGATTTATTTGTGAATGTAAGCTTGTTCGGCGCCAAATTTAAGATTTTCAACGGGATAAATAAGGAAAATCCATCAAAAACGGAGGTTTTCAAATTTCATGAACATTCGCGCCGGGTCCACTAGCAAAAATACCGTAATCTCAGCTGGTTCCCTGACAAATTGATTTTAAGGGCTGGTTTTCCGGAACTGAAGCTGTAAAACGTCAAATTTGTGAAAAACAAAACGCCAGAAAACAATGGAAAACTGTAAAAATTACTCTGCCCCGAGATTTTCGACCGGAAGCGCCAGAGCAATCGCGTCGGAACCTTTTGAAACCTGCGGATCTAACAATAATGTAGGGAATTTCAAGAGCTTTTAAACTAAAATTACGGCAAATCAAAAACGAAAATAATAGTAAAAAAAGTAGATTTTCGAAAATTCGCGTCGGGACCAGGAAGAGCACAACCGTAACCTGCACATCTAGGTAGATTCTCAGCCGATTTTTAGGGCAAATTTTTCACGAAAATTGATGGAAAAGTCGAAAATCCAGCGGCTGGAGGCCTAAATCTAGAAGAAAATTAAAGGTTATGCTAACCAAAGGCGCCAATTTCCTCCCTCGAAATTGGAACCGAGCGGCAAAAACACGAGAATCAACAAAAAGAGAAAGGAAAACACGCGAAATGGGAGTAATCACGGCGGGGAATATTCCTCGAATACACACGTATGAAGTCAGGGAAACTCATTCACGAGATTAATCCGCTACACGCCGTGGAAATATTTAGCAGTTGGCAAAAGGGGGATTAGATGTGTTGTGAATAGGAAAAGGAGGCACGAGCTATGGAGAAAATGGGTAAAAATAGAGTAGTATTAGGCCTTTAAAGTGATTCAAAATGTGTAAAGTTGGGTCCCGAAACGACATTCCAATGGGTCCCAGCGCGGCAGTAAAGGTAAATTTAAAGGACTACTCGTCATTGAAATACAGTAGTTTTAATGTGCCCAGACCTTTAAAAATACGCAAATTTTAGTTCTTATTAACAGCCGGATTAGCAGTTGCGCTGGAATTACAGCAATCTACACAAAAACAGAGATTCGCAGCAAAATGCTTGAAAACGCAGGTTCCAGAATTCAGCCGTTGATAATCTCCCGCCTGCATGTCCACAGCCGAATTCTGGAACGTCGTGTCAGGATTCAATTCAAACAAAGTCGAAGAAACGGGTAAAGCATTGGATTAGCGCCAGAATCCGCCAGGAGTACTAAAATGAAAGGTTCTTGAAGCAAAATCGTGTAAAAATAGCTAAAAATTGATTTCAAAGGCATTTACCGTAGTTATTTTCAAGTCACGATCACAATACGGGGATTTCGAACAAAATGTCAGCGAGCAGAAATCTCGAAATCTCGGAGCAGATTAAGCGGAAATCGAGAATTCAGTGTCACTCGAAATCGAGAAAGAATGGCATTTCAGGTGTGGAATTTAGATTACGGGGGTAAAAACAACAAGATTATATAAGAAAAACAATTAAATATTGTAAAAAGCTGAAAAAAAAAGTTATTTAAGGAGATTTAAGGTCACACAAACAAAGGGAAATTTAAATATATAATTTTTTTAATGGCTGGAGAAGCTAGAACGCAAGAGAAGTAGAGTGCTGGCAGAGACGCAGAGGAAGGCTTCTAGATAAAGAGAGAGAGAGAGAGAAAGGAGAGAAGCAAAGTCAACGCCTAGATTATAGCTGGCTACCCTAAAATACACCAATTTCTGGGTACAATCCCCCAAAATCTGAGCTCGTCAGAGCCTTTCCCAACAAAATTTCGCGCACAATTAGAATAACAGGCTATTTTACAGCTAAAAATGTATATATTTAGTAAAATAATGAAAACTACCTGGCTAACCTCAACAAAGTAGAGGGAAACGCGGCTGTCCGGCACGAAATTGGCTAGCAACCGGGGGAAATGACAATCACGCGATCCAAAAACACCCCCAATTTGCCAGAATAAAAAGGTAATTTATCGATAATCAGCCACTATACAAGGGAATTAGCTACGAAATAGTACCAAAGTCGATAAAAAAGAGAGGGAAGCGTGGAAAAGCGAGGAAATGCCCCCAAAAAGCGATAAAACTGAGAAAATATGACAATTCCAGTCGAAAAACAGGAAAAAGTGAAAGAAAGTCCAGAAATGAATAGAATTCCCACTAATCGGCAAACATCAACGGATAGAATTCCGCGCCCAAAAATAAATGAAACGAGCAGATATGCATATAATGGATTAATGTGAATAGATCGTCGAAAAACAGCTAAAAATTGGCTATAAACCGAAAAAATGACAGGCGCGCGATCCAAAAACTCGTTCCTCTACCCACGTGGGTAGAGATTGTGGCCACATGGGAAAGGAAAAGGGTAATTTACACGGGGATTTGAGAGTGCACTCGGCCCTTCAGCCGAAACCGGCGGAACGCCGTCGCGACACGCAGCGCTGTACTATAGATCCCGCAACGAAAGCCTTGCCGGTTTGACTCTGTAGTTTTTGAAAGATTTGACATTCCCGCCAAGATTTACCGATATTTTTTGCTGATTTTAAGGGCTTTCGCTCCGAGACCCAGATTGACACGCATTTGTGTCGCAAGAACAGTTCGCCGTTTTCGCATAGGGGGGCGAGCGCACTCATTCCTTGCAAAAGAATCGCCGTGTTTAACGATAATCAGCAGATATTATGCAACATAATTAGGAATAAAATAGTACTAAAGTCGATTATAAAAAAAGCAGGAAGTGTAGAACAGCAAAATACCCCAAAAATGGGATCAAACTGGTCAAAACGAAGAAAATGGTAGAAAAGCTGTCAATTCCAGCCGAAGAACTCGAAAAACTAAAAAAAGTGAGAGAAAATCTAGGAATGACTAGAATTCCCAAAAATCATCTCACATCGACGAATAGGAATTGAATTCCGCGCCCAAACAGTGACTCCAACGGAGATAAAGAGGGAGTTGTAGTTTGATCTCGCTAGTAAACGGCGGGAGAAAATATATTTCCGGTTACAACTACAAGTTGTCTGTGAGCATAAATGAATTTTTAGCTAAAATTATGGTATTAATGTAAATAAATACACAAATTTAAAGGATAAGAAGCTTCGAAGCGGCAGTGATGCAGAACGCCCGACATCGCTTTTGCAAACCGCTTTTTTGCCATTTTGAACAGATTTCTGCAGAAATTAGGTAGCTTTTCAAATTTATCATTTCGAAATGTGAAAATTAAAGCAATCAAACTGTATTACAATAGCTTTGTGTGGCCAAAATTAATGGAAAATCACCGGCAACAACGTATACGCGACGAAATGGATGCCTTGCAAGCTTGTTTAGTCACCTGTTGGAAGTTAGCCTATGTAAGTGATATTTTGTTTCTGTAATTGTATAATTTACTTTATTTAGGTAAAAAAAATAATAATGCGAAAGTCCCTGTGACAAGAACCTTCTTGCTCTTTTGAGTAATTGGTAGGAGAAATTCGAGAACGCCTCCCAAGCAGTCCTTGAAATTCTACCCACAATGGAGTGAGGTAGGTCTCTCTCTCTCTCTCTCTCTCTCTCTCTCTCTCTCTCTCTCTCTCTCTCTCTCTCTGTCTGTCTGTCTGTCTGTCTGTCTGTCTGTCTGTCTGTCTGTCTGTCTCACCGCCTCTCTGTCTCTGTCTGTCTCTCTGTCTCTCTCTCTCTCTCTCTCTCTCTCTCTCTCTCTCTCTCTCTGTCTGTCTGTCTCACCGCCTCTCTGTCTCTGCCTCTCTCTCTCTCTCTCTCTCTCTCTCTCTCTCTCTCTCTCTCTCTCTGTCTCTCTCTCTTTCTCTCTGTCTGTCTGTCTGTCTCACCGCCTCTCTGTCTCTGTCTGTCTCTGTCTCTCTGTCTCTCTCTCTGTCTCTCTCTCTCTCTGTTTCTCTGTATCTCTCTGTCTCCTGTCTCTCTCCCTCTCTGTCGCTCTCTGTCTTTCTTTTTCTCTGTCTCCTGTCTCTCTGTTTCTCTGTTTCTCTGTATCTTTGTATCTCTATTTTTCTGCCTCTCTGTCTCCCTGTCTCTCTATGTCTCTGTCTCTCTGTCTCTCTGTCTCTCTGTCTCCCTGTCTCCCTGTCTCTCTGTCTCTCTGTCTCTCTGTCTCTCTGTCTCTCTGTCTCTCTGTATCTCTGTATCTCTCTCTCTCTTTCACTCACTCACTCTCAACAGATTGATAACTATACATATATTTCAAAAACACCACAAATGAGCATAAATGAATAAAAAAAGTTTCCCAATTGTGGGGGGTGGTAAAAGTCTTTTTCACAAACGGCATCGCAGTTTCCATGGGCTGGGTGGTGTATTCAAAGCAGAGTTTGAGCTCCGCGACCCTTAGGCATCTATTGATCAGTCTTGCTCTGTCCGTAACAATCTGAAATATAGTATTGTTTGCTGTCTCAAAGCTTATTTTACGTGGTTGGAACCACTACTTGAGTAGCGAAGCTGAAAGAAGCCTCTCTCCTACTGTGAAGACGCACCGTGGGAAGCTAAAAAGGCGATTTTTAGAGCTTCGGAGATTTCATTTTTGGATTTTACTGGGTTCTGTGCTACTCAATTATTAGGTCGAATATTCAGCCGGTCGTAAAATCGGAATGAAGCGAGAGAGCATGCAAAACGCAACGACGCAGAGAAAATTCCCTTTTTTGGCGAAAACTCGCGACACTCGGCGACTGTGCTCCTGCGGCTCATTCGCAGAGCCATTCGTGGCGGGACCTCAGAAAATTTGTAGACTGCCATTTTAATTTTCAAAAACTCGGCAACACAATTCTAATTTGGAAAAATTGGAAAAATGTCGTTCGTTTCAATTTTTACAAAATTGACAAAGTATCATGTGCATTTTCCAAAACCCGGTAAACTGCCATTTCTATTTTCAAAAAATTTGCAAACTATACTTTCGATAATGATACTTTCTAAAACTTGGCAAGCTGCCTTTTTCGTTTTTAAAAACTTTACGAGTTGCGTAAAAGCCCATTTTCCAACAACTTGGCAATCTACCATTTCTTTTTCATGAGTTGAAAACTGGTTTTTCAATTTCGAAAATTTGGCAAAGTGCCATCTCCATTTTCAAAAACTTGCCTCCACTTTTCTTTTTCGAAAACTTTGGAAAATGATGGTTGTCATTTTCAGAAACTAATCAAACTGAAATTTCTATTTCAAAAAACCTGGGAAACTCCAATTTTCAATTTCAAAAGGCAAACCGCCCTTTCGTTGTAAAAAAAAATTAGGAAACTGACATGTCCAATAAACGCATGTTTTTCCTCGCAACAAAATTTTTCAGAGTCCAAGCAAAAAAGGCAAAGGGGCGAAATATATTTGGCTAGGATTATAAATGAGCGTGATCTAACTTTTGATCTACTGTATGAGTAAATCAATTATCATCGCGGCGGGACCCAAAGTCAAAAAACCTCAAACCTTGGAATTTCGTTTGAAACGAACCATATGAAGCGAGAGGTGGAGGTAGATGAACAGTTGTTGTACGTTATCTTCGATCCACCTATAGGTTAATAGGGACTTCGTGCCACCAAAAATATAGTATCCGTAGTTTGTAGTAAGGGACACATAGCTGAAAACAAAGTAGTCGGATTAACTGAAACTTTATGTTACGTGCATAGCAGGATGTGGTGATCGCCGTGTATGTCGTCGTCCAATCAAACTTTGTCGCTTTTGATGCAGAAAGAAAAGAGTATTAGGAGTAAGAGGAGTAGTAGAAATCTCCTTTAATTTAATGGCTTTTCCAGGAAATTTATGCACCCGGCGCAGTGATTTATGCAACTGCCTGCAAAAAAAACTATAATTTGGACTACGCCTTTGTCTCAGACACTCACTCACTCACTCACTCACTCACCCACTCACTCACTCACTCACTCACCCACTCACTCACTCACTCACTCACTCACTCACTCACTCACTCACTCACTCACTTACTTACTCACTCACTCACTCACTCACTCACTCACTCACTCACTCACTCACTCACTCACTCACTCACTCACTCACTCACTCACCCACTCACTCACTCACTCACTCACTCACTCACTCACTCACTCACTCACTCACTTACTTACTCACTCACTCACTCACTCACTCACTCACTCACTCACTCACTCACTCACTCACTCACTCACTCACTCACTCACTCACCCACTCACTCACTCACTCACTCACTCACTCACTCACTCACTCACTCACTCACTCACCCACTCACTCACTCACTCACTCACTCACTCACTCACTCACTCACCCACTCACTCACTCACTCACTCACCCACTCACTCACTCACTCACTCACTCACTCACTCACTCACTCACTCACTCACCCACTCACTCACTCACTCACTCACTCACTCACTCACTCACTCACTCACTCACCCACTCACTCACTCACTCACTCACTCACTCACTCACTCACTCACTCACTCACCCACTCACTCACTCACTCACTCACTCACCCACTCACTCACTCACTCACTCACTCACTCACTCACTCACTCACTCACTCACTCACTCACCCACTCACTCACTCACTCACTCACTCACTCACTCACTCACTCACCCACTCACTCACTCACTCACTCACCCACTCACTCACTCACTCACTCACTCACTCACTCACTCACTCACTCACTCACCCACTCACTCACTCACTCACTCACTCACTCACTCACTCACTCACTCACTCACTCACTCACTCACTCACTCACTCACTCACCCACTCACTCACTCACTCACTCACTCACTCACCCACTCACTCACTCACTCACTCACTCACCCACTCACTCACTCACTCACTCACTCACTCACTCACTCACTCACTCACTTACTTACTCACTCACTCACTCACTCACTCACTCACTCACTCACTCACTCACTCACTCACTCACTCACTCACTCACTCACCCACTCACTCACTCACTCACTCACTCACTCACTCACCCACTCACTCACTCACTCACTCACCCACTCACTCACTCACTCACTCGCTCACTCACTCACTCACTCACTCACCCACTCACTCACTCACTCACTCACTCACTCACCCACTCACTCACTCACTCACTCACTCACTCACTCACTCACTCACCCACTCACTCACTCACTCACTCACCCACTCACTCACTCACTCACCCACTCACTCACTCACTCACTCACTCACCCACTCACTCACTCACTCACTCACTCACTCACTCACTCACTCACTCACTTACTTACTCACTCACTCACTCACTCACTCACTCACTCACTCACTCACTCACTCACTCACTCACTCACTCACTCACTCACTCACCCACTCACTCACTCACTCACTCACTCACTCACTCACTCACCCACTCACTCACTCACTCACTCACCCACTCACTCACTCACTCACTCACTCACTCACTCACTCACTCACCCACTCACTCACTCACTCACTCACCCACTCACTCACTCACTCACTCACTCACTCACTCACTCACTCACTCACTCACTCACTCACTCACTCACTCACTCACTCACTCACTCACTCACTCACTCACTCACTCACCCACTCACTCACTCACTCACTCACCCACTCACTCACTCACTCACTCACTCACTCACTCACTCACTCACTCACTCACTCACTCACTCACTCACTCACTCACTCACTCACTCACTCACTCACCCACTCACTCACTCACTCACTCACTCACTCACTCACTCACTCACTCACTCACTCACTCACTCACCCACTCACTCACTCACTCACTCACTCACTCACTCACTCACCCACTCACTCACTCACTCACTCACTCACCCACTCACTCACTCACTCACTCACCCACTCACTCGCTCACTCACTCACTCACTCACTCACTCACTCACTCACTCACTCACTCACCCACTCACTCACTCACTCACTCACTCACCCACTCACTCACTCACTCACTCACTCGCTCACTCACTCACTCACTCACTCACTCACTCACTCACTCACTCTTATTCCACTCACCTTTCTAATAAAAATTCGAAACGTTCCGTTTCTTTAAATAATTTCAAACTTGGAATTTACATTAGAGGCGTATATAAGACGGCTGAAAAATAAGAATAAGCAAAATAATGAGAAAAAAAAATAAAAAAGAAATAAGGGCAAGCGATTATAGCGGCAATTTTGGGATAACGCAATGTCGCAATGGCCGAGACAACAACTGCGCATGTGACTGTCGTTTATCCCGCCAAAAGTGCATATTCAAATGACATTTTTGAACTCACGCCTTCAAGGTCGTTTTTTAACAACCGGTTTTGATTTCTGCAGAAATTAGATGGCTTTTCAAATTAATTACGTCGAAATGTAAAAATATTTATGAAATTAAACTGTATCAAAACAGCTTTTTGTTACCAAAATTAATGAAAATCGCCGCCAGCCAAACCAACCGAAGATAGTTTGTCTGTCTCTGCCCCTGCCTCTCTATCTCTCTCTCTCTCTCTCTCTCTCTCTCTCTCTCTCTCTCTCTCTCTCTCTCTCTCTCTCTCTACATACTGATGACAAACTCGAATGTTACAATTGTTTATGTTTCAAAATAAAATTAAAAAAGGGTAAAACGTTATCTACATTTGCGACATACAAACTTGGGGTGCTCCTCTCTGCAGAAATGATTTCCACGCAAGGTTTTACGTTGCCATTTCTTCTCGAGATATGGCATTAACAGAGCTACACAATTCAATATTCTGTTCTCTGCCACCGTGACAATCTCCATTTTTGGCTTGGCATCTAGAAGCTTCGAAAGTACACCAGAATCAGTAGCAACTGCTTTTTTTTTATCTTTTTGAGCCATTCTTTCCGGATATTTCGCCTAAAAACGAAGTTTAACAGTCGAGTGATCCTAATACATACATTCCAGTATTTTATGCATATTTCCTCTCTTCCACATTTCGATATGTAATCCTCGGAGAGTTACATTTCATTAAACATATAAAAAGGCGTCCAGGAGATTTATACACCCAGTGAAGTGAGTTAGACTACTATCTGCAAACAATTTGTATAAAAAGTAAGAATCAGAATACAAATCTGTCTCTCTGTCTCTCTGTCTCTTTGTCTCTTTGTCTCTTTGTCTCTCTGTCTCTCTGTGTCTCTGTCTTTCTGTCTCTCTGTCTCTCTGTCCCTCTGTCCCTCTGTCTCTCTGTCTCTCTGTCTCTCTGTCTCTCTGTCTCTCTGTCTCTCTGTCTCTCTGTCTCTCTGTCTCTCTGTCTCTCTGTCTCTCTGTCTCTCTGTCTCTCTGTCTCTGTCTCTTTGTCTCTCTCTATGTCTATCCCTTCCTGTTTCTCTTCGTTCACTCACCAGAACAATTCACTTAAAAGCAGATTTATTCCCATAATTAGAAAATAGAGGCGTGTATATGACGACTGAAAACAAAAAAAATCATTTTTAAATTATACAAAATGAAAAAAGAATAGAGATCGATTGTCGAGGTAAATTTTTGGAATTAAAAGATGCTGAAATCGACGCAACAACAGCTGTCGCTGCGCAAATGTCAACTCTCCCGCCTAAAGCGCATTTGATATCGGAAATTTTAACTCACGCCTTCATGCCTCTCTCTATCTCCCTCTACTCTCTCTCGCTCTATCTCTCTTTCAATATCTTTCTCACTTTGTCTCACTGGATAGACTCTTGCTTTACAATCGTTTTCATTTAGAGATGCAAAACATATGTTTATTCTTTTTAAGTTTAAATACATTACAAACAAATGAAGAAGGGATCCAGGGCCAGTTGGGGGGGGGGGGGGGGGGGGGAGGGTAAAAAATATCTTCCACTCATGGCGCTGCAAGATTGATGGCCAAGTTTTGGTCCATCAACATAATAGGGCGAACTCCATGCGCCCTTCTTCTAGCATCGGGATGTTCCGTCTGGGTAGGCGAGTTCACATCAATCTGAATTGTAAAATCATGCGCTTTTCTGAAGCTTGCTATACCAATCCATGTGATATTTGGAGAATATCGAGTGTTGTGAAGCGGCTTTTGCCTTTCAAAGCAGGCACAACGTCAGAGGCTGAAAAAGGCGATTTTCAGACATTTTCAGACGATTTTCAGATTGGATAGGGCCCGCAGACTTTTATAAATAAATGTTTGGATTTTCAGTATCAATAAAACGTAAGATAAGCCTTTAACTTAAACTTTTGCTTTTTATAGTTTGAACTTTAATCCAGAACGAAGCGAGATATTTAGCTTTGAATGCCCGAATTTGAACCCGTTGGCGTGGTATGGTGTGTCTGGCCCGGGCACAGGCTCTGCTAAACAGGGGGCATCAGGGCTGGTCGCGGGCGGGGCTGGGCCGTGCCGAGCCCTTCTCCAAAACCTCTCGGCCCGGCCCAGCCCGGCCCGACCTGAACGGGAGCCCGGCCCGGCCTGAACGGGCCCGATTTCGGCCCGTGGGCCCGTTTTCAAAATCGATTGACAGGTCAAGTTGAAATTTTTAGTCATTAAGCTTTGAAATTGCCTATTAATATAATTTAGATTAATTATTTAACAAAAGGATTAAAAAAACAACACCTTAACTTAAAAATATCCTCTACAAAGACGATTCACTACACCACATTTGCTCGATCCTAGCAAGGTCGGGCCAGATCGGGCCGGGCCCGGCCTAGAAATGTTCTCGGCCGGGCTGAGCCCGATGTTTGGCCACCCCTGGGGGGCATACTTTTTGCTTGAATGCGAAATCCCTCTTTTTAAGAGAATTTGCATGTATTTATGTTTAAATTGGTTTTTCATATTTTTCTCGTATTTTTAATACAAAATTTTTCATGGAAGAAATAAAAATACATGTTTAAACGCCTTTTTCAAAAAGGCTCGGGATACGGTATTTAGCAATAGAGCGCGGAAAGTCGGCAGTTTTATATAAACTTGAATTTCATATTACTTTGCAAGCAGTGGCGAGAATGAAATTTTCTATGATTTGCAGGATTTTGGAGGTCTAATTTTTGAAATTCGAGCGTATTACAATATTATTACCGACTAGGTTAGGTATAAAAGTCTGTCGTCAACTTGAAATGAAGTCAGAAAGCATGGAAAACGCGGTGACGCAGAGAAAATCAGCTTTTTCGGCGAAACCCGCGACACTCTGCGACTGTGCACCTGCGGCTCATTCGCAGAACTATTCGCGGCGGGAACTCAGAAACTTTGTAAACTGCACTTTCATTAAAAAAAACTAGGCGAACACATTTTTTTTTTAAAACTAGGTTAACAAAAATACTGAAAAATTGCCGTGTGCAATTTCAAAAACCTGGCAAACTGCCATTTCTATTTTCAAAAAAAAAAAAAAAAAATTGGCAACTGCCATTGATCTTTTCTAAAAACTTATTAAACTGAAATTTCTATTCTCCAAAACTTAAATAAAAGTAGCAAAAAACTCACGCGTCGATCACTTTAACAAGGCGGTCAATTTTAATTTCGACATCTGCGTACCACCACCACGGAATTCCTTCGATTTTCATGTATTTACCAGTCTGAAAAAAAACAAAATTATTGGTGTTATTTAAATAAATCCAACCGTCTTCATTGATCGTTGGCTTTACACTTGTCCTCACTGGTCACTGCTTTCGTTTTCCACGAAAATCTGAAATTTTCAGATTAAAAAAAATGATATTCAGGTGAGAAAATTGTATTTTGCCGACTTTCTAGTTTTCGGTCTGCGAGGTTCCTGTTGATTGTCTTCATTATTTTGACATAGCTGAAAAACAAAGTAGTCGGATTAATTGAAAATTTATGTTACGTGCATAAGAGTATGTGATGGTCTTTTCCCCCAATCAAATCTCCTGTCGCTTAGGTAGCATAGGTATGCCATTTTCCTTTTAGGGTATTTCCAGGAAATTTATGCACCTGGTGCAATGATTTATGCAACTGCCTGCAAAAAATCGTATTTCGGACATCGTCTCTGTCTCAGACACTCACTCACACTCACACTTACTTACTAACTCACTCACTCATTCAATCACACTCACACTCACACTCACACTCACACATCTCATTTCACTTGCCTTTGTAACAAATGTTCAATTTCTTTAAATAATTTTAAACTTGGAATGTACATTAGAGGCGTATATAAAACGGCTGAAAAATAAGAATAAACTATAAAAGCAAAAAAATTTTAAAAAAAGAAATAAAAAAGAATTAAGGGCAAGCGATTATAGCGGCAATTTTGGGATAACGCAATGTCGCAATGGCCGAGACAACAACTGCGCATGTGACTGTCGTTTATCCCGCCAAAAGTGCATATTCAAATGGCATTTTTGAACTGACGCCTTCAAGGTGGTTTTTTAACAACCGGTTTTGATTTCTGCAGAAATTAGATGGCTTTTCAAATTAATTACGTCGAAATGTGACAATTTATAAAAAATAAAATGTACCAAAACAGCTTTTTGTTACCAAAATTAATGAAAATCGCCGCCAGCCAAACCAACCGAAGATAGTTTGTCTGTCTCTGCCCCTGCCTCTCTATCTCTCTCTCTCTCTCTCTCTCTCTCTCTCTCTCTCTCTCTCTCTCTCTACATACTGATGACAAACTCGAATGTTACAATTGTTTATGTTTCAAAATAAAATTAAAAAAGGGTAAAACGTTATCTACATTTGCGACATACAAACTTGGGGTGCTCCTCTCTGCAGAAATGATTTCCACGCAAGGTTTTACGTTGCCATTTCTTCTCGAGATATGGCATTAACAGAGCTACACAATTCAATATTCTGTTCTCTGCCACCGTGACAATCTCCATTTTTGGCTTGGCATCTAGAAGCTTCGAAAGTACACCAGAATCAGTAGCAACTGCTTTTTTTTTATCTTTTTGAGCCATTCTTTCCGGATATTTCGCCTAAAAACGAAGTTTAACAGTCGAGTGATCCTAATACATACATTCCAGTATTTTATGCATATTTCCTCTCTTCCACATTTCGATATGTAATCCTCGGAGAGTTACATTTCATTAAACATATAAAAAGGCGTCCAGGAGATTTATACACCCAGTGAAGTGAGTTAGACTACTATCTGCAAACAATTTGTATAAAAAGTAAGAATCAGAATACAAATCTGTCTCTCTGTCTCTCTGTCTCTTTGTCTCTTTGTCTCTTTGTCTCTCTGTCTCTCTGTGTCTCTGTCTTTCTGTCTCTCTGTCTCTCTGTCCCTCTGTCCCTCTGTCTCTCTGTCTCTCTGTCTCTCTGTCTCTCTGTCTCTCTGTCTCTCTGTCTCTCTGTCTCTCTGTCTCTCTGTCTCTCTGTCTCTCTGTCTCTGTCTCTTTGTCTCTCTCTATGTCTATCCCTTCCTGTTTCTCTTCGTTCACTCACCAGAACAATTCACTTAAAAGCAGATTTATTCCCATAATTAGAAAATAGAGGCGTGTATATGACGACTGAAAACAAAAAAAATCATTTTTAAATTATACAAAATGAAAAAAGAATAGAGATCGATTGTCGAGGTAAATTTTTGGAATTAAAAGATGCTGAAATCGACGCAACAACAGCTGTCGCTGCGCAAATGTCAACTCTCCCGCCTAAAGCGCATTTGATATCGGAAATTTTAACTCACGCCTTCATGCCTCTCTCTATCTCCCTCTACTCTCTCTCGCTCTATCTCTCTTTCAATATCTTTCTCACTTTGTCTCACTGGATAGACTCTTGCTTTACAATCGTTTTCATTTAGAGATGCAAAACAT
The DNA here is from genome assembly GCA_964057215.1 of Oscheius myriophilus. Taxonomy (NCBI): domain Eukaryota; kingdom Metazoa; phylum Nematoda; class Chromadorea; order Rhabditida; family Rhabditidae; genus Oscheius; species Oscheius myriophilus. The sequence continues at coordinate 20,831,328 of OZ059902.1, forward strand.
ATGTTTATTCTTTTTAAGTTTAAATACATTACAAACAAATGAAGAAGGGATCCAGGGCCAGTTGGGGGGGGGGGGGGGGGAGGGTAAAAAATATCTTCCACTCATGGCGCTGCAAGATTGATGGCCAAGTTTTGGTCCATCAACATAATAGGGCGAACTCCATGCGCCCTTCTTCCAGCATCGGGATGTTCCGTCTGGGTAGGCGAGTTCACATCAATCTGAATTGTAAAATCATGCGCTTTTCTGAAGCTTGCTATACCAATCCATGTGATATTTGGAGAATATCGAGTGTTGTGAAGCGGCTTTTGCCTTTCAAAGCAGGCACAACGTCAGAGGCTGAAAAAGGCGATTTTCAGACATTTTCAGACGATTTTCAGATTGGATAGGGCCCGCAGACTTTTATAAATAAATGTTTGGATTTTCAGTATCAATAAAACGTAAGATAAGCCTTTAACTTAAACTTTTGCTTTTTATAGTTTGAACTTTAATCCAGAACGAAGCGAGATATTTAGCTTTGAATGCCCGAATTTGAACCCGTTGGCGTGGTATGGTGTGTCTGGCCCGGGCACAGGCTCTGCTAAACAGGGGGCATCAGGGCTGGTCGCGGGCGGGGCTGGGCCGTGCCGAGCCCTTCTCCAAAACCTCTCGGCCCGGCCCAGCCCGGCCCGACCTGAACGGGAGCCCGGCCCGGCCTGAACGGGCCCGATTTCGGCCCGTGGGCCCGTTTTCAAAATCGATTGACAGGTCAAGTTGAAATTTTTAGTCATTAAGCTTTGAAATTGCCTATTAATATAATTTAGATTAATTATTTAACAAAAGGATTAAAAAAACAACACCTTAACTTAAAAATATCCTCTACAAAGACGATTCACTACACCACATTTGCTCGATCCTAGCAAGGTCGGGCCAGATCGGGCCGGGCCCGGCCTAGAAATGTTCTCGGCCGGGCTGAGCCCGATGTTTGGCCACCCCTGGGGGGCATACTTTTTGCTTGAATGCGAAATCCCTCTTTTTAAGAGAATTTGCATGTATTTATGTTTAAATTGGTTTTTCATATTTTTCTCGTATTTTTAATACAAAATTTTTCATGGAAGAAATAAAAATACATGTTTAAACGCCTTTTTCAAAAAGGCTCGGGATACGGTATTTAGCAATAGAGCGCGGAAAGTCGGCAGTTTTATATAAACTTGAATTTCATATTACTTTGCAAGCAGTGGCGAGAATGAAATTTTCTATGATTTGCAGGATTTTGGAGGTCTAATTTTTGAAATTCGAGCGTATTACAATATTATTACCGACTAGGTTAGGTATAAAAGTCTGTCGTCAACTTGAAATGAAGTCAGAAAGCATGGAAAACGCGGTGACGCAGAGAAAATCAGCTTTTTCGGCGAAACCCGCGACACTCTGCGACTGTGCACCTGCGGCTCATTCGCAGAACTATTCGCGGCGGGAACTCAGAAACTTTGTAAACTGCACTTTCATTAAAAAAAACTAGGCGAACACATTTTTTTTTTAAAACTAGGTTAACAAAAATACTGAAAAATTGCCGTGTGCAATTTCAAAAACCTGGCAAACTGCCATTTCTATTTTCAAAAAAAAAAAAAAAAAATTGGCAACTGCCATTGATCTTTTCTAAAAACTTATTAAACTGAAATTTCTATTCTCCAAAACTTAAATAAAAGTAGCAAAAAACTCACGCGTCGATCACTTTAACAAGGCGGTCAATTTTAATTTCGACATCTGCGTACCACCACCACGGAATTCCTTCGATTTTCATGTATTTACCAGTCTGAAAAAAAACAAAATTATTGGTGTTATTTAAATAAATCCAACCGTCTTCATTGATCGTTGGCTTTACACTTGTCCTCACTGGTCACTGCTTTCGTTTTCCACGAAAATCTGAAATTTTCAGATTAAAAAAAATGATATTCAGGTGAGAAAATTGTATTTTGCCGACTTTCTAGTTTTCGGTCTGCGAGGTTCCTGTTGATTGTCTTCATTATTTTGACATAGCTGAAAAACAAAGTAGTCGGATTAATTGAAAATTTATGTTACGTGCATAAGAGTATGTGATGGTCTTTTCCCCCAATCAAATCTCCTGTCGCTTAGGTAGCATAGGTATGCCATTTTCCTTTTAGGGTATTTCCAGGAAATTTATGCACCTGGTGCAATGATTTATGCAACTGCCTGCAAAAAATCGTATTTCGGACATCGTCTCTGTCTCAGACACTCACTCACACTCACACTTACTTACTAACTCACTCACTCATTCAATCACACTCACACTCACACTCACACTCACACATCTCATTTCACTTGCCTTTGTAACAAATGTTCAATTTCTTTAAATAATTTTAAACTTGGAATGTACATTAGAGGCGTATATAAAACGGCTGAAAAATAAGAATAAACTATAAAAGCAAAAAAATTTTAAAAAAAGAAATAAAAAAGAATTAAGGGCAAGCGATTATAGCGGCAATTTTGGGATAACGCAATGTCGCAATGGCCGAGACAACAACTGCGCATGTGACTGTCGTTTATCCCGCCAAAAGTGCATATTCAAATGGCATTTTTGAACTGACGCCTTCAAGGTGGTTTTTTAACAACCGGTTTTGATTTCTGCAGAAATTAGATGGCTTTTCAAATTAATTACGTCGAAATGTGACAATTTATAAAAAATAAAATGTACCAAAACAGCTTTGTGTCACCCAAATTAATGAAAATCGCCGCGTAGATCCGCCGAATTCGTAGCATTGTTTAGCCAGCCGGAGAAAGTAATGTTTTTGATACTTTAATCGTATAATTTACTTAATTTCGGTTTTTAAAAAAAAGTGCGAAAGTAAAAAGAACATTATTTCTCGAACGTCTCCCAAGCGGTTCTTAAAGTTCTACCGTCAAAGAAGAGTAGGCCACTCTGTCTGCGTCTGTCTCTGTTTCTAGCTCCTTTCTCCTCTCTCTCTCTCTCTCTCTCTCTCTCTCTCTCTCTCTCCCTCTCTCTCTCTCTCTCTATCTCTCTTTCTCTATTTTCTGTGTGACTTGTAGTATTTAGTCCTGATTGTTTAAAAACATATTATTTTATTAATGACCAATCAACCATATTATTGAAAAATGTTATATAAATTTTAAATAAGAACATGGATCGATTGAGTTAGAAAGGGGAGGGGTACCTTAACACATATCTCAAACGGTGTACAAGACTGAGCAAAAATTGGGTGGGTTGGTTATGAAAACTTCGCCAGGATCCGAAAACTTCATTCTTTTGTACACGAAAATGCTCCATGAACCCTCCTGGTTATTGTTGTTTGTTGCGAAGCTTTACTGAAAATTAACTTAAGCTCATATTGAAACAGTTTAAAAAAGTTATAAATCAAAAACTTACTTGAATCGGCCCTTTTCAGTTTGTCGATCATCCTTCTCTTAGCCAGCTTTGCCACGTATCGATTTCCGAAGAAAGACATTCGGAAAAGTAAAACCTTAAGGTAGAAATTAGATATGAGGAAAATTTTTAAACGTACCCGCTTTCAGTTTCGGAAGAGATATTGTCGCTGTTTTTCAACAAACGCAATCATAGTCTTCTCCACATTCATCGATGAAAGATTCTTCGTCAAAATCCTACATTGTCAAACTTTTCTTGAACAGTTTTCAGGAAATTTATGTACCTGGTGCAGTGATTTAGGCTACTGTCAGCAAAAAGTCTCTTTACCTCTGGTTCTTTTCATATCTCACACTCTCACAATCAGACACACACTCACATCGCATTCCGCTTACCAGTCTAAACATTCGAAATGCTAATTTCTTAAAAATTTCAATTTTAGAACTTACGATAGAGGGGTATATAAGACTACTGAAAAACAAAAAATTTAAGGCAGAAAAAAAACAAATAAGGGCATTTGATTATAGCTGTAATTTTGGGAATTAGTAATGACGAAATGGCCGAGACAGCATGTGACTGTCGTTTATCCCGCCAAAAATTCACATTCAAATCGCGTTTTTGGACTCACGTCTATATTGTCTGTTATGAGGAAATATACCGCTGGTTTTCATAAATCTCTTTTCAGTATTCCACCTTATTTTCTCTTTTTTTTCATGCATTAAATATATTACGAACTCATTTGGTGACCCTATTTTCTTTCTCTCCCGTGCTCTATATATCTGACTTATATTTTGTTAGCTTATTTATTTATCACACAACATCATCTTTGGTCAATGCTTCTGTCATTTATGGGCATTTGGGATACGTTTTGGCCCTTTTTGAATTGTGTGGTACTGTCCGGTTCTCCTTGACGTCCGAGGCAAAAAAAAAACATTTTCGTCGGTCGTTCATTGCGATTATTCCACGAACTGCAAACAAATTAACTTTTTGTGAAAACCCTTTCTCTCTCTCTCTCTCTCTCTCTCTCTCTCTCTCTCTCTCTCATGGTCCCACTTTCCGTTCTAAAAGGCATTCGAGGAATCACGATCAGTTTCACCATATAAAATGTGCAAATTTGGGAATCACATTAGAGTCGTGTATATGACGGCTGAAAAAAAACAAAATTGATAAGATATACAAAAGAAAACAAAGAAAGAAAACGTCAATCTAATTTGGAGATGAATTTTGGGATTTCTATTGAGCGGCATCAAGGCAGGAACAGTCGCTGTGTATGCCGATTATCCCACCAAAGAATACTTTCGAATCGTATTTTTGTTC